>LPNX010950540.1:18530-58607 GCA_001517045.1 Pseudotsuga menziesii | reverse complement strand
TACAAAAGTGACACTATTAGGAGAAGGAAGGAGGCATTAGAGCCTAACCCCCCTTAAGGACACATTCCTGAACTCCTAACATAGACCGAAGTTTAGAAAAATTTGCTTCTGTAAGAGACTTGGTGAAGATGTCTGCAACTTGATCATCTGTAGGGAAATAGAGCACTTCAATAACATGATCATGAATAAGATTTCTGATGAAGTGCATGGGTAGCTCAATGTGTTTGTTGCGCTGATGTAGAACTGGATCTTTGGCAAGTTTGATGGAACTTTGATTGTCGCACCAAAGTGGAGTAGGTTGTCGCTGCTCGAATCCAAACTCTGAAAGGATATGTCAAAGCCATAAAGCTTCCTAACTGGCATTAACTGCGTCTCGATATTCTGCTTCTACTGAAGAAAGAGCAAGAGCTTGTTGTTTCTTACAAGCCCAAGTGATAGGTCTAGATCCCAGACTGAAAACATAACCTGCCGTAGACTTTCGATCATCAGGATCGCCGGCCCAATCTGAATTAGTGAAACCAACCAACAAAGGTTTCCCCCTTGTATTGTAATGAATCCCAAACTGAATTGTACCTCGAATATATCGAAGTATTCTTTTTGCTTCTTTCCAGTGACTTTCATGAGGAGTTTTCATATAACGGGCAACACGACCAATGGCAAAGGAAAGGTTAGGACAGGAATGAGTCGAGTATAAAAGACTACCAACAAGCTGATGATACAAGGTGGCATCTACTTTCAGGGGAAGTACAAGTGGCAGAAATTTTGACTCCAGATTGGAAGGGAGAAGGGGCTGGTTTACAATCTTCCATGTGGAAGTGACGAAGAAGGTCACAAGCATACTTAGACTGGGAAAGAAAGATTCCTTCTTTGGTTTGCAAGACTTGGAGACCAAGAAAATAATGCAAATGTCCTAAGTCTGACATTTCAAAATTTTGCTTAAGACTGGATTTCACATGGGTTATAAGGTTAGGGTCACTACCAATAATGATAAGATCATCAACATAAAGAAAAAGTATGATGATATGGTTTCCTACTTTCTTGGTATAGACATTGGGGTCAGAATGGCATCTTGAAAAACCAGTGTCAAGGAGAAAGCTATCCATTTTGGCATACCAACCTCTAGGAGCTTGCTTAAGGCCATATAAGGATTTCTTAAGGAGACAAACAAGGCTAGAGTTATTATGAACATATCTAGGAGGTTGTTCCATGTAAATTTCCTCATGTAAATCACCATGTAAATTTCCTCATGTAAATCACCATGTAAGAAGGCAGACTTGACATCCATTTGATGGACTTCCCAGTTATGTAAGGCTGCAAGGGAAAGAACAAGGTGGATGGAGTTCATTTTTTCTACAGGGGAAAAGGTTTCATTGTAGTCAATCCCTTCAACTTGGGAAAAACCTTTGGCAACTAAGCTTTCCTTAAGTCTTTCAACACTTCCATCTAATGCATACTTAGTTCTGTAGACCCATTTACATTTGACAAGTTTTCTTCCTTTTGGAAGAGGAACAAGATCCCAAGTATCATTTGCTATTAAGGAACGATATTCTTCATCCATAGCTGCATCCCAATCTGGATTTCCGAAAGCTTCTGCAAAATTTTCTGGATCATGATTCTTGAAAACTTGAGCCAAAAGAGAAGAGGCTCGCTGAAACTGAGAACATGTTCGATGTTGATCTCTAGGATCACTGGCAAGATCACCAGTTGCTTCACATGTTGAACAGACCCATTGAGGAAGTATTGTTGCTGGTGCAAGTGGAGGAACATGAGCAGGTAGAGGTGGATTTTCATCCTCATTGTCATCATCAGAAACTGGAGTTGGAAACCTGTCAAGGAAGCTGGAAGAAGAAGAAGAAGAAGGCACAATCGCCAAATCAGGCTCGCAGGCCAAAGATGGCATACCCCCCAAGTTAGGCTCGCAAGCCAAGAGATTTTCATCAAATTTAACATCTCTTATAATGATTATATCATGAGAATGTGGCTAAAGAAGTCTATAACCTTTTACATCTTTAGAATATCCAACAAATATGTACTTTTCACTTTTAGGCTGCAATGCTTTCCATTTTTCATCCGGAATGTGAGCCCATGCTTCACAACCAAACACACGAAAGTGACTTACATCTGGTTTAATTTTATCCCATGCTTCTTCCGGTGTTATACCCTGTAAAACTTTAGTGGGTGTGCGATTAACTATGTAATTTGCACAATTTATGGCCTCGTCCCAATATTGAAGACTTACTCCCTTAGATTGGATCATACAATTAGCCATTTCTATTAAAGTGCGGTTCTTCCTTTAAGCTACACCATTTTGTTGTGGTGTATATGGAACAGTGTGTTGTTGTTGGATTCCTTTTTCAATGCAAAAAGCAGTGAACTTGTTGTTAGCATATTCTCCTCCATTGTCAGATCTTAACTTAATAATTTGATGACCATATTGTTTTTCAACAAGAGCCTTGTAGGCTAAGAATATGTTAAATACTTCTCTCTTAACTAACTCCTAAGTGTCTAAATATCCTAACATCCCCCCTTAAGAACAACTTGGGATAGGATTGAAGGATTTACAAAAGTGACACTATTAGGAGAAGGAAGGAGGCATTAGAGCCTCTCCCCCCTTAAGGACACATTCTTGAACTCCTAACATAGACTGAAGTTTAGAAAACTTTGCTTTTGTAAGAGACTTGGTGAAGATGTCTGCAACTTGATCATCTGTAGGGCAATAGAGCACTTCAATAACATGATCATGAACAAGATTTTTGATGAAGTGAATGGGTAGCTCAATGTGTTTGTTGCGCTGATGTAGAACTGGATCTTTGGCAAGTTTGATGGCACTTTGATTGTCGCACCAAAGTGGAGTAGGTTGTCGCTACTTGAATCCAAACTCTGAAAGGATATGTCAAAGCCATAAAGCTTCCTAACTGGCATTAACTGCGTCTCGATATTCTACTTCTACTGAAGAAAGAGCAAGAGCTTGTTGTTTCTTACAAGCCCAAGTGATAGGTCTAGATCCCAGACTAAAAACATAACCTGCAGTAGACTTTCGATCATCAGGATCGCCGGCCCAATCTGAATTAGTGAAACCAACCAACAAAGGTTTCCCCCCTGTACTGTAATGAATCCCAAACTGAACTGTACCTCGAACATATCGAAGTATTCTTTTTGCTGCTTTCCATTGACTTTCATGAGGAGTTTGCATATAACGGGAAACACGACCAATGGCAAAGGAAAGGTCAGGATGGGAATGAGTCAAGTATAAAAGACTACCAACAAACTGACGATACAAGGTGGCATCTACTTCAGGGGAAGTACAAGTGGCAGAAAGTTTGACTCCAGACTGGAAGGGAGAAGGGGCTGGTTTACAATCTTCCATGTGGAAGCGATGAAGAAGGTCACAAGCATACTTAGACTAGGAAATAAAGATTCCTTCTTTGGTTTGCAAGACTTGGAGACCAAGAAAATAATGCAAATGTCCTAAGTCTGACATTTCAAACTTTTGCTTAAGGCTGGATTTCACATGGGTTATAAGGTTAGGGTCACTACCAATAATGATAATATCATCAACATAAAGAAAAAGTATGATGATATGGTTTCCTACTTTCTTGGTATAGACATTGGGGTCAGAATTCCATCTAGAAAAACCAGTGTCAAGGAGAAAGCTATCCATTTTGGCATACCAAGCTCTAGGAGCTTGCTTAAGGCCATATAAGGATTTCTTAAGGAGAGAAACAACGATAGAGTTATTATGAACATATCTAGGAGGTTGTTCCATGTAAATTTCCTCATGTAAATCACCATGTAAGAAGGCAGACTTGACATCCATTTGATGGCCTTCCCAGTTATGTAAGGCTGCAAGGGAAAGAACAAGGCGGATGGAGTTCATTTTTGCTACAGGGGAAAAGGTTTCATTGTAGTCAATCCCTTCAACTTGGGAAAAACCTTTGGCAACTAACCTTGCCTTAAGTCTTTCAACACTTCCATCTGATGCATACTTAGTTCTGTAGACCCATTTACATTTGACAAGTTTTCTTCCTTTTGGAAGAGGAACAAGATCCCAAGTATCGTTCGCCATTAAGGAACGATATTCTTCATCCATAGCTGCATCCCAATCTGGATTTCCTAAAGCTTATGCAAAAGTTTCTGGATCATGATTCTTGAAAACTTGAGCCAAAAGAGAAGAGGCTCGCTAAAACTGAGAACATGTTCGACGTTGATCTCTAGGATCACCGGCAAGATCACCAGCTGCTTCACATGTTGAACGGACCCATTGAGGAAGTATTGGTGCTGGTAAAAGTGGAGGAACATGAGCAAGCAGAGGTGGATTTTCATCCTCACTGTCATCATCAAAAATTGGAGTTGGAAACCTATCAAGGAAGCTGGAAGAAGAAGAAGAAGAAGGCACAATCGCCAAATCAGGCTCGTAGGCCAAAGATGCTACACCCCCCAAGTTAGGCTTGCAGGCCAAGAGATTTTCATCAAATTTAACATCTCTTATAATGATTATATCATGAGAATGTGGCTGAAGAAGTCTATAACCTTTTACATCTTTAGAATATCCAACAAATATGCACTTTTCACTTTTAGGCTGCAATGCTTTCCATTTTTCATCCGGAATGTGAGCCCATGCTTCACAACCAAACACACGAAAGTGACTTACATCTGGTTTAATTTTACTCCATGCTTCTTCCGGTGTTATACCCTGTAAAACTTTAGTGGGTGTGCGATTAACTATGTAATTTGCAGAATTTATGGCCTCGGCCCAATATTGAAGACTTAGTCCCTTAGATTGGATCATACAATTAGCCATTTCTTTTAAAGTGCGGTTCTTCCTTTAAGCTACACCATTTTGTTGTGGTGTATATGGAACAGTGTGTCATTGTTGGATTCTTTGTTCAGTGCAAAAAGAAGTGAACTTGTTGTTAACATATTCTCCTCCATTGTCAGATCTTAACTTAATAATTTGATGACCATATTGTTTTTCAACAAGAGCCTTGTAGGCTAAGAACATGTTAAATACTTCTCTCTTAACTAACTCCTAAGTGTATAAATATCCTAACATCCCCCCTTAAGAACAACTTGGGATAGGATTGAAGGATTTACAAAAGTGACACTATTAGGAGAAGGAAGGAGGCATTAGAGCATGTCCCCCCTTAAGGACACATTCTTGAACTCCTAACATAGACAGAAGTTTAGAAAACTTTGCTTCTGTAAGAGACTTGGTGAAGATGTCTACAACTTGATCATCTGTAGGGCAATAGAGCACTTCAATAACATGATCATGAACAAGATTTCTGATGAAGTGCATGGGTAGCTCAATGTGTTTGCTGCGCTGATGTAGAACTGGATCTTTTGCAAGTTTGATGGCACTTTGATTGTCGCACCAAAGTGGAGTAGGTTGTCGTTGCTTGAATCCAAACTTTGAAAGGACATGTCAAAGCTATAAAGCTTCCTAACTGGCATTAACTGCGGCTCAATATTCTGCGTCTACTGAAGAAAGAGCAAGAGATTGTTGTTTCTTACAAGCCCAAGTGATAGGTCTAGATCCCAGACTGAAAACATAACCTGTAGTAGACTTTCGATCATCAGGATCGCCGGCCCAATCTGAATTAGTGAAACCAACCAACAAAGGTTTCCCCCCTGTACTGTAATGAATCCCAAACTGAACTGTACCTCGAATATATCGTAGTATTCTTTTTGCTGCTTTCCAGTGACTTTCATGAGGAGTTTGCATATAACGGGAAACACGACCAATGGCAAAGGAAAGGTCAGGACAGGAATGAGTCAAGTATAAAAGACTACCAACAAGCTGACAATACAAGGTGGCATCTACTTCAGGGGAAGTACAAGTGGCAGAAAGTTTGACTCCAGACTGGAAGGGAGAAGGGGCTGGTTTACAATCTTCCATGTGGAAGCGACGAAGAAGGTCACAAGCATACTTAGACTGGGAAAGAAAGATTCCTTCTTTGGTTTGCAAGACTTAGAGACCAAGAAAATAATGCAAATGTCCTAAGTCTGACATTTCAAAATTTTTCTTAAGACTAGATTTCACATGGGTTATAAGGTTAGGGTCACTACCAATAATGATAAGATCATCAACATAAAGAAAAAGTATGATGAGATGGTTTCCTACTTTCTTGGTATAGACATTGGGGTCAAAATGCCATCTAGAAAAACCAGTGTCAAGGAGAAAGCTATCCATTTTGGCATACCAACCTCTGGGAGCTTGCTTAAGGCCATATAAGGATTTCTTAAGGAGACAAACAAGGATAGAGTTATTATGAACATATCTAGGAGGTTGTTCCGTGTAAATTTCCTCATGTAAATCACCATGTAAGAAGGCAGACTTGGCATCCATTTGATGGACTTCCCAGTTATGTAAGGCTGCAAGGGAAAGAACAAGGCGGATGGAGTTCATTTTTTCTACAGGGGCAAAGGTTTCATTGTAGTCAATCCCTTCAACTTGGGAAAAACCTTTGTAAACTAACCTTGCCTTAAGTCTTTCAATACTTCCATCTGGTGCATACTTAGTTCTGTAGACCCATTTACATTTGACAAGTTTTCTTACTTTTGGAAGAGGAACAAGATCCCAAGTATCGTTCGCCATTAAGGAACGATAATCTTCATCCATAGCTGCATCCCAATCTAGATTTCCTAAAGCTTCTGCAAAAGTTTCTGGATCATGATTCTTGAAAACTTGAGCCAAAAGAGAAGAGGCTCGCTGAAACTGAGAACATGTTCGACGTTGATCTCTAGGATCACCAGCAAGATCACCAGCTGCTTCACATGTTGAACAGACCCATTGAGGAAGTATTGGTGCTGGTGCAATTGGAGGAACATGAGTAGGAAGAGGTGGATTTTCATCCTCATTGTCATCATCAGAAACTGGAGTTGGAAACCTATCAAGGAAGCTGGAAGAAGAAGAAGAAGAAGGCACAATCATCGAATCAAGCTCGCAAGCCAAAGATGGCACACCCCCCAAGTTAGGCTCACAGGCCAAGAGATTTTCATCAAATTTAACATCTCTTATAATGATAATATCATGAGAATGTGGTTGAAGAATTCTATAACCTTTTACATCTTTAGAATATCCAACAAATATGCACTTTTCACTTTTAGGCTGCAATGCTTTCCATTTTTCATCTAGAATGTGAGCCCATGCTTCACAACCAAACACACGAAAGTGACTTACATCTAGTTTAATTTTACTCCATGCTTCTTCCGGTGTTATACCCTATAAAACTTTAGTGGGTGTGCGATTAACTATGTAATTTGCACAATTTATGGCCTCAGCCCAATATTGAAGACTTAGTCCCTTAGATTGGATCATACAATTAGCCATTTCTTTTAAAGTGCAGTTCTTCCTTTAAGCTACACCATTTTGTTGTGGTGTATATGGAACAGTGTGTTGTTGTTGGATTCCTTGTTCAGTGCAAAAAGCAGTGAACTTGTTGTTAACATATTCTCCTCCATTGTCAGATCTTAACTTAATAATTTGATGACCATATTGTTTTTCAACAAGAGCGTTGTAGGCTAAGAACATGTTAAATACTTCGCTCTTAACTAACTCCTAAGTGTCTAAATATGCTAACATCCCCCCTTAAGAACAAATTGGGATAGGATTGAAGGATTTACAAAAGTGACACTATTAGGAGAAGGAAGGAGGCATTAGAGCCTATCCCCCCTTAAGGACACATTCTTGAACTCCTAACATAGACCGAAGTTTAGAAAAATTTGCCTCTGTAAGAGACTTGGTGAAGATGTCTACAACTTGATCATCTGTAGGGCAATAGAGCACTTCAATAACACGATCATGAACAAGATTTCTGATGAAGTGCATGGGTAGTTCAATTTGTTTGCTGCGCTGATGTAGAACTGGATCTTTGGCAAGTTTGATGGCACTTTGATTGTCGCACCAAAGTGGAGTAGGTTGTCGCTGCTCGAATCCAAACTCTGAAAGGATATGTCAAAGCCATAAAGCTTCCTAACTGGCATTAACTGCGGCTCGATATTCTACTTCTACTGAAGAAAGAGAAAGAGCTTGTTGTTTCTTACAATCCCAAGTGATAGGTCTAGATCTCAGACTGAAAACATAACCTGCAGTAGACTTTTGATCATCAGGATCGCTGGCCCAATCTGAATTAGTGAAACCAACCAACAAAGGTTTCCCCCATGCACTGTAATGAATCCAAAACTAAATTGTACCTCGAATATATCGAAGTATTCTTTTTGCTGCTTTCCAATGACTTTCATGAGGAGTTTGCATATAACGGGCAACACGACCAATGGAAAAGGAAAGGTCAGGATGGGAATGATTCAAGTATAAAAGACTACCAACAAGCTGACGATACAAGGTGGCATATACTTCAGGGGAAGTACAAGTGGCAGAAAGTTTGACTCCAGACTGGAAGGGAGAAGGGGCTGGTTTACAATCTTCCATGTGGAAGCGACGAAGAAGGTCACAAGCATAATTAGACTAGGAAAGAAAGATTCCTTCTTTGGTTTGCAAAACCTGGAGACCAAGAAAATAATGCAAATGTCCTAAGTCTGACATTTCAAAATTTTGCTTAAGACTGGATTTCACATGGGTTATAAGGTTAGGGTCACTACCAATAATGATAAGATCATCAACATAAAGAAAAAGTATGAGGAGATGGTTTCCTACTTTCTTGGTATAGACATTGGGGTTAGAATGACATCTAGAAAAACCAGTGTCAAGGAGAAAGCTATCCATTTTGGCATACCAAGCTCTAGGAGCTTGCTTAAGGCCATATAAGGATTTCTTAAGGAGACAAACAAGGCTAGAGTTATTATGAACATATCTAGGAGGTTGTTCCATGTAAATTTCCTCATGTAAATCACCATGTAAGAAGGCAGACTTGACATCCATTTGATGGACTTCCCAGTTATGTAAGGCTACAAGGGAAAGAACAAGGCAGATGGAGTTCATTTTTGCTACAGGGGCAAAGGTTTCATTGTATTCAATCCCTTCAAGTTGGGAAAAACCTTTGGCAACTAACCTTGCCTTAAGTCTTTCAACACTTCCATCTGATGCATACTTAGTTCTGTAGACCCATTTACATTTGAAAAGTTTTCTCTCCTTTGGAAGAGGAACAAGATCCCAAGTATCGTTCGCCATTAAGGAACGATAGTCTTCATCCATAGCTACATCCCAATCTAGATTTCCTAAAGCTTCTGCAAAAGTTTATGGATCATGATTCTCGAAAACTTGAGCCAAAAGAGAAGAAGCTCGCTGAAACTGAGAACATGTTCGATGTTGATCTCTAGGATCACCGGCAAGATCACCAGCTGCTTCACATGTTGAACGGACCCATTGAGGAAGTATTGGTGCTGGTGCAATTGGAGGAACATGAGCAGGAAGAGGTGGATTTTCATCCTCACTGTCATCATAAAAAACTGGAGTTGGAAACCTGTCAAGGAAGATGGAAGAAGAAGAAGAAGAAGGCACAATCGCCGAATCAGGCTCGCAGGCCAAAGATGGTACACCCCCCAAGTTAGGCTCGCAGGCCAAGAGATTTTCATCAAATTTAACATCTCTTCTAATGATTATATCATGAGAATGTGGCTGAAGAAGTCTATAACCTTTTACATCTTTAGAATATCCAACAAATATGCACTTTTCACTTTTAGGCTGCAATGCTTTCCGTTTTTCATCTGGAATGTGAGCCCATGCTTCACAACCAAACACACGAAAGTGACTTACATCTGGTTTAATTTTACTCCATGCTTCTTCTGGTGTTATACCCTGTAAAAATTTAGTGGGTGTGCGATTAACTATGTAATTTGCATAATTTATGGCCTCAGCCCAATATTGAAGACAGTCGCTTAGATTGGATCATACAATTAGCCATTTCTTTTAAAGTGCAGTTCTTCCTTTAAGCTACACCATTTTGTTGTGGTGTATATGGAACAGTGTGTTGTTGTTGGATTCCTTGTTCAGTGCAAAAAGCAGTGAACTTGTTGTTAACATATTCTCCTCCATTGTCAGATCTTAACTTAATAATTTGATGACCATATTGTTTTTCAACAAGAGCCTTGTAGGCTAAGAACATGTTAAATACTTTGCTCTTAAGTTTTAGGAAGTAAACCCAAGTGCTTTTGGAGTAGTCACCAATGAAAGTTAAGAAATATTTGAAACTAGAAAAGGAAGCATATGGAAGAGGGCCACATAAGTCACTATGCACAAGCTCCAAGGGAACCGAGGCGTGCCAAGAGGCACATTTGTCAAAACTGTCTCGATGATGTTTTTTGAGTACACAACCGGAACAAACACCATCCTTGCAAAATACCAGTGGAATACTAGTCACCATATTGTCTTTACATAGTTGTTGCAATGAGCGATAATTTAAGTGACCAAATCGCTCATGCCAAAGTTTGCTCAAGTTATCACTATGAGCAACAAAAACTGAAGGAAAAGGTGATGATCCAAAGTTGTTAAATTTGTACAACCTGGTAATATCATCAATAGTTCCACTAGCAAGGATATTTGGAGGATTTTTAAAATCCTTGATTACAACTTGGTGAGGTGTAAACGCCGCAGTTTTACCTTCACCTGAATGAGTAATTTGATAGACTGATAACAAATTGCAGGAAATTTTTGGAACACATAGTACATCACTGAAATGACCATTTTCTACTGGGACTGTTCCATATCCTACAACACTTAGAGATCTATCATCACCAACAAATATTTGTTTGGTGTTACATTCATGCATAGTAGAAAAGATGGCTTTATTCTTATCCATATGATAAGATGCTCTAGAATCAATGAGTCATTCAATTGAAGTAAAAGAAGAAGATGTAGTATAAGAGTAACCAAAAGCACAAAGTGCATGTCCATGAGAGTTAGATTCTGAAGACGAATCTAGGCTGATGTGGTGCTTCTTCATTACTGCTTCCAAGGCTGCCATCTTCTTAAAATACTTAGATTCATCATGATTATCTTTCTCACAAAAATTGCAATGACGCTCAGTCTTCTTTCCTTTTTACTTGGATCCTTTGTCATTTTTTAAAGAAGGAGTTGACTGAGAGGGTTTGGGACTCTTGTTGTTTTGATTATTATTGCGAAAATTATGTTTCTTGGGGGGCTTGGACTTTTCTTTCTATTGGGACAATAAGGTTTTCCCAGATGTATCTGCATTGTTAATTATTCCAAGATGAATGAGATTATCTTGCTCTCTAATTAAGGAATCACAAAAGGATTCAAGGCTAGGCTCTTGATAGCTAGCTGCAGTCAAGGATTCTTTCATGGAGTAGAATGTAGATACAAAAATAGAATATGCAGGTCCAAGTTTGGAAAGAATATGATAAATACATTGTTTGTCTTCTTTCTTAATCTTGCATTATGCACATAAGAGTCTAAGAGTTTTATACTAAGATAAATAGTCTTGAATGCATGAAATATCATTTGGATTCAAGGAAATCAACTCATTCTTGAGTTAATGAACCCGAATTTCATTGTGTTTACCAAACACAGATTCCAACTTTTCCTAAGCTTTATCAGGCTCATCAATGTCAGATATGTGGAATTGCAAATCAATAGAGATTTCCATCCCAATCAATCCACGAGCTTCATCACATCTATTTGCCCATTTAATTTTCTTATCATCATCAGTGGGTTCTGTTTCTTTCCCTGAGGTTATCCTGAAAAGTCCCCTACTTCGTAGAACATCTTCCATATGAGATTTCCATGAGAAATAGTTAGAACTTGTAAGTATAATATCACAAGGGGAGACCATACTATAAAATAATGGATGAAAGAACAGAAACTAACTGTCTGGATGCAAAGAGCTCGAAAAGATATAAGGTTTTTAAAAAACTGACACTTAAAACGGATTCTGGATGATGAAGTTATGCTTGATCAAAGAAAATGTTGAAGATGTCCCCAATAGTGACGTGGAAGATATTAACTTGACCAACTAAAAAAAAGAAGCCCCCTCTTCCCAAAATCGACCTTTGACAATCACTTTTACAATAAAGTTGCTTTGAAGTGAATCACTTTTGTAGAATAAGTGATGTTCACTTTTACAATAATGTGACTTTTAAATTGTGCGGCAATAAATGAAAAGACTTAAGTGACTCACTTTTATTTTATTTTATTTATGTGAGATGCACTTTTACAATAAAGTAACTTGAAAATAGAGATTGCATGCACTAAAAAGTAGCTTGATAAGACTTGAACTCAAGACTTATCAAGGTGTAAAGCAACTTTGGACCAAGTGAGCTAAGTTTAAAAGGTACGTAAAAGTATGGAAAGAGGAAGAGGGATTTTTTTTAACTCTTCTCTCTCGTTTTCCGTGCTTGCTTTCTTTTCCTGCAAAAAAAAAACGAAAAACAAAAACAAAGAAACTTTTTCCACACAATGGGGTTAGATCTTGGTTAGCTTACCCGAAAAGTCTACGTTTTCAATTTTTTTCGTTGTTTCTGATTTTTCGTGATCGCACAAGGTGCACGGCAAAGAGCATATGTAGCTAAGAAGACAAGAAAAAAAAATTCCCTTACTGTTTTTTATTCGACGTGATCGCGCAAGGTGCATGGCAAAGAGCATACGCAGTTAGGAAAAACAATAGTCCGAGACTAAAACAGAAAAGATCTAATAATAAACTGATAAAATATGAGAGACTTTAAAAAAACAAATTCATCACTGTAATATTATACCTTCAGATTTGCCGAAATGGGTGTTTCTGGAGCAAACGGAAATGGTTTTTGGTGAAACAAAAACTATTTCTCAATGGAAATGGTGCTACGGACGTAATGGAATAGATCCCATAGGCAAAAAATGCACAGAAAATCTAGAACCAGAAACCCTTTCAAAGTTTCGGCAACATCGGTTCCAGATCTTGATCAAAACCAAAAGTGACTCTTCATAAAAGCTCTGACACCATGTTCGAGTACACAGGGTACTCCCAAAAGATCGAACACCTTTAGATACCACTTCACATAAACAGATCACAGATCAACACACCGATGTTTGTCTCGTGGTTAAAACCCTCGAGAGGGAAATAGTCCACAGCCCCAGCCAAATAGCTACTTGGAGCAATTTATTATGCAAAAGAAAGAAATTTACATGAGCTTCTCATAATCGATCAACTAGCCAAGGACCCTCTATGCTCTTTAAATAGAGATCATAGACCAATCGAGTGTTAAGCCACGGATCAATGGTAGGTATGATCTAAGAGAAGTTGAACCGTTGGATCACTCTATGTCTAGAACATATCGTGACCGTCGGATTAGAATATTTACAAATGCATACTAATGCATACTAAAGAAATACACTTTTACCTAATGGATATATTACAAAAGTTGATCTTAACTAACTCCTAAGTGTTTAAATATCCTAACATTAACTATGTGTGTCGATTGTGGCTGACATTCAGTTAAGCTACACCCATTCATTCAATTCAAATGACCTCCGTGGGAATTAAAATTGTCTTGGTATTCATGCATTCGTATGACCATTGGATTGTACAATCATTATTTTGTTGATTATACAGAGCTGCAACATTCTATTGCAGCACCATTATGCCATTTTCCTACTTAATTGTCTAAAATGTCTTATGAGACTGTGTTTTAGTCCCTAGATTACTGTGACAGATTAATATACCTCAATCATATAAAGATAGGATTGAATTTGATGAACCTCAGACTCTAGAGGAGGTAATAAGGAAGGCCAAGTATTTCTGTGATCAAAATAAAATCAAACTTGATTTCCATAAGGCACGGAAGGACAAGAAGAATGAGAATTTTGATGAAAAGAAGAAATGTTTCAAACCCTCTCACCTCTGAAATTAGAAAAGGAAGCCATCACAAGTTGTGACTAAGCCATCCAGAATGATTGGAGACAAGCCAAGAGATCCAAAAGGTCCTAGAGAACCACTTTAATGTTGGGGATGTGGAGGAGATCATATGCTTAGTAATTGTCTGCATCGAAATGGGAATGTAAGTCAAGTTCACAACATCCGAGGAGCTGAAACTATGGGTTAAGTGGCAAGGACCATCCCTAGAATCTATGTAGCACTAGAGGACCTCCAAGTAGATCATCAATTAACTGTGGTTGAAGTTGAAGGTAAGATTGCTAAGCAATCTGTTTCTATTTGGATTGACCCAAGATCCACTCACAGTTATATCACTCCTAAAATTGTTGAGATCTGTGCTTTTAAGAATTTAAAGCATAGAAAATCATGGTTAGTTCAACTAGCCGCTGGAACCAAGAGAAAAGTTAGTAAAATTGTTGAGAAATTTCCATTAGATATGGATGGTCTATTCACTTATAAAAACCTAAATATTTTGCCACATGGTTCCTAAGATATTCTCATTGGAATGGACTCGTTAGAAACACAAAGGGTTAAAATTGACTTCTAGAACAAGAAATTTGAATGCATGGATGAAGAAGGAAATCAAAGGGTTGTTGATTTCTGTTAGGAAGGTTTTAGCATTGCATTTGAATAAGTTGTTTAGGAAAGGTTGTTGATTGTGTGCAGCCCATGTTTTGAAGGAAACAAAAAATGAAACTCCTAAGTTGGAGGACTATCATGTATTGCAAAAATTCAGGGATGTTTTCTCTGATGAGATTCTTGGACTTCCTCCAAAGAGAGACATTTATTTTACCATTGATCTTGTGTCAGGAGCCGCACTAGTGTCCAAGACACCCTACAGGATGAGCACACCAGAATTGCTAGAGATGAAAATGCAGTTACAAGAGTTGTTGGAAAAGAAATATATCAGGTCAAGTGTGTCCCCGTGGGGGGCAACAGTTATATTTTTTAAAAAGAAATATGGGACACTCAAGTTATGCATTGACTACAGGCAATTGAACAAATTTACTGTGAAGAATAAATACCCATTACCTCGAATTGATGACCTTTTTTATCAAATGAGAGGATCAAAGGTATTTTCAAAAATTGACTTGAGGTTGAGTTACCATCAGGTAAGAATCAAAGAGGAATATATTCATAAGACAACATTTATAACAAGGTATGGACACTATGAGCTTGTGGTGGTACCATTTGGTCTCATAAATGCACCAGCTACATTCATGTGTCTCATGAATAGTGTTCTTAGCAAGTATCTGGACAAGTTTGGTCTTGTATTCCTAGATGACATTCTTATTTATTCTAAGAACGAAGAAGAGCATGAAGAACATTTGAGAATGGCATTGCAATTGCTAAGGGAGCACAAGTTGTATGCAAATTTGAGAAAATGTGACTTTTATAAAGATAAAATTCATTATTTGGGTCACATTATCTCAGATGAAGGAATATCCGTGGACCCTGAGAAGATTGAGGCCATTATGGATTGGCAAACTTCAAGAAATGTAACAAATGTGAGATCCTTTATGGGAATTGTCAGGTTCTGCAGGAGGTTCATTGAAGGATTCTCCAAGGTCACACATTCAATCACTTCCTTGCAAAGGAAGGGGATACAGTTTGAATGGACACCAAGATGTGAAGAAAGCTTCCAATAGTTGAAGAATCTTCTTACGAGTTCACCAATTTTGAAAACCACAGACCCAGAAAAATACTTTGTGGTGTGTATCGATGCATGCAATCAAGGACTTGGAGGATTTCTTATGCAAGACAACCATGTGGTATGCTATGATTCAAGAAAGTTGAAGGAGCATGAGAAGAACTATGATACTCATGATTTAGAACTGGCAACCATAGTACACGCTCTAAATGTGTGGAGGCATTACTTAATGGGAAGGAAATTTGAGCTAAGGACAGACCATTGTGGTCTGAAATACTTGTTTGATCGATCAAGTTTAAATGCTACACAAGCTAGATGGTTGGATTTTTTGTGTGAATTTGATTTTGAAATCAAACACATAAAAGAAAAAGAAAACAAGGTGGTTGATACACTCAACAGGAAGGTACATGAAATGCATGTGGCATCTCTTAGTACTTTCCAACCAGATTTGAGGTAGCAAATTATTACATATATTGTCGAGGATGAAGTGTACATGCATATCAAGGACAAGTTGCAGCAGCAAAACCTTGAAAATAAGTACGAAGGATATCAATTAGAAGGAGACAAACTTCTTACTTATAAGAATAGAATTTATATTACAAATCTGGCAGATTTGAGGAGGATTCTTATGGATGAAATCCATCAAGCTCCATATTTTGGTCACCCAGGATATCAGAAAACAATTGCTACAGCCAAAAAGCAGTATTTTTGGCCATGAATGAAAAAGGACATTGCTGAGTATATTTCTAAGTGCATGAAATGTCAGCACATGGAGGTTGAACATCAACACCCAATAGGTTTTTTGCAACCTTTTCCAATCCCGGAATGGAAATGGGAAGTCATGTCCATGGATTTTATTACCATGTTTCCAATGAATATGAGACAACATGATTCCATCATGGTTGTGGTGGACAAGTTAACAAAGGAATCACACTTTATACTGGTCAAGTCCACATGTAAATTCGATGCCATTGCAAATATTTTCATGAAGGAAATTTTCAGATTGCATGGATTTCCTAAGGAAATAATCTCTAGCATGGATACCAAGTTTACTTCCAATTTTTGGAAGGGTCTTTTTGCATATTTGGGTACAAAGATGAAATTTAGCATCACTTACCATCCTCAAACCGATGGATAAACATAGAGAGTAAGTCAAATTCTTGAACACATGCTTCGCATGTATGCAATGGACAAACCATCCAAGTGGGAGGATTATTTACACTTGGTAGAGTTTGCATACAATAACAGGAAGCAAGCATCACCGGGAATGAGTCCATATGAGGCTTTATATAGAAGAAGGTGTAGGATACTAGTGACTTGGGATAATCCAATGAATAGAATTGTGCTTGGTCGAGAATTGATTAAGGAAATGGAATAAGAGGTTGCAAAGATCGGGAAGAACTTGAAAGCATCCCAATATAGGCAGAAGAGCCATCTAGATAAGCATTGAGTGCATAAGTAGTTCAATTTTGGGGATCACATTTACCTTAGAGAGAGGCCAAGGAAGAGTTCCTTGAAGCTTGGGAGTTGTGCCAAGCTATCACCTAGATATTATGGGCCATTTGAAGTGCTTGAAAAAATAGGGTCAGTTTCATATAGACTTGCATTGCCTGCTAGCACTAGAGCTCATAATTTTTTTTATGTCTCTTTTCTTAAGAAATATCTACATGATCCTAACCATGTGATTAATTGGGATGTGATCCAGGTGGAACCCGAGGGAGAAATCCAAGCTGATCCATTGCGCATCTTAGACAAGAAGGTAATAGTTCTCTGGAACCAAGCCGTTGGATAGGTAAAAGTGGAATGAAATCACTACAGTCTCGATTAGGCTACATGGGATCTGAAGGATGCCATGAGAGTGGAAAATCCGTTTTTGTTCAGTTTTGAAGAGCACTAAGGACAATGCTAAATTAAGGGGGAGGGGAATGTAATATCCTGATTTTGACCCCTATTGCATTAAAATTGTACATGATGTAAGTATCGATATTAAATCATGGTGAGGAGCTCAAGGCTAAGGCCCCACCGTGGATTTAGCATTTTATGTATTGACAATTAAAATCGATACCTATGGTTCTCATGCTAGCTAAATACAATATAAATTGAGAACATCATGTAAATATGCAATTTATTAAAAATACCCACAACTAGCAATGTCAATGCAACAAGAGATGGGGGCATGATTTCACAAGGAATAGCGAGGGAAATTATTCAAACCCTTGAGCCAATAGTGTAAATACAAATGTCAATGGGAGAAACCATAAAAATCTCAACTACCCATATAGCCTTATGCACACAATCATTTATTTCTTCCAGAAGTTGGTTGAGGAAGTTAATGCAATGGGAATGGAAGAGTATTGCAGTGAAATTCGTATCGGGGCAAGCCATCGTTTTTGAAAAACATATGTTTTCTTATGGGGCAAGTTATCACCCAGAAATGGATGCCCATTCCATTCCTCATTCACATTTTTTCTCTTCCTCATGCAGCTGGAGCTTGTTGGGAATTTTCCTTCATGTTTTCTGCAGTTTCCTCCATTTTCTCAAAGAACCCATTTTTTTTGTTGCTTAGTGGTTGGGAAGGAGGGATTCACGATTTGGCTGTGTATGGAGGTTGTTTTTGCTCTTGTAACATCCATGAATGTTTTCTGAAATTGTATTTTCTCTCCCGTGTTTTATTTCCCCATCTACCATTTTGTTTCGGTTCCGAGAACGTTTTTCTTCATACCTAGCATTTGTATTTTGTTGTTATGTGCACCCTTTTTTTGGTCTTAATATTTAGGAGTGGAAGAGGCCCATAATTGGATTGATAAACCTAGTGAAGAGAGTAACCTCATGGAAATATCAAAAGGGGATGGATATTCTTCTATGCACACCCTGAAGAGCATTGGAAGGGAAGGTATGGCCTGAGAGACTATTTAGTAGTGAAGGGAATACTTCCTTGTGTTGGGTGTGTAGGTAATGTGGAGGCCAAGCTAGATAGATCTTGTGCAGGTGTCCATAGCTTTGTGGTTGAGCTCATTAGCTTAGCAATTCTTCCTTTCCACTACCTTAGCATCCTAGTAAACCCAACTATAGATTGGCTTGGTTGAATTTTGATATGTATTTGGCTGTGTGAGCTTGTTGTTCCTTTTTTCCTTGTGGAAATAATTCCCAGCTCTGGGGTGGTAGTTGTGCTAAGAGATTGATGAGCACAAATGGCCTATGGTTGGGTGGAACGTTGCAACAACATAGCTATTTGTAGGACAGGTCATTTTCAAGATAAGTGCTATCTTGTATTATTCCTACAATATATTGTTTTATGAATTATTATGAACATATTGAATGCTTGAATGAATAGTGTTTTCTTCCACTGTATTTTCATGTATTATATATTTGTACATGTATTTTATTTTTAATGCATTATTGTTTATGTTCGTAGGTCTAGATTTCTCGGTTGGATAGACAGCAGCAGTGGATTCGTGTCCTCTCTCTTGGTGAGTGGAGGGGAGGGGATGTGATAGTGTGCTATTAGAGCCCACAGGTTGTAGCATGGGGCCTAGACCCCCTTCATCCCCTTGAGAAAGTCGTTGATTGTGAGAAAAGTATATGTTTTGACAAGTTTTCAATATAGAATTTTCCCAAATAAAGGTAAGAAATTTATAAATTTATGAGAATGTCATGCAGCTAACAATTGTGTTTATGAACACACTTTTCAAAATCCTAGTCACATCAAAGGAAACATTCCACATAGTACAGTTTGGAAAATTTGTTCTTGGTTGGGCCAAGAACATCAACATCATGAATGATGCACATGATCCGTATGATCCCAAGACTAATTTCATGGGAGAGAACATACAGGTTGAGGATGCCAGAACAAAATCCAATGGGAGTAAAAATCAAGAGACTCCCCCAGATATTGCATCCATCATGAGGAGCCTAAGGGTGGATTTGCAAAGTTGCAGAGAAGGTAATGAAAGGATGATTAAAGCTAGGGAAGAGAAAAAACAATTGAATGTAGCTAGGCTACAAATTTTGACAAACATCCAAAGGAAAATAAACTTTGGGCGTTAGACAACAAATCTAGAAGGAAGTAGGAGCAGTTCAAGAAGAAATTCCCACAAGAGGTCCAATAGCTCAAGAATAGTTTCTAGAGATAGAACATATACTCCAGATCCAACTCCTATTCCGAATCAGAAGCCTAAATGGGTTGAAAAGCTCATTGAAGCAGTTGGGAATGATGATGGAGAATCAGATGATAGAAGAAAAATGAGGTCTCGGTATAAAAATGAATATGTTGCACTCTCTCACACAGCTTCTCTACCTACAGAGTGGTGCAACAAACTTCCATGAAGATGCTACTTGATGATAGCGAATGATTCACAATTTTCCCCACTGAAGAACAAAATGGATCATTCCATTCCTCCTCTAGAAAGAAGAGACAAAAGCAACATTCAGCAGATCGGAAGAAGATGGAAAGTTTCACATGTACAGTCCCATGATACTTATTCAAAGAAGAACCATGATTCTACATGGCTACTCTACAGAGCTGAAAATTATAGCAATTTTTTTAAAGTTTTTACCCAAAGAGGAAAATTTCCTCTTAAGTATAGCTTGTTTTCTTGATTCATTGCGTATTTTGAGGTGGGGGAGGGGTGTTCCCATGAGTTTTTCCCCATTTCCCTTAGTTTATTAAGCAACTTTTATTTCTTTTAGATTGTATGTGTGACTTTTAGACTAGTTGCGAGGACCCAAGTTGTCCAAGTTAGGATTAGGGGGGGTGTTAGGATTATATAATCCTCCCTTGTCCATATATAGTATAATTGATCATCTTGCCTAACTTAGGAGTCATTTGCTA
Source organism: Pseudotsuga menziesii (assembly GCA_001517045.1). Classification (NCBI taxonomy): domain Eukaryota; kingdom Viridiplantae; phylum Streptophyta; class Pinopsida; order Pinales; family Pinaceae; genus Pseudotsuga; species Pseudotsuga menziesii. Next base: position 38,299 of record LPNX010950540.1, on the reverse strand, counting down.
GATTTTGGTGCCACCATGATGTTGGTGTCACTAGTGTCACAGGTGCCATTGGTGCCATCGGTGCCATTTTGTGCCATTGGTGCCAATCCCTACATTCTAGGAGCCACTCTGAGTGCCACCAACAACCTACATTTGTTGGTTGTGGTAGGTAGGCATTTATACTGAGTCAACCTCTAGTTACAATCAGTTATATCACTCCTAGTTAGTTTAGCGCTAGCTTTGCATGGCTGCATGGGGAAGTGGTGCCTTTTTTCGCCTACCTCATCAGTTTAACTAGTTTTATTGATTCTAGACTGATTTAAACATCAAGAGTTAGACCAGTGGCTCCCATGCAGTGATATAGACAGATTGAGTTAGCCATCTAGTCAGGTTTAGTTGGTAGATTTGAATCTTATCCACATGATTCGAATACTACTTATTGTAACACTATTGTATTATTGTTGTGCTAATGAATATTAATGTTGTAATTAACTGGTCAATTCCTATCGGAATTTTCTCAAATTTGTCTTCTTTAGTGTACATTGTTCTTGATATTCCACTGCACAATTCACCTCTTAATTTCTCTCATTTTCCTGTAGATCAATGGTTCAATAATTTAACAAGATAAATGATGAAATTATTTCATTCCTTTGATCCTTTATCATAGTCAAATTTGATTTCAACCCATATAATTGAGTATCTTGGCTAAATATGCACGACCATACTCAATGGTACCCATTGGGTTGGGTGAGACTATATTTGGATTTTTTACGGTCATAAAGTAGTGAAAATGTAGATTTATTATTAGTACAAATTCCATTAATGAGGTAGAAGCATATTCCATTCAATTGGATGTTTATAGAGTAATCCTGGGGAGTCATTCTCTCTAAGTTGGGGATGTCATATTTAAAGGGAGAACTAAACAATAAAAACGTGTAGGGATGGGATGACTTATATTGTGCCTATAGATAAAAGAAAATCAAATATTCCATTGATAAGTACATAACATTTTTTCTTTGAATGTGGAATTGTTTTGTTTGCATTACTTTGTTGGCTTGGGGTTTTGTTTAGTTAATTTGTGAGAATTTAGGGTTCATTGTAGGATTTTGTTATTATTATTTTAGCATAAAAGATGAATGAAAATAGAATGTGGGCATAAAAATTACCTGTGGGGAGAGAAGAAAATATTTTCGGATGCCTCTACACACTGAAATCACATCTGCATATTCCTTTGGTCACTGACCGAAAAGGAAATGAACATCAAGTTAAGAATGGGGTCATGATCCAAGTTTGGGGGAATAAATCAACTTTCACAAAATGTGCACACATTTTGGAGAGAAAAAACGTGGATGTGTGCATGTTTTCTTTTACTTTCCTAAATTGCATCCCAAGTGGCTATCTCGGTCGTGTCCTTCCCTAAAACTACAAAACATGTACTCATTTTTTTTATTTTTATAACAAATACATGTTTTACAAAAAATGACTTACATCTGAAAGGTCCCTCATCTTCTTGCATTCACTCACATATATAGGATTGAGGATTGTGGTGACTCTTATGACAAACTCCATAATTATTGTTTGTAATGTTTTTTTCAATCATAGTTTATTTATGAGATATTTATTTTAAAATGTAAATGTTAGAGTCTCATTGTTTTTGGTCTTGTTGGTATATATTTATTTAATTTTTTTCTTCAAATGATTTAATTATAATGATGAAAATTTTAAAAGTGTAAAAAGTGTTATGATCAAATCTGATAAGAAAATTATTAATAAAAAATTATTTATTAATTAATATTATATTAATGAGTTTATATTAAAAATTTTAAAATTCTAAAAAATGGAAGCAATATATTAACAATTTAATATTGGATATGGGATAATTAGAACACATAGTTTTGTATTGAAAATTAGTCTTGTTCAATATTTATAACATCATATTTGTTTTCCTCAAATGCTATGTTTTCATTGTTTCATAAGTATAGCCCTCTCTCCTCGAAAGAAAGTTATGACATCTCATCTTAGGCATTATAAAGCTCAAATAACTCTCCCATATAGACTTGTTCAGTGTATTTTCTTTTTAATTTAGGTTAATTTAGGTTAATAATAAAAAAAGATTTAACCAAAATATAAAAAATCTACATAATAAATAAGGTTTTATAATAAATCCAAATTGTGTAAAAATAAATAAATAATCATAAGTCTATGTAACTATATATTTTTAAAATGAATTCCTTACCCAATCAAAGTAACATCATGAATAAATGTCTCAACCTCTATCCTAATAGTCTATTTATTTGATTGCTTCTTTTGGAAATAGAAGATGAAGCGTAATTTCAGTAATTTGAACCTTTTTTTATTTCATCTAATAATATAAAGTAATTAATTTGGTTAGAATATCTATTCATATTTAATGAGTTAATTGATTGAATTAAAATTAAAAAATATAATTTAATGAGTTAATCGATTGAATTAAAATTTAAAATATAGTTTAATGAGTTAATAGATTGAATTAAAATTAAAAAACAAAAAACTATATGCTAGTTTACATAAATCTCGGACAAAGTTTATAAAAGTACAATTATATTATTTGTAAAAATAAAAAAGAAACCAAAAATATTATGGAAATAAAAGTTTTCAAGTAAGATATACAGATTTTGTAAGAGTAGTTTCATATCATAGGTTAAAACAAAAAAAGAACTAGAAATATTATGAAAAGAAAAGTTTTCAACTTAAATATATATTAAAGAATAGGGAATTATTTAGCCGTTTCAATAAAATATTTTTGAAAATATTATTTAATATCTCATTAATACATGTATACTATGTCATATATTTAAGTGAAATATCTAAATATAATAGTTTTTAATTTTGTGAATATTTTTTGAAATTAAGGTATTTTTTAATATCCTACTAATACATATACTATGCTATAGGTTTAATTGAAATATCGTAATTTTAAATTTTGTTACTTGAGTAATTGGATTTTGATTTTTGTCTTTCATTTGTAATTTGTGACTTGTTTTTGTCCTTTACAATTTTATGGATTTTGATTTTTTGTCTTTCATTTATAATTTGTTTGTGACTCTTTTTGTCATTTACAATTTTAAGAGGTTAAGGATGATCATGGATTTTTCTATCTAAAGGAGAGACACTTTTCCTATAAATTATTGTCTTTGTTTTTTGTGTTTTGTTTATAATATCTAATTCACTATATTTCAAAATAATTTTTTTTTATATCGAATAAATGCTAAACATATATATTTATTTATTTTCTCAACATTAACTAATTCAAAATATATTTATTAAAAATTTCAAAATAAAAAGACAATTATATTTATACTTTTGATTTATTGTACTTAGAATGTTTTTACAACTCATTATGGTAGAAATATAAGAAATGATATTCTAGTATTATATGTTAACCAAATATAAGCATCAATATTATCTATACATAAAATAAAGCGCTTATAAAAATATATATTTGTCTATGAAACAAAAATAACACTTAAAAATATAACATATACTATATACATATAACATAACATTATTATATATAAAGATAAAAAGAAATATCATATTAGGCAAGAAAATTGGGATGGTTGAATCCAATACAAATATAAATAATGCCCATCTCTACACAATTCACATTTTACATAGCCTTTTTTTTTAAATGGCTTTCCTTAAATCCAATACACCTAAAATACTTTTAAGGGGCTTCAACAACAAAGAATTCCATCATCAAATCCAATACACCTAAAATCTTTGCACCTTATAATTATTCTTAGTAAAATAAATACCTTTCCATGAACTTGATGGTCAATCAAATTTTTGTGATAGTTATACACATGGAAGATCATGAACATTACATTAAACCGTTCATGAGAGAATTCTCATGTCAATCATTCAAAACTTCAGTAGTCATTCCCTCTTATTTTCAAATTCCAGTTTTATAACCTAATATTACATTGTTCTTGTTCTCTCATGTCAACCATTCAAAAATTCAATTAATAGTCATTCCCTTTGATTTGTTGTAACATACCTGAAATTACTCAATGTAAATTCTGAGAAAATGGGGTAAATTTTTCGCTTTTACTATACCCATACAAGTCAACTATGTTAGTCTCTTGAGTGTGTGTAATCACATAATTGTAAACACTACTATCATTTTCATCTATTCATATAAGAAACTGTAAATCAATTTGATTTAGTTCCACTGAGTAGTTGACAAGAGGGCTATATTAATAACCATACTAGTACAAGAATAATGATAAGAACTTATACCTCAAATATAAAATCACATTTTGTTCGCAATTAAGAACCACTGAACTACAATCACTCTAATACAATTCTACATAAGTGAATCTTATTTAAAATAGATACAATTGTTATATTAGTCACCAGACTGTCCCTCGAATGGGATAACGATTACACATTACCCCTTTCTCTTATTACTTCAATGTCTTTCACATCCTCAGGACACAGTTTTTACACCCACCACTTGAAGTCATGCAACCTCAACGTAAATATTAGAACAAGACAAATTAAATCCATATAACAAGGTTAACTCTTAAAGAACTAATTAAAAAGGTATGCTCATAAACAATTAAATTACTCTATACTGTCTTTCTAGAACCATCCCAATACCCTTCCATCAATGAGTCAGAGATTTTGCATCCAACACTCAATATACATATTAGTGCTATAAAACATGTAAGTTGCATGAGGATTTCTATAAACATATTTAAACATTATAGGTACTTCTTTAATGCTACTTTAGTTTGGAAGACTGAAAGTGTGTCTATGACTTTCCTCCCAACCATAGGCTTCATTTGACATATGGTTTCCCGTCTAAAGCCACCCCCGTGTTGGGCGACAAATCCACTAATGTAAGGAAGTACTAGAACCCATCCAAAGATCTCTAAACAAGACTATATACACAGTAAGAAGGGTTACCTTGTTGTTGACCAAGAACAAGGAGGACAAAGAATCTATTACACATAATCAATGCATGTGGCACATCTCAACATGTACAACATCAAATAGTATGTCTTATAGATAATTATGCATCCATTAATCCACTCTAATAACTCACTGAAATTATACCATCAGTAGGAGATATTCACAAAGTCTTAACCATGTATCCACAATATATGCTTATCTACTCTTACTTGGAATATACATTTGGTATAAATAACTCTACACAACTTTCATATTCCATGTCCTAAACCGAATCCAAAGGGTGTTTTAAGAGAAAATGGTCATTTTCCACAATATATTTTACGATTGGAATTTCACGATAAAATCCATACTTAGTACTCTTAAGAATTTATTATAAGTTTATAAAATATTTACTTTCAACCAAAAGAAATGATAAACTAAAGCTTATAAATAATATATATATTCCATGTTTAAACTCCATAATATCAATGTAATGTCCCCGACCCTCCGACCAGCGAAGAGGATGCTACCACACTATGATATAACCCAGGCAACTAGCCCCATGAATTTTTTCATAACTAAAAACTGACAAACTGAAATGCTTTGAAGTAAAACATGCAGAGATGCATAATTATTAAGCATACAACGGAAGAAAAACCATACATTCAAGCATTCAACAAGTTCACCATAATTCATTAGACATCAAATATAATTGCAGAGATGGGATAATCAAGAATACTTATCTTATGCAGTATTTGTCCCGCAACCAGCTACGTCGTTGCAACATTCCACCCAACCATAGGCCAGTCTGCTCCTTCATCTCTCAGCAACACTACCACCCCCGAGCTGGGCATGATTTCCAAGGAATAAGGAACAAGCAAGCTTACACATAGCCAAGAATACACAAATCAGCAAGCAAACACAATTGGGTTTATCAGGCCATCAACAAATCAGCCAAGCCAACACAGTTGGAATACCAACCCCTGCATACACGCAGCAAAACAAGTTGTTCATAGCTTGGGTGGGGAAATCCAATTCCTGAGTCGTTCTTGGCCCTATCGTGGCCAAAACGACTCAATAATAGCCACAGCAAAACAAAACGAAAAAGAACCCACATCAAACCACAAATCGTGGGGAAAACAATAGCCCCGATCTCAACACTAAAACAACGGGAAATACATAGCCCAAAAGAGTAGAGGTGGTCAGACTCTCAGCCTGGGCAGGGAAAAACATATACACAGACCACAAAATCGGTATGGAAACACACCCCCACAGCAGAAATCATGAATGGCTCGTTCACAGGGACATCGTGGATGGCAGAAAACAGCTGACTAAGAATCCATAGTGGCCCAAAACGTAATTGAACACCACAACCAACAAAAACATGGGGAAAATAACAACCTCGGTCTCACAATGAAACAGCGAGAAAATTTCACATTCCAAAAATGGGAGAGAAATCAGACTCTCAGCATGGACAGGAGGAAAACATACACAAGAATATTGTGGTTGACCAAGAACGGTTTCTCCAGCTCTCTACATGAGGAAAACGATGAAGAATCCTGTGTGTGAGAAGGTGAGAGAACCCCTGTATCCATGAGGATGAGCAAGACCAAATGGAAGAATGGAGAATGGAGTCATTCCTCGTCCCCTGCTCTCTGTGTGAGGGAAATAATGAAGAATCCCAACCTGTGCGTGAGGAGAAGGGAGCAACCGTCCCTACGTGTGGATGGAAAGAATGGAGGAATGGGAGAATGGAGTTGTTTTCCTCCCTACCCTCGTGAAGTGAGAGTCTATTGGTGGAGTGTGCATGTGGGAAAGGGCTAACAGTCCTGCCACACACCACTGCCCAGCAATAACTACCCCCCAACCAATCAACATAAGTTTTAATGTGGTAGTTGACTGATGAGACAAGGAAAGGTGAGTGATTCAAAAGGGTGGGTGACAACTAAATGGGTTTAACATCTGACACATGGCTTTTCCCCATTGGCCCAAGGTTTAATAATTCCCCCTCCTTATCCTTAGGAAACTCATGCCCTTTTCATCATGGTTGCATTGACGTAGCTGGTTGGGGTTCATTTTAATTAAAATGCATATTTACATGATGCCAAAACTATAAGGTGTTGGATAGCACGATATACCATCGGCAACGATTTCAATCGCCGAAACATAACACAACCAAATAAATGGTGGGGATTTTTCCCTTAGCTCCACACCACGATTAATTACAATATATACATCATGTACCTTTTAATGCAAATGGGGTCAAAAATTGGGTGTTACATTCCCCTCCCCCTTTGAATAACATCGTCCTCAGTGTTCCAATAATTAGGAATACATATACAATTTACACATCCAAAATTTTGCAGATCTATCCTACGTTCAATTATTTACTTTGAAATTTCAGGACCAAGCCCCTTGGCTTCTACAAGCTTCTCCTGCTGGTTCTTAGCTTTTGGCTCATCCCCAAATCTAGGAACTTTTTGGCTGCTACCCTCTTGATGTTCTCTTGTTGGGCAGTTCCGGCAGCAATGATGTCCTCCGCATCTCCAACATTTCACTGGCTACTTCATCTTTACGTGCTCAATTTCCTTTGAGTCTTCATGCTTGGAATGTTTCTTAATGGATCGATTGGATGAATGCCCCATCATTGATCCACTTTCCTTCCCCTTACGGATTGCTCCAAGAAGGATTTTTACCTCCTTTTGCAAACTAATAGATTCCTACAAAATATGGTTGTTCATTTCATTCTTCCTTTTCTGTATCTTGAGCATCTCTCCAAGATTTTCTTGGGTCTTGGCAATTGTTTGAAGGAGAATTCCTCCCAAGTCTAATAGCTTTTGGTCAGCTTCCATGATCAATGTGCACAACTGGATTTCACTTTTCTCACCTATGAAATGCATCATTGTAATTCTATTAGACCAAGCATAATATAGGCATTAAAATTAGTCAATTAATTGCCCAATTGGCATGGCAGTCCAAGTCTTATCGAGGAGACTTTCATACTTTTCATGCCTTCCCAACAGGCACATGAGCTCATTCACGTCCATTCTTGGGCAGGGAATTATCTATTCCAGCATTCACAATTTATTTTAAGCAAATAAGCACATTCTATTTTCAGCCATACATGCACTCAGCAATCTTCTTTTTTCATAAATGCACAAGTATATGTAGATATATATACATATATATAATCAAAAAAGGAAAGAGAGAGCAGTAAGAGTTTTTCCCTTCTTTGTCTTGTTCCATTCTGGAACCCACACCACCACTGTGATTTTCATGCTCTTAGCCTCTTCCACTTCACCGTGAATGTTGGACCAACCCTTCTTGGCCATGACACTTAGTGTCTATGGTCTATTCTAGACCTCCCAACCATGGAGTCTCTCCACATGGTTTGTCTACAACTCTTGGCTACTAGGAACTTCATAGTCCCACTATAACCTTCTTCATTATTGCTCATATTGAGCTCTTTAGGACAGTCACATGTCCACATGCATCCCTAGGATGCCCTCATAGTCTTCGCTCGCAGCGATACCTATATTCAAACATCGAATGGATTCACATGTTTAGTTTATTCTCATCAATTTTTACCTCTAAACAAGAGCTTAGAATATCATAACCAAATCATATACACATGTATATTTGAAATCAAGAAGCTACAGAGAATCCAATACTTATCTATATTGTGAGTTTCCTCTCTGGTCCACAGGGTCCTGCTTTGCTTTGCAAGCCTTGGAATTGCCCATGGACTTGGATGTTAGGTCAACACACAAGTTGCTCCTCAACATCAATTAATTAATGTCCAGCCAGTACACCTTCACGTCGACTGGGAAGGAACTTTACCACGACCATTTCCAGGTCCAGGATCTATTATGGATCCCCAGGCATATAATAGCCCTATTTCAGCAACACCTTCACAACACCTCATCACATCCCCACAATCTCCACAACATCCATACATACACTTATAACAACAATAATAAATACACTTATATCAACAGTAATACATACATGTATATCAACAATAACCCTTACTCTGCAACCTCTCACAACAACCGTTTACCTTTTCTCTTTAGGGTGCAACACCAAACTGCATCTGTTTAGCCTGTCAACACAAGCAATATAAGCAAACTCATAAGTGTTATTGCTCTAAAACTGTAATCATATTTCATATCATTCACGATCAAGTATTGAAACACCAGGAGTGCGTCCACTCCCTAGGGTGTAGTCAATATTGAAATTCCTTTCATGACCCAACATTGGGAAGGTGTGCACCCCTTTCTGATGTGAGCCATGTAGGCCCTATTCATACTCAAGCAATCTGTCATTATGGAAATAAAATCAAAACATGCCCTGCATATTGAATTTAACAATTAGACATGCATATTCTTAGCTAGGGTCACAAAACACTTATCCATTTGCAGATGCAGTATTCATTCATTAAGGAGGAATGGGGGCTCCCTTCTCTGAGTTGACAGTCCCTTGGTTTGCCATCCCAACTCCTTTTTACAATCCATATCCCACACATGTCTTACCGACATAATCTATACCATCTCACTCATGTTGCTTACCAAACATGTAGTGCAGATGGGACATTTCCAAAATGCCCAATGGAGTTTCACCCGAAACCCATTTCCAAGATAGGGGAAACCTCCCCATGAAGTTTGGCTCCTGCAGGCCATCACCCATGGTCTTCCTACAATGTGTACCCCTGGCACATTCATCAAGTAGCCAAATAGTCAATCATTATCTACTAATACAATCCAAATTTGATTGTTCCATAACCAAGCAATGGCATTAGTAATTAAATTCAATATGAATTTGCAACTCTGTCTACTACAGAAACTGATTTGCTTAGCATTGAGGTGATCCTCATTTGTTGGCTTCTTGTAAGAAGCACCACTATGCCTATTATAATTTTATGCTTACTAGCATAACATGAACATCCACTTACAACACGTCCTCCTGACACAATTCTATGCAAGCCAATAGTGATTAGTAGTTGTCAACAATTTCTCAAATCTGAAATTTACAAGTTCAAATTGACAACCCATTCTGCATACAAACTATTTTCATAGCCATGAGACTCTTCTCATGAGGTTTGGCTCTTTCACATGGTAGATTTCGGCCTTTGTCATGGTCTTACCCACATTGCCATGCCCCAAACAATCTACCTGAAATCTGAACTTCAATCAACCAAACACTTTGTAAGTATCCATGGATATAACATTTCATTGCTGTAACAATCACTGAAGCATTTTCAGAATTATAGAATTCAAACACTTCCATCTGTTAATCACATCAATATTACCAAAACTCCTTTACTTTACGTGAATTATTATCATACTAAAATTCTAAGGTATAGTCACATCATTTATGCAAATTAAATGAAATGTTTAGATACTCCTTACTTCACAGGTGTATCATTTGTACCACCTTGCCCTTCCATAGAGCATTCCGGCAGCCAATCGATCATGACTACCCTCTTCATGCACTTACTATTCTGCAGTCATAACAGCTCTTGAAAGGATTCTAGAATTATCATCAATCCATCATTTCAGCCATTGATTAGTCATAATAACACATGCACTATCTCAATGCATTCATGCAATGCATCACAACATTTGCACCCATATTTATGTATGCATATTTACAACATCTACTCAAACTTTTCATATGCATTCATTCAATGCATAACTACAAGATTTATAAAATCTCTTAATGCATATCCACTCAATGCTACCTTGTATTGATTCGGGAATACTATGCATTCAAACATACCATGGCCTAACCATGACTACCTCATATAGGATGCATTGCTATAATCACGACCACTAGTCCTCACTTCTTCTGGTTATTAAGTTCATATCAACATTCGCAGGGTTGGATATATTTTTATATGAATGTAGTATAATTTTTTTTTTAAATAACCACCTGGTGTGAGACCTCTTTCCTTTACTACTCCATGCAATTGTCATAATTAAACCATTACCTGCATGGATCCTACTTACACCCTCGACATTACCATTTTAGTCGGTATCTTGTAGAGGATTGTGGAATTCGCTCTCCATATTCTTGATCATGGATTTTTTGCCTTATCCCTTTCTCCATAGGGTTGCTGGTCACCTTCATCAACATCAGCAACATATTTAGTCATGCTCATGTTGTCGTTGGTTTTTTTTTTCCACCAATACAATATTTACCATTAGTGGTTCATTGTAAATGTATAACTCCCACTACTTTTACCAATATGTAATATCCTATGCATACAATACATATCCCCATGCCATAATTTTTATGTACACCAAGATTATAAAATATAAATATAGTTAGCAAGATAGGGGTTAAGGAATTTTCCCTTTCAAATCCCTCATCATTGCATGGAATTCCTCATCCACATAATAGTTGGTTCGTCTTCATGGTCTTTGCTACTTCTAGGCATGCAATTCTCGGATTTGTCCATATTGACAGCATCATTGTTTGTCAAAACAACCACTAGTAATTTTCTGCTCCTCATTCAAACTTTGGTGGTTCTCCACTGTTCTCTGTTGGATACGCTTTCCAATGCCTATCCCCATGCTCTATTCTGACTTTGGGTGTGAAAATCACACTACTTCTAAAATGACAATTTTCACCAAATCTCTGCATTTTTACACACAACTGTATTTTGGTCTGGGTGCCAACTTCAGCCACATGTAGGAGCAAGTCTAGGAAGATTCAGGAAAACTTTCTATCGGGTGAAGTCAGTGCATACAACGAGGAACACTCAGTAACTTACGGATCTCATTTCCGATGCACCATTCATCTTTTATGAATTATGGGTTTGACTAATTTGCCCAAAACATAGAATTTTCTTTTCACCAGAACGACTGTCTCAGGGGACGATGGGGGTCAAGGGGGATTTCCCCTTTGTGGCTTCCCTGCGCCACTACAGGGTGGGTCGAGAATAGCACCCTCGTTTTTTTTGTAAATATTTGATTTTCACACAATATGGCGCATAAGATAGCTGCCATTTTTATCCTCTTGAGCCCTGTAAATCCACTGAAAACTTGCTGAAAGATGCTAAGAAATCCCACTGAAAACTAAAATTTATTTTTTGTTAAATCGAGTCTCTTCCCAACTAATCTTCCGATGTATCGGGTCCTTAGTTGACTAAGCTTCCGACGTATCGGATCGCTAGTTGACTAAGCTTCCGACACTTCGGTGGTCTGCTCTTCATCTTTCTTCCGACACTTCGGCGGTCTGATCTTCATCTTTCTTTCGATGCTCATCGACAGTCCAATCAACTAAATTTATTCGACGTTTCGGGCTGATCCTCCTCTGGATTTCGACGTATCGGCAAACCAATCTTCTAATTTTCTCTAACGTGTCGGCGGTCCAATCCTCTAAAGTTTTCTGATGTTTCCTGTACATAGAAAAAATTTCAAAACTTTTCTTCTTCCTTCCGCCGATGCATCGGCTGCTCGATCGTCTAAATTTCTCTGACGTTTCGACGGTCTTCAGGAGATCCCTACCGACACTTCGGCTCCATCGACCTTTTCTTCGCCAGCGGCATCAGAAGTCCTTCCATCTAAATGTGTCGACGTTTCGGTAGTCTTCAGCTGAATTCCTTCCGATGATCTCAACACTTAGAAAATTTTTTAATTTTCACCCATGTCGGCTCAATCATGTACTGTCTGCCGCCACCGTTGCATCTCAAACCTGCCAACCCAGCCGATGTATCGACGCCTTCATCATCTTTCTTCTGCCGCCATTGTGGAACCTTCATGCTTTTCCATCTGCTTCGTTGGCTCAGACTTCCTCTATCTCTCACCGCTACCGGGATTTGTATCAGAGTGTCTTCCAACTAAGTCTTCTGACGATCCGACGGTCTTGACACTTAGAAAATTTTCTTGAAAATTCCTTTCGACCGTCCCTCATTGGGTGGACTTCCGCCTAGGCTATTCGATGCATCAAAGGAGCTTTCGGCTAATTCCTCTGACGTATTGGGTGGGCTTTAGCCTAAGCCGTCCAATGATTTCACACTTAGGAAAATTTCTGAAATTTTCCTGTCATCTTCTCTGATTTCTCATTTCTCTTCTACTGGGCAGAGGGAAACCTACCTCTATCGCTGATTCTCACGGCCCATGGAGGCCCACGCTGCAACATGGGCTCTAATACCAATTTGTAACATCCCTGACCCTCCGACCAGCAAAGAGGACCCTACCACACTATGATATAACCCGGGCAACTAGCCCCATGAAGTTTTTCATAACTAAAAAATGACAAACTGAAATGCTTTGAAGTAAAACATGCAGAGATGCATAATTATTAAGCATACAATGGAAGCAAAACCATACATTCAAGCATTCAACAAGTTCATCATAATTCATTAGACATCAAATACAATTAGAGAGATGGGATAGTCAAGAATACTTATCTTATGCAGTATTCGTCCCGCAACCAGCTACGTCACTGCAACCTTCCACCCAACCATAGGCCAGTGTGATCCTTAATCTCTCAGAAACACTGCCACGCCCGAGCTGGGCATGATTTCCCAAGGAATAAGGAACAAGCAGGCTTACACATATCCAAGAATACACAAATCAGCAAGCCAACACAGTTGGGTTTATCAGGCCATCAACAAATCAGCCAAGCCAACACAGTTGGAAGACCAACCACTGCATACATGCAGCAAAACAAGCGGTTCACAGCTTGGGCGAGTAAATCCAATTCCTGAGTCGTTCTTGGCCCTATCATGGCCAAAACGACTCAATAATAGCCACAACAAACCAAAACGAAAAAGAACCCACATCAAACCACAAATCGTGGGGAAAACAATAGCCCAGATCTCAACACTGAAACAACGGGAAATACATAGCCCGAAATAGAAGAGGTGGTTAGACTCTCAGCCTGGGAAAGGAAAAACATATACACAGACCACAAAATTGGTATGGAAACACACCCCCACAGCATAAATCGTGAATGGCTCCTTCACAAGGACATCGTGGATGGCAGAAAATAGCTCACTAAGAATCCACAATGGCCCAAAACGTAATTGAACACCACAGCCAACAAAAACGTGGGGAAAATAACAACCCTGGTCTCATAATGAAACAGCAGGAAAATTTCACAGTCCAAAAATGGGAGAGAAATCAAACTCTCAGCATGGACAGGAGGAAAACATACACAGGAAGATCGTGGTTGATCGAGAACGGTTTCTCCAGCTCTTTGCATGAGGAAAACGATGAAGAATATTGTGCGTGAGAAGGTGAGAGAACCCCCATATGCATGAGGATGAGAAAGAACAAATGGAAGAATGGAGAATGGAATCGTTCCCCATCCCCTGCTCTCTACGTGAGGGAAATAATGAAGAATCCCAGTTTGTGCGTGAGGAGAAGGGAGCGACCGTCCCTGCATGTGGGTGGAAAGAATGGAGGAATGGGAGAATGGAGTTGTTTTCCTCCCTACCCTCGTGAAGTGAGAGTCCATTGGTGGAGTGTACGTGTGGGAAAGGGCTGACAATCCTACCACACACCACTGCCCAGCAATAACTACCCCCCAACCAATCAACAGAAGTTTTAATGTGGTAGTTGACTGATGAGACAAGGAAAGGTGAGTGATTCAAAAGGGTAGGTGACAACTAAATGGGTTTAACAACTGACACATGGCTTTTCCCCATTGTCCCAAGGTTTAATAATTCCCCCTCCTTATCCTTAGGAAACTCATGCCCTTTTTCATCATGGTTGCATTGACGTAGCTGGTTGGGGTTCATTTTAATTAAAATGCATATTTACATGATGCCAAAACTATAAGGTGTTGGATGGCACGATATACCATTGGAAACGATTCCAATCGCCGAAACATAACACAACCAAATCAATGGTGGGGATTTTTCCCTTAGCTCCACACCACGATTAATTACAATATATACATCATGTACCTTTTAATGCAAATGGGGTCAAAACTGGGGTGTTACAATCAGATATATTATAAGTTTGTAAAATTCTTATTTCGAACCCAAAAATATGATAACTAAATCTTTTAAAAAGATTTATTCCATGTCTAAACTCCATAATATCATATATATATATATATATATATATATATATATATATATATTATAAGTTTATATATTTGTTATCAACCAATAAGAATGATAATCGAAACCATATGGAAGAACCATTCTAAGTTTAGGTCGTAAATGGATTGGATCCACATCCAATCGTAGAGAGTATCCTAGGCTTTACAGAAAAACTTGACCTTTATCCAGATCTGTAACCCAAAACGCAAACAAGGAAAGGCGTAACTAGGATTAATCTTGATCCAATTTTCTAGATCTAAACATATACATCAAAACACAGGCATCTAAGGAGATCAACTTCTAGAATTTGAAATCGCAAACATGTTTAAAACGCATTCAGAGTATACCTCTGTGATGCATTAATAATAAGCAAGCAATAAAATAAAAGCATGCCTCCAAGTATTTTAGATCTAGAATCACAAGCAAATAACATATAGTCCCAAACTAAACCGCAGTGATCTAACTCCCATTCAATAGCTTGATACATTGCAGGAAAGAGGGTCTAAAACGCAGGAGATCAAACTACACTTCCAGATCAAATCGCAAAGATCATGGTTTTAGAGCCACCCATTATTTCTTTCAGATCTCAAACAACTAGAAGGATGAATCTAGCAAGGGGAGCCGCGACTGCTTAGCACAGGCACATATCTAAAATAACCTTTAATTAGAATTATTTTCTTTTTTCATTGGTGCTCTACTCAACTATTTTGTGTAAGATAAATAGTCAATTATATTCTTTAAGCAGCACTAAGCATGCCAACAAACTTTAAAATAATATTGATGGATATATTTTACACAACATTCAAAGAGAGATTTGTATGAAGAAATGCAAGCAATGGTTCCATATATCATGGTCCAATGTGGATTTGGTTAATAATCCACAATGCAAAAAATTGTGCTATATATCAGCATACAATATGGATACAATCTCAATCCACTAGGATATAAAGCTTTAAAATAAGAAAAAAACTACAACCCAATAATCGAACACATAAATCACATACAAGGCATTGTAGTACAATGGAATGAAAATGGAGACGAGAAATGAAACAATCATTTATACTAATCGTCCTGAGCAGGAGGAAGGGGCTTGGAAAGAAGCTTGGCAGATGCCTCCTGAGCAGGCTGAGGGGAATTTTTAACCGTTGGCTTCTCCTGAAGGATGGAGACAAGTTGCGATGCATCGCCATTTTTTTCATCATCGAGCAAATGAAAGGGATTCGATATCACCATTGTTTTCTGTTATCCACTAGCCCACTTCACTGTAAAACTAAACTTCTTTATATACCTTTCAGAGTGGATTCTCTTCCAGTTCCATCTATATTAGGATGCCAAATGGTTGTGTTTGGTTGACAGGTGTATCTTCGTAAGGACAATATTCGGGGATAAGTAAATCCCACCCAAGATCTATGGGGAAAGGGTTCCAAGAATCTTTTCACAAAGTTTTTACCATGTAACCATATCGTCGTGATGATGAAGTAGCAAAAATGGAACACTTTACTTTCTCCAATATTAAATCATGCCCTGATAAATTCAAACATGCATCTGGTGACAAACTGATTGCTTCAAAAGAAACTTGAAATCTGAGCGTGACTACCTCAACTATACTTCAACTAGTTATTATCATAATGGACACAAAAGTGAACTGGGACATCACCCTAATCAACACTCAGTGACTTAATTTTTGAAACTTACAACCACAATCTCTAATTTTTAGACTACAGATTTACTTAACGGGGAGGTTTTAAGGACCAACTTAATTAGCCATTATCCTTAAGTTCGCTTGTACAAAATTAAGTTACAGTTTATACTACATCCCTTTTCATTGATGCATTTTAATTGGAGAAACCATGTATACACTATTCATCAAAGAATTTTAAGATCTCCTTTAAAATTTAACTTTCTTTATCTTACATGTTGCACGATAAAATCTTATGCAAACCATTTTCATGAACAGTAATTCACAGAGTTGGCACAACCTACTTGTGTATACGCAAGTCCATTTGGCCGCAGTGTTTGAACCTGAGGCTTTGATACCATTTGTAACATACCTGAAATTCCTAAATGTAAATTTTGAGAAAATTGGGTAAATTTTTTGCTTTTATTATATCCATACAAGTCAACTATGTTAGTCTCTTGAGTGTGTGTAATCACATAATTGTAAACACTACTATCATTTTCATCTATTCATATAAGAAACTGTAAATCAATTTGATTAAGTTCCACTGAGTAGTTGACAAGAGGGCTATATTAATAACCATACTTGTACAAGAATAATGATAAGAACTTATACGTCAAATATAAAATCACATTTTGTCTGCAATTAAGAACCTCTAAATTACAATCACTCTAATACAATTCTACATAAGTAGATGTTATTTAAAATAGATACAACCATTACATTAGTTGCTAGACTGTCCCTCGAATGGGATAACGATTACACATTATCCCTTTCTCTTATTATCTCGATGTCTTTCGCAGCCTCAGGACACAGTTTATGCACCCACCACTTCAAGTCATGCAACCTCAACATAAATATTAGAACAAGATAAATTAAATCCATATATCAAGGTTAACTGTTAAAGAACTAATTAAACATGTACGATCATAAACAATTAAATTACTCTATATTGTTTTTGTAGAGCCATCGCAATACCCTTCCATCAACGAGTCAGAGATTATGCATCCAACACTCAATATACATATTAGTGCTATAAAACATGTAAGTTGCATAAGGATTTCTATAAATAGATGTAAACATTATAGGTACTTCTTTAATGCTACTTTAGCTTGGGCGACTGAAAGTGTGTCTACGAATTTCCTCCCAACCGTAAGCTTCATTTGACATATGTTTTCCCGTCTAAAGCCACCCTCGAGCTAGGCAACAAATCCATTAAGGTAAGGAAGTACTAGAACGCATCCAAAGATCTCTAAACAAGGCTATCTACACAGTAAGAAGGGGTAATTCGTTGTTGACTAGGAACAAGGAGGACAAAGAATCGATTACACATAATCAATGCAGGTGGCACATCTCAATGTGTACAACATCAAATAGTATGCCTTATAGAGAATTATACGTCCATTAATCCACTCTAATAACTCATTGGAATTATAGCGCTAGTATGAGATATTCACAAACTCTTAACCATATATCCACAATATATGCTTATCAACTCTTACTTGGAATATACATTTAGTATAAATAACTCTACACAACTTTCTTATTCTCTGTCCTAAACCAAATGCAAAGGGTGTTTTAAGAGAAAATGGTCATTTTCCACAATATATTTTATGAATGGAATTTCACTATAAAATCCATACTTACTACTCTTAAGACTTTATTATAAGTTTATAAAATCTTTACTTTCAACCAAAAGAAAGGATAAACCAAGGCTTTTAAATAATATATCTATTCCACGTTAAAACTCCATAATATCAGATATATTATAAGTTTGTAAAATTCTTATTTCCAACCCAAAAATATGACAATTAAATATTTTAAAATGATCGAGTCCACGTCTAAACTCCATAATATCATATATATATATGGGATAGTGCAAGCTAATGAGGGTCACTTTTGGCACGTTAGATGCAATAGAAACTAAAAAATCAGCAATCCCTCAACTTAATTTCTTTTTTTGAGATACTTACACAAAATATCTTGCTTTCAGTAAAAAAGATTAAATGTAGGAAATTGAATCACATTTCCAAATATATAAGGTTTATGTATTGAAATGTTTCATAACTATGTCAAATTTCATTTTTTCTAACAGTCACTTTTTTTTTAGGCAAATCATAAGGTATATGTTTTTGTGGGTGCAACTTTTGAGGTCCTAAATGATGCTTTTGGGATACAAACCTTTGCAGGCATGTAGAGAACATAAAACACTAGTGCAGCACTATTTTTCAAAAATAAAATTAGTAATTTTTAATTTTTTTATAATTATCTAAGTGATCATTCCTTGAAAATGGTACGTATTTTGTGGGTGTAGCCTTTGAAGTTCTTAATGAAATATTCATGAAGTGGGTTTTTTATAGAATGTAGAGGTCAGTGTCTTCTAGTGCACCATATACTTGTTTTCTAAAATGATTACGAATTGAAAAAGTTATGGGAATAACACTAAAAACATGTATTTTGAGTTAAGGAGTTAAGACACAATAGAAATTAAAAATAAATAGGAAAATAGAATATTTTTTATAATAATTACATATTTAGAATCTACAGAAAAAATGCTATTTATGTTTAAGATTTCATCAAAATTGACTGTGTAACATACTGTAACGAGTGTATAAACAATGACTTCTTCAGAAAATGGGGGAAATACCTAATTAGCTATGGTTTATCATGTACCATAGCATAGGTTTGGTATTACCGAAGCAAATTCCAAACCATACACATAGGACTATTGGTGACATGCGAGCAAGTGAATTGGCATGTTTAAATTCAAATTTCATTTCTCTCCTTGTAGAATTCCTAAATGCGCACGCATTATATAACTACAGAACATGAGCATGTTATATAGCTATAAAACGCATGCGCGTTACATAACTTTAAAACGCAAGTGAGTTATGTAACTCTAAGATGTAAGCGCGTGTTGTAGAGATACAAATCTAGCACTATGTGTAATATATCAAATGTATGGATAATAGTTTAGAGGGAGTGGGGAAGGGTCAAGGGCCTAGGAAGATGTTGGAAGTTCAAGTGGGGATGGTTAATAGTTGAGAAGGGCTTGGGAATGATCAAGGTCTTAGCAGGATGTTGTAAATTTGATTAGAGAAAGGGGGATAAGGT
>LPNX010950540.1:0-12500 GCA_001517045.1 Pseudotsuga menziesii | reverse complement strand
GTCAAAGTGATAAGTTACCATCTCAAGATGAAGCTCACGAATAGGCGTTGGATATGGAGCCTACTGTTGAAGAGGCATTGGACATGGAGCCTGCTGTTGAAGAAGAAAATATCATCCAGACCATCGATGAGGATGTTGGCCTTCCACCATCCAACTACCAAGAAGAGAATGAAGGACAACAAGTTGCTACTGAAACACCAGAGCATATTGTTGATGCGCTAGATTATGGAAATCCAACCCCCTTAACTCCATTAGAAAGCACACATCAAAGAACTCCAAAGCATATACAAGTTGATGAAGGACTCCTCAATTCCATTGAAGGTACGCTATCTAAACGTAGTATTGCTTATCAAACTCAACAGATACTAAATAAATATTTTGTTTCTAAATGTTATGGAGATAAATGTAGATTATTTTTATCATAGCTAAAATCTAGGGGCATGAATATTGTTAGGAAATTGTTAGAGATAAAGATGATGAAGACTTCTGGACCAAGTTCTCATATAGTTAAAAGCTTAGTAGATTCCTTTGGTAAAATTGGTAAGAACACACGGTCAAAGGACCGCAATGCGGCTCGTCGTGTGTTGTCACAAGCAATTGTAAATAAGAACACCAAGGTCCTTTGTTTTCTCAAGCCTACATCTAAACTAGTTAATTTGAATGTAAAAAACCTCCGTACGTATTCTATTAGAAGAGAACATCTTGACACAACCGCCCAGACAGATTTTTGGGCCTTTATTGGTCGATTTCCACGTCGTGACATGAAGCTAGTTGATGCAGTAAAGAGACTAGTGCAAAGTTTTTGGCATGATCACACAAAGCCTTCTTCAAACTGGAAGGATGTACTAAAACTGAGAAGGGGTTCAAAGGACCGTGAACCACATATTAAGCATCTTCTTGATATAACACAGACAGAACTATACGAGAAGTTTAGGAATGAACATAGACAATTTAATTATGGGCAAATATCTGTTGAGAAATGTAATCCCTAGTATGTTAGAATAAATACTCTTCGTAACACTTGTTGTTGTAGATACCATGTAGAATATGAATATTACTATGAAACATTTTTGTACATTCGTCGTGTGTTGCATACTAACCATGTGCAATATTGCTCCTTGACAATACCACTGACCTCATCAAGAGAATTCATTCATAGTATCATGTGCAATAGGCCTGAGGGGCAAACATACTATGCAAAATCCTATTTGGATGGAACTTGCTCCAACTGTGTTGGAATGGCATTATTGAGCCAATGTATGCACGAGACTGGAGACAATGAATTTGGGAATATGGTTACAGACATGAAAAGTTTCAAATATATTAGCTATGAAATAGTCCCAGGGAAAAAAAGAAAAAAAATATAATTGGTGACATCTTAGGTACATGCGTTTATCTATAAATTTGTGTTTGAACAGTTGCATTTCATTCCTTACTTACAAAAAAAACCTGATATTGAGATCATTTTGTGTCAACAGATACAAGTTAGTGTCTTCATCAAGGAATTTATTGAAAAGACACATCAATATGTTCAGCATGTCCACTTGGCACGATGGCAGGATGAGAAGTTTAGAATATGCAGAGATACATTTCCTCATGGTACTATACTTTTAGTTGTTGATTTTGCCGAGAACTACACTCGACAACCTCAAAATGAGATCCAAAGTCAGTATTATCACTCTGAGTAGGTTTCCTTGATGGTGCATATCACATATAGACATGGCCCAATTGGATTGGGTTGATGGATGGGATCACACATCACTTCCACTTGATCAACATGCAATTGTTGAGTTAACTCCATTGGAAGAAGACCAATCGTCTATTTCTATAGATTTTGATCATGTATCAAACCTTGTACAACCTGGTATGATGCATTTCCTTAACATTTTTTTGTTTATTTATGTAGTCTTGAAACTCACATTAATGGCCTTGTATCACATGAAAAATCTTTGATCATATACCTACAATCATACTATGCAAGACACATATACGCAGTGGTTGCCTCAAAAGATAGTGAATGGGGTGGTGATTACTGGTTGGCACGTTGTATAAAGGAAAAGCAAACCCTCATTATGTCCATGACTGATCATGAAAACAACCACTTCCCCAGGGTCTATGGTTGTTAAATTTGAATACCTTACACATGACAACAATGCAAGAAAGAAGGGTGGATATGTTTATAGGGATTACAAACCAGGTGCAAGTGTGTATCACTTTACCAACTTAATCATTGGTAAAAACCTCTAGGTACGAACAATTCCTAGCCGAAATCCATCAAAGGTACGCTACTTATTACCAGATACAGAGCACGAGAGACTAATGGAGACCATCATTATAAGAGATGATCTGAATGGCTTGGTTGTATGATAATAGGTGGGATCTAGCATGATGAGGTATGTATCATAATTTTAATTTTCCCATGTATGTTTCTTATGAATATGTCACTTTTGTGTTCTTGATATGCAAAATTTTCCATAATGTTGTTTATAAATATGCGAAAAGTTCTTTTGTATGTCAAGTTAATGAACATGCCAAATTTTACATATGATCAATAAACCCTATATATCAATCATATGAACATTTCAATATCTCATTCACATGATATACATAAAATTAGAATACATACATGTACCTCTTTAGGTCATACCTATCAAAGTTCTTTGTAGGCTCTCTTACAAGACTAAAACCCTAATTTTTCAAGTAGGTAATATTGTCAATGTTTCTAGCCGATATATACAACTAGGATGATGGAAACAAGATGCCACAACAATAAACTTATGTTTTAAGGCTTGTATAATTTCCTTCTTGACAACTCACCTCTTATACCCGCATGTCCATTGCCCGGTGACCTCCGTCTACGGTGGTTTCTAAAACTAGGGTTTCACTCAGTAGGGGACAATGCAGTCATGCCAATGAGGGACAAACTTGGAAAGCCACAAACGATGGGGATGCGGTTGGCGTTTCCATATTTCCCATGCCCAAACACACTAGCAGGAGTTGACGAAATTCAAAATTACGGCTCCGTGAGGTTTTTTGCGCACCAGGCACAAATCCACCAAGTGTCCCTGAACGGTATTTGGAGCTGACTTGAAACTCGCCATAGATTGATGCTTAGGCCTTCAATCGATGAACCATCAATTCCTTTGGATTCATGACGTGGGATTTTAGCTAGGGGGGGGCTCTCCCTCTTGTCCATTGCCCGGTGACCTTTGTCTATGGTGGTTTCTGAAACTGGGGTTTCGCTCAGTAGGGGAAAATGCAGTCACGCCAACGAGGGCCAAAGTTGGAAAGCCACAAACAGTGGGGGTGTGGTTGGAATTTCCATATTTCCCATGCCTAAACATGCTAGCAAGAGTTGACGGAATACAAAATTGCGGCTCCGTGAGGTTTTTTGCACACCGGGCACAAGTCCACCAAGTGTCCCTGAACGGTATCTGGAGGTGACATGTAACTTTCCATAGATCGATGCTCAGGCCTCTGATCAAAAAACCGTCGATTCCGTTGGATTCATGATGTGGGACTTTAGCTAGGGGGGGTCTCTCCCTCCTGTCCATTTCCCAATGACCTCCATCTACAGTGGTTTTTGAAACTAGGGTTTCGCTCAGTAGGGGAAAATGTAGTCACACCAACAAGGGCCAAAGTTGGAAAGCCACGGACGGTGGGGATGCGGTTGGCATTGCCATATTTCCCATGCCCAAACAAACTAGCAGGAGTTGACAGAATTAAAAATTGTGGCTCCGTGAGTTTTTTTGCGCACCAGGCACAAGTCCACTAGGTGTCCCTAAACGGTATCTGGAGGTGACCTACAACTCACCATAGATTGATGCTTGGGCCTCCGATCGACAAATCGTCGATTCCGTTGGATTCATGATGTGGGATTTTAGCTGGGGGGGGCTCTCCCTCCTGTCCATTACCCAGTGACCTCCATCTATGGTGGTTTCTAAAACTAGGGTTTCGCTCAGTATGGGACAATGCAGTCATGCCAATGAGGGCCAAAGTTGGAAAGCCACAAATGGTGGGGATGCGTTTGGTGTTACCATATTTCCCATGCCCAAACATACTAGCAGGAGTTGACGGAATTCAAAATTGTGGCTCCATGAGGTTTTTTGCCCACCGGGCACAAGTCCGTGTCCCTGAATGGTATCTGGAGGTGACCTGCAACTTGCCATAGATCGATTCTCAGGCCTCCGATCGATGAACCATTTATTCCGTTGGATTCGTGATGTGGGATTTTAGCTAGGGGGGGGGCTCTCCCTCCTATCCAT
The DNA here is from genome assembly GCA_001517045.1 of Pseudotsuga menziesii. Taxonomy (NCBI): domain Eukaryota; kingdom Viridiplantae; phylum Streptophyta; class Pinopsida; order Pinales; family Pinaceae; genus Pseudotsuga; species Pseudotsuga menziesii. The sequence continues at coordinate 8,235 of LPNX010950540.1, read as the reverse complement.
TTCCCGGTGACCTTCGTCTACAGTGGTTTTTGAAACTAGGGTTTCTCTAAGTAGGGGACAATGCGGTCACGACAACAAGGGCTAAAGTTGGAAATCCAAAGACAGTGGGGTTGCATTTAGTGTTGCCATATTTCCCATGCCCAAACACGCTAGTAGTAGTTGACGAAATTCAAAATTGCGGCTCCGTGAGGTTTTTTGCGCACCGCGCACAAGTCCACAAGGTGTCACTGAATGGTATATGGAGGTGACCTGCAAATCACCATAGATCGATGCTCGGGCCTCCGATCAATGAACCATTTATTCCGTTGGATTTGTGACATGGGATTTTAGCTAGAGTGGGGCCTCCCCTACCTGTCCATTTCCCGGTGACCATTGTATATGGTGATTTATGAAACTAGGGTTTCGCTCAGTAGGGGACAATGCAGTAATGACAATGAGGGACAAATTTGGAAAGCCATGGACGATGGGGATGTGGTTAGCATTGCCATATTTCCCATGCCTAAACACGCTAGCAGGAGTTAACAAAATTCAAAATTACGGCTCCGTGAGGTTTTTTGCACACCGAGCATAAGTCCACCAGGTGTCCCTAAACGATATCTGGAGGTGACCTGTAAATCTCCATAGATCGATAATCAGGCGTTCGATCGATGAACCATTGATTCCATTTTATTCGTGACGTGGGATTTCAGCTAGGGTGGGGACTCACCCGATGACCACTATATACGATGATTTCTGAAACTAGGGTTTCGCTCAGTAGGGGACAATGCAGTCACGGAAACAAGGGCCAAAGTTGGAAATACATGGACGATGGGGATGCAGTTGGTGTTGCCATATTTCCCATGCCCAAACATTCTAGCAAGAGTTGACGGAATTCAAAATTGCGGCTCCGTGAATTTTTTTGCGTACCGAGCACAAGTCCACCAGGTGTCCCTGAATGATATCTGGAGGTGACCTGGAACTTGCCATTGATCAATGATCGGTCCTCCGATCGATGAAACGTTGATTCCATTGGATTCGTGACATGGAATTTTAGCTAGGGTGGGGCCTCACCCGCCTATCCATTTCCCGGTGACCACCGTATACGATGATTTCTAAAACTAGGGTTTCGCTCAGTAGGGGACAATGCAGTCAAACCAATGAGGGCCAAACTTGGACAATGCATTTCATGCCAACAAAGGCCAAACTTGGAAAACCCTATCCCTAACTAGGGTTTATTGTTTAACATGCATGACCCATAACCATAACCCTACCAAGGAAACCCTAATCATAACCCTAATCTTATCTGACTGTCACAACTCAAGTCAGAATCAATCTAATGTCCAACTCAACTTTTTCAAATCTGGTGGAATTATGCTTCAAATCATGTTGATTCACGAAGTTGGTTCTCAGTCTTTGGATTCTATTGTAGTTCCTTTAATGCTGAGTGATTAGTCATTGGGTGCATGAGATTTGTTGAATAGTGTTGTTGGTCTTTGATGAAATGTGAAGCATGTATTGCTTACACTTGAGCATTGACTTAACTTGTAATTTAATAATCCAAACTCACAATTTTTAATTAGATATATCCAATTGATGTGCATGTAGTGAGTTCATTGAAACCATGAAATACATTGTATTGCACTTATATTTATTAAATTACACAAGCAAGAACTTTGACTTTAGTGTGCATGTAGTGAGATCATTGAAACCTTTAAATATAATAGTTTTTTCTTTTAACATAGTGCATTCATAAGTAATAGATAATCCACACAAATCAATCCAATAGATTGAAACAAGAACATGTGGGAACCAAAGAACAAATTCGAAGTGAAATGTATCATTCATTTATAACTGAAATGTCAATGTACATGTCTCCAAAAGTACATGTATCCAAAACTCTCCAAGCCACATGTACATGTATTGAAATGTACATATCCCATAAGACACATCAAAACTAAAGCTTCCTCTTGTTCTTTCTCGAGGTTGATCTTGTAAGCACAACTCTAGGACCAGTGTGCATCTCTAGATCCTGCAAATTAAATATCAATTGTTAAATTCAACTAACTATGTACTAATACATTAGCTCAATAAAATACCATATCTAAATTAACTCAACAATTATCAAAATGTTAATGGACATTGCATGAAACAATTGGTCATTAATGGACATCTCACCTCGGTGAGAGACTGTGACAAATGGGATTGTGTTCCTTGTGTAGCAGATGGAGATATTAGTTGAACATCAAGGATGGTCGCATCCATGGTCGAACCAGAGGGGGCAGGAACTGTTACTGCTGGTGGTGGATACAATCACCAAATGTTGAAATAGTTAGACATGTGCATGAATAAACAATAGACAACAATAACACACTATGTCTAGATCATGTTCAAATAGTTGTACCTCTATGTGGCTTGTTGTTATTGCAGATACCACATTGACTGCTGCATCAATAAATCCTGTTGCTGGTGGCTACAATCACCTAATGTTGAAATAGTTAGACATGTATGAATAAACATACGCTAACAATAATAAACTATGTAATGATCATGTTGAAATAGTTGTGCCTCTGTGTGACTTGTTGCCATTGTAGATGCAGAACTGAGTGCTGCATCAACCATCCCTGCAAGGTTTTCAATAGTAAACTCTGGCTCTTGATGCAGTAAACATGTAAATCAAACATTAACAAAACATTTTATGCACTGGATTTCAAGGTAACAAAGAAATGTCATCGAAGGATATACATTACCATGGTATCAGTAGCTCCATGGTCGTGGACAATTGGACTCTTGCTAGGACTAGGCCGCCTCATATACACATGACCCTTGTTCACATATGGCCTATGAGGAGATACAACTCCAGGAAATGGTCAAGGTGTTTCAGTTGGTGCCTATAGTCAACAAGAGTTCATGTAGTTAGACATGCATGAATGAACAAACATACATGTATTTAAAAAAAGACATTTTTTAAATGTTTAAAATGTTTACCTTCATCACTTCTTTCCCCCGTGCAGGATCTGGCATATGCCAGTTTAATAATTGTAAATATTAGACTATAGATGGCATTAGTGAACTAACATGTACAATGTGTGGAAATTAACAAATTAACAAGTACTAAAAAACTGACATTTTTAAAATGTTTACTTCGGTGTGAGATACGACAATGGGTGCTATATGAATCTCTCCACCAACCAAGGGATCAGTGGATGGAATGTCATGCCTAGATATTTCCTTGGTCAATACGACCATGGATTCTACCTCCATCACTACTTTCCCCCGTGAAGGATCTGGCATTTGCAAGTTTAATAATTGTAAATATTAGACCGTAGATAACATTAGTGAACTAACATGTATAGTATGTGGAAATTAACAAATTAACAAGTATTAAAAAACTGAAATTTTAAAATGTTTACCTTGGTGTGAGATACGACAATGGTTGCTACAGGAATCTCTCCACCAACCAAGGGATCAGTGGATGGAATGTCATGCCCCTCTGTAGAGTGTGGAACATGGAACTCTAAGGCGTCACTGCCGGCATAAAGCATCAACTGCAAGTTCACAAAATTAATATATTAGCTCAAACTATACATATGTGTACAAAGAGGAAAATAAATGAAGAATTTCTTACAATTAACCATATACATACATCACTTAAAAACTCACTGAAGGCAACATCTGACGAAAGACCATAGCAGGGACGACCACACGATGTGCACTCGTGAGGCTCAAAAGTAGGCTGGGAATGTGTTGATGGTGCTACACTAGTAGATGGTCCTGCACTAGATGGGGGTACTACACTAGTGGATGGTACTGCACTAAAAGATGGTCCTGCACCGTAACAACCTGGTGTATGTACCACACCAGGGACAGATGTCCCTTCCTCACCCATATGTTGAACCATAGTGCTATGACAAACAACTGCCCATGCTAAACTCAAATATGCATCACGTGTCTGTGGAAGAACACGATGTACAGGTGGGACATTTGGCCCAGGAAACTGCCTACGAGGTGCAGGGATAGGGCGATCAACGTCTCGAAGCCTGGCATTGGGTCATTTTTGGGGTATCCCCTCTCCGATCCCATGAAACTGCAATATATCAAAATAGTTTACATGTTTACCCAACACGAACTCTACATACATCTTCCAAAGGAAATACAGGGGGATTTCCCTGTTGTTGTGTGGTGGCATATCAAAAACCATATACCATCTGTCCATCCAGTTATGAACAAATGGTTGATATGTACACCACTCAATAGAGATATGTGGCCTATTTTCATTTGGGATTTCTCCTGTGCGAGGATCCCTAAACAATGAAAATATATGCTCTTTGGTAATTTTCAACTTTTTTATTGCATTGTAGCCAATCCCATCAGCGTACTCTTGTCTTTTTCTTTCTCTATATGATGTAATATCATATAGTATGTTGCTTGACAGTATAATAGTCTCAACAATTGCATCCAAAGTGGATGCAAGTGAACGTCGAATCCTATCACCACAACTAAAAGCAGTACTGAGTCCTCTCAAGTGGGCAAGCTCAATCAGTATTTCAGTGTTTGTGTCCATAGCCGCAACTGCAATAAAAAAATCATTAGAAACATATACATGGTATATAATGACATCTCTTCAAAATTGAAAATGTAAATTAAATCAAACTCAAGTAAGCAATTTAATGGCATTCATTTACATACATTTAAAACTTAAAATTTAACATTTAACAATTAAATAGTGAGTTTCGTTCAACTTCTTTTTAGAATTTAAGGTACTTCTTCACCCTCATTGGTGACTTTTCTATGCACACTTGGGTTTAAACTTCTTTGAATTTAGGAGTGCTATTTTGACATGTTTTGGCCTTTACGTCCCTTGGATATGTAAAAGAAAGGGGCAAGGGACTATTAGGACATGTGAGGCAAGAAAAGGGGTGATATAGGGCTGCCACCATATCCTTTAAATATAATTGACTCAATCATGGTTGGGAACACTCTCACGACGCACTCTAGGTAGTTCATGGGTGTTCATCATTTCCATTGTTGTATAAACATGGAAACCAACCAAAAGTTACATGGAAAAATGGAGAATTTGTGGACTGGACTACAATTGGTTGTAGATGATCTTAGAGACTCGACATGTAGAAATATATTACCCATTGTTTTTGCTATTTTAAAAAATGGTTGATAAACCTAGTGATGCAGGGGCATAAACTGTTTGAGTAAAGTCATTTATGTCTTTGCTAGATCAAGGGATATTAGGGAGACCTAGGGTCTCACATGTTTCTAATTTTCTTTATTATGTTTATAGGATAAAAGAAGTAGAATTAAAGTTCTATTTAGTTTAGGTGATTACCTTTAATTAATTAGCACTAGTCCCCTAATGAATACTGGGGTTGTATGGGGGTGTCAGGATGTGTTGACTTGTAATTCGATATCACAGTGAGAAGGTTCGTATATTTCAACTTTTTTTGTCATTATAATAAGGCCAGGGGCACGGAGGGTAATTCATGTGCACAGAACAAGATCAAAGTGCCGAGGAAGGTATAATTAAAACACAAATGAGGTGGGTGCTATAACCTGAGAAGTGCAAATATTTTAGTGGAAAAATGGTGGTGGCTGCTAAACTTACTAGAGGAAGGAATAAAACTAGTCATAGTTACTAGTTTTAACTCTGTGTTTATATATATATATATTGATGATTTTATATAATACACTGTTTTATGTTTCAAAGGGTAGGCCCGAGAGGCACTTTGTTAATGTGTTTTGGAATTTAGTTGAGGGTGCTTAACTAAGAGGCAATGTATAACTACATACACTTGTGATGAAATTTTGATTATATTCATGGACAAATGATTGTGATGAAATTTTGAGAAACCAATTTACTAAATTTTTATGCATTTTTTCTATTCATGCTTGTGCACATGCATTTCATCTTGTTATAACCATTTCCAAGGAAACTTATTCAATTAGTATCATGGGGAAATGTCCTCGAAGGGTTGGCAATTTGGGTTTAAGGTGGATGGATACATTGTATAAAGGGAGGAGTTCTAAATTTTTCAATTTTTTGGTTGCATTAGGAATTTTTGAGTTCTTGAAAATGAATTCATTGTAGTTATTCACTCATCTTGGTTGAGGGAGATGTGAATTTAATTAGTGACTCAGTTATTTCCAATTTGCTAAATAATACAAAATTTGGTTGTTTTATTCTATTAAAAAACAATATTCTGTAGAAATAATAGATCAATGCTATGTGCAATGATGCTAAGAAGAAGCACAGGAAATAGATCTTGCTACTAAGAATTCTCACAAGCATACACAGGAAAATAAGAGAGAAGAAAAGAGACTGAATCACATGAATGAAGAGATGAATATTGGTGTGTATCCTTCCATTGAATAATTATGAATAATAGAGTACATAAATAGATATTCCCTCATAGGAAAGTCGAATTGTATGGAAACAATTCATAAAGCTCAAAAAGGCTGACTTACCCAAATATAGCAAACCCCCATAGGTGGATAAAGCACTTGCTAAATCTATCAAGGACCTCACGAGTTGGAAAAAGCATGAGTGAGTTGTCAAGGAGATGGAAATAACATGCTAATCCTAGAAAATGGAGAAAAACTAATGGAGGATGGGTTGGAAACAAAAGCTCACAGTTTTCTAGTTGACTAGCTTTTATCTTATCCATAGGAAAGCAGAAAAAGCAGAAAAAAGCAGAATCTGCTATAAGGTCCTGCATACTAATTCTAGATGAACCCAGAATCAGAAATAATTCATTCCTATGATATAGATGGCATGCATTGACTTTAAGGTGCCACCTAATTAAGCTAGTGGGTGAATAATTAATCAAATAATGATTAATTATTTTATCCTAAGTTGTGAGTGGGTTTAATATATTCCCACACCCCCCTATAAGTCTGACTTTATGATGGTATGATAAAAAATATGGATGCATATGGATGCATATAGGGCCCGGCAACAAGGCTATGGTCACCCTTTTACAATTATTATGTCCAAAAAAGTGAGGAAAGAGGAAAAACCACATGGGGAAAATCCTCCCTCAAGATGGGACAAGGCACAAAATTTGAAATATGTCTTCAACATATCTTCATCTTCACTTTAATGAGCTGACTGAACTGCTTCTGGATGAAGGACTTGCTGAAGAAATCATGAACTCCATGATCATGCGCTGGAGTGTAGAACCTGCAAGAAGGAAGAGGAGAGACTCCTTGTATCTCATCATCTGATGAAGTAGGAACATTATCTGAATGCTTCTTGCTGCTGTCAAACTCTGATCTGCAAACATAATCTGAAATGGAAAAGAGATCTGTGCATTCTCCTTCCCAAAGAGTACAAAAAATAAGGCAATTTATTTCACACCCAATTCCCTGAATAACTTCAAAATTGTGATGCGAATCACATGTCAATCTTCCAATCTGATGTAGCACCTGTATAGATCTGATATGAGGCTGATAAAACTCTGATATATCAGAAATATTAACATATGGAACAGCAAGGACAAAGTCTTCCATGGCTCCATGAGGATATAGGGCTAGACTAGGAAAATTATGAGCAACTGTGAAAAACTGATAAGTGTAAAAATCTGAATGATGGATGGGCAGAATGAGATGTTCACAATCTTCAAGAAGGCTTTGAGTATTGATGCCAAGATCAAAGAAGGATATGCTGAAGCTCATGAGATCAAGTAAGGTAAGTGGTATGACACAAATAAGGCTTTATGTGGCTAAGCAAACATCGTGGAAGTCACTGGGTTGTGCACCATCAATGAGAGAGACATGCAAGCGGTGTAAAGAATCTGGCACATAGATCTCAGAATCTAAGATAGGAGATTGAGAGAACAATGAATGGATTATAGGATCATAATCAATATCAGCAGCAGCTCCATATGTTACTTCTTTTTCATCAATAGTATCACAAGAAGAAAAATCACCTTCAAGAGACACAGAAAAAGATGGCTCTTCAATATTTGCTTCTTCATTGAAGGAGGAAGCATTCGAATGAAAGAGGGCAGCAGCAACATGAACTGTATGAGAAACTTTTTCATCATGATCAAATTCATCAGAGAATGTAGAGGCCAAGAAATCTTGAGAAAGAGAACCAGAGGAGATGCTAGGTTCGCTCCATGCTTCATCTTCAATTTCCTGCAAACGAAAAGCTTTGTCCAAAATTTTCCAAAGCTCATATGGAAATTCAGCAGAATCTATGAGATGATATATATTTGGAGACATTCCCAAACACATAATTCCATA
>LPNX010950537.1:675964-779884 GCA_001517045.1 Pseudotsuga menziesii | reverse complement strand
GGGTTTGGTAGGGGTTTAAGTTAGTATTAATATGGATTTAGTAAGGTATTAATAGGGTTTAGATATGAATTTAGGTAGGGGTGAATAAGGTTAGTAGGGATTAGTAGGGGGTAAGGTATTAATATTGAGGGGGGGGTTAAGTAGGGTTAGTGAGGTCAGATTAAATGGTAGGTTTAATTTATGTTTTGCAAAAAGGGGGTGGGGTATGGGGATTTTTTATTAATATTATAACTTATTAACCAATTTCAAATAAATTTTTATAAAAAATTTATTATTTGTCTCGGGCCTACAGTTGATTAATTGTCTCTATGGTTCATATAGGTTTGTTTAGTTGGTGTTTTATGGATTTTTTTCAATCCTCCATGAATTCACGGAGGTTTGTTTAGTTGGTGTTTTATGGATTTTTTTCAATCCTCCATGAATTCACGGAGGATTGAAAAAAATCGAGCAGCATTTCGGCTTGCCCGGAACACATTTCAAAATTAAACCGGTAGCATAAACGCTACCGGCAGCATTTCTGATTGCCGGTACACATTTTAAACATGAAAATTATAAAAACATACATTTACCAAATTTTAAAACAAATTTTATAAATTTATAAAAAAAAAAATTAAATTGAAAAACAATTATTTAAACTGTTACCTCTTGGCTCCGACTCCATCCTGATGAGGTTGGGTTGCTTCGGGGTGCTTGGGTTGCTTCAGGGTGTCAATCCTTACGCCGTTGTTCCGTCGTTTCTCGGTCGAGCTTCCACAGTGAAATTTTGCCAAAAAACTCTTTTTATAATTTTTTCGACACAGGCACCTCGGTCGAGGTATGTACCTCGACCGAGGTCCATACCTCGACCAAATTAATACCTCGACCGAGGTATTTATTAACCCTCGGTCGAGGTTTTAATACCTCGACCGAGGGTTAAGAAATACCTCGGTCGAGGGCTGAACAAAACCTCGGTCGAGGGCTTGATAAAACCTCGGTCGAGATATTAAGACCTCGGTCGAGGGTTTAACAAGCCCTCTACAGAGGTGCGTTTTTCTGTTTTTGCCGAAATGCGCTTGCCAAAAAGTGTTACCCAGGTCCGCGGATTCACTCTCACGGTTTTAATAGACTTTTCCATTAAAAAAAGTTCTCACAAAAAACAAAAGTTTTTCCACAATCAAGTCTCTTCATTGTTGTTTACCGAGAGTGAAGTTTGATATTAAAGCATGTGTTAGTGACCATAGATGAAGAAAACCTGAACATCACTTCTTTCAATAAGTTTTAACATTTTGAATTTGTAAATTACAATGAATGTGATTTTTAATTATTCTAAGATGTTAAAAAAGGTTTTATTATAATTCTTTGCCAATGAATTAGATTTAAAAATTAATTAATTAACAATATATCTAAATCTTTTAAGAAAATAGATCAACTTTGCAAAAAAAGTTAAAATGCAAATCCTTTGAATATAAGGACAAGTGAGCAACTTTCCACAAATGCACAAACATATATTATTGAAAATTTTGGATTTTACACTTGCCAACTTTGACACTGAGATTCCAACTCAATGCAAAGCATCTTTTTAATTTTTCAATAGCCTCCTATATTGAAGAATCCACTTGGTATGGTTTCAATAACAATTTTAAGCACCCAGTTAGTAAATTTTATATGTAGAAAATAATGCAAGCAAAATGCTTAAATTACAAATTATTTAAATATTTTTATCTAATTTAAATTAAAAAATTTCTATCTAATTTAAGTTAAATTTATGTATATTATGACATTTATATCATTGTTTTTTGAAAAAATCATTATCTTCATTTGAAACTTATACCCATATTAAATTGGGAGATTTAGATTTATTACACCAAGGGGCTGCTCCTCTTTGAAGGTTTCGTCCACTCATAGTCTGTCGACGGCCTATTCGCAGCCGCCCCCTGTACACCGTTAAACGTTAATTAGCATGCCGCTTTCACACCGTTAAATGCTAATCTGCCCGCCGCTGGTATCTTCAAGATGGAATGCTGGAATGTCTGTGCAACGGCCAACCCCTGTCCACCGTTAAACGTTAATCCGCACGCCACTTTCGCACCGCTAAATGCTAATCCGCCCGTCGCTGGTATCTTCAGGCTGGAATGTCTGTGCAAAGGCCTCGTATTCCCCGGCGAGATAACATATTCCCCGGCGGGATAACAGGCGCCCAGATGGCATAATCATAATCGTGCTCTGTACCCTGGCTCCATTACCATAATGCTGCTGGACTTTACGTAATTATGGACGTAACCTTTACTTATGGCTACATCTGGTGAGGCTCCCTATCCAAACTCATATCTACCTGCTGAAATTTCCGGGATTGCTCAGGAGGCAAACTCATGGCATTTTAAAATTAATAAGTTAATGTTTATATAATATTTTTAATTTTTTAAAATAAAATTAAAAATTAAAATGTTTATAAAATTATAAATATTATAATTACATTTTTTTATGAATATCCATTCATTCTCAGTGAAGCCACTTGTAATACATTTCACTCGCTTGTTTTTTAACTCATGCTAATCATTTCAGGATTTTATAGATCTTCCTCATCTGGAGGTTGTATGATTGTATCCTAGAGAACGAGCCTTTGGTTGATTTAGATAGATCAGGAACCAACCATTTGCACCATCGTCGTAATTAAATTTAATAAGTAAATGTGGGTGTTTCTCATCACCAAGAGGAGTTTAACCACCTCAAGTTGATCTCCAGCCTCAATTCAAAAGGAATCCAATGGTGCTCGTTGGAATTGGAACCTAGGGTTAAGCTGTGTTTTCTCTATCAAAGGGAGCGTTCCGATCCTTTTTCTTCTTGCATAATCCTTTGCGCCATGAAGCAGAGCTTCAAGATTTTGGTAACAAAATCTCACATTTCAGTTGACTTGCTTTCAAAAGATTGGAGCAAGATCGGAAGAGATCTGCATATCTCTAACCCAAATGCAAACCAAAATTGCTTTCAAAGTTTCGACAAATCCAACACAGTCAAACAACCAATCAATACATGGGGTGATAATATGCCCTGAAACCAGCCAACTAATTAAAAATCATCTGTAAAACCAGCTCACTCAAACACGAACATCGTCCAAAATCACACAACCTGGGAGTTTCACGAGTAGAGATTAATTTGTAATTATATGATTAATGACGCTGAGATCCCTCCAACAATGCCTCGAGCCATATGATGTGTTTTCATGGTAGGAGAAAAAGACAACTATAGTGGAGAATAGCATCATGCATGATTCAAATGAACACACATGCGATGTGTGTTTTTCAAGCGAGGTTAAACAGGAAAATATGGTTGGAGAGAGCATTGTACTTTCATTTTAGACATGCAATTTTTCTTAATCTTAATAGGGTCGAAATCTTAATCACGTTATGAAACTAAATCTAGACAGATGGGTTAGGTATTTAACTTGGTATTTTGGTTCCATCTTGCATAATTTTATCTCAAAGGTGATTGGATCCTTAGAGCATCGTTTATCTCGATTCATATCTCTATGTTATTAGCATTTTTTCGAGCAAGCTAAGTCTTCATTAATGTTCATTTCATTTTTTCTTCGGTGTTTCATTTCCCCCATTTTGGGGGTATGCTAGTATAAATTTAGAATTCATTAAATATTAAAAGGTATTAAATCAAAACCACTGTAATGGAAAATAGTCAGGCTTGAAGGTCCACACGGTGATGATAAAATAAGTGAGTGTCATACCAAAACAACGCGCCTACCAAAACAAACAAAAGTAAGTCTGGCTTACTACTACTACTGTACTGTACACAGAATCAATCTCCATTTTCTGACGTTTTTTTAATATAAATTAGAGATTAAGTGCCATCTAGCTCATGCTGTGTAGACTTCAGGTTCCACAACCATATGTGTTTGTCTCTTTATATATAAAAAGACGGGCATCTATAATGACCAGTAAAGTTCGGCCATCCAAGCATTGAAGGCCGAAGATGAGGATCTGTAGCTAAGATTGGAGAGATCTATTAATAATGGCAGCATCCCAGAAAATGTTTGTTATGCTGGTTTTTTGTGTGATAGTTATGGAGGTAAGTTTGTTTTATTAAGGATTGTATAATCTTGATAATAGTACAAATCAGGTTTATTGAAAATAGTTATCTGTTACTGTGAAGCAGGGTTTTGCCTTGGAGATAATGCAACGTCAATTGCAAACAAGTATACTATTCATTATTGGGATTATGATACTATATCCATTATTGATATTATGATACTGTGTGCAATATTGAATGTGATTATGATACTGTGTGCAAGATTGAATGGGATTCATATAATTAATGGAGACGGTATTGGTTTTTGTTTTTCTTGATCAGTGATATATTTTGATACTTGGACCCATGAAATGCAATAGATGCCACAAATAGCATAGAGTTCTCAACGCTATGTGATGGGCGGTGTGCGTTGGCTGGACTGACGAACATATGCCTTCAGTTTTGCCTTATATGCTTTAGTAAATGTAATTGTGTGCCCTCTGGAACATATGGTTATCCTCCATGACTGCTACACTAACTTAAAAAACTCCAAAGGCAAGCACAAATGTCCTTAGAACCAATTTGCAATATTGTGTTGTAATCTTAGAATGTATCTATGCCTTGAATTTTATTATTCCTTAAATTGGTGACGCAAATCAAGTAGTGTTATGTTAGCAATTTCTTCAGGGAGTTTCTTGTTGTTTGTGTTATTTAACTCTTTTAAGTGAAAATAGTGATTAACTCGGTGGTTATGCCTCACTTTTTGATTCTGGTGAATTTTATATTAACTCTTTTTGTCATCCCAAAAATGTGTGCTATCAGAGAGGATAGGGAAGGTTACATTTCTCATCATTCCAAACCTTTTACCCCATTTCTCATTCCGTTCATGTTTCCCGTTCAACATAGGATTTCATGGGAGAGTATAGTGCTAACGATTTTGGATAAGCAAAGTTAGCGTAGAGGTTACATTTTAACTGATGGTTCTTGAGTCAAGAAATCCTGAAAGATATTTTTTTGATTGATTAATTGTTCTAAACGAGTTCCGCTTTCTTAGATTCCTAGTGCTTGTAAAAGTATTCAAGTTTTCTTGACCAGTTTTTGCTTTTCTCTTGTTGGTATATTTTAATTTTGACTCATGCATTTGCTTTCAATTTTGGCTTCTATACATAGCACAAATAAAATGAGTATCCTACACTTTTTATCCAGAAGAAGATAAGCAATAATAGAAGTATCAGGTTGATTCTGTGTTTGAAAATTGTTTCATAGATTTATCAACCATTTTATCATCACAGGAGTGCCACATTATCTATTATAAAGTCGTTTTTTACAAATATATAAATATAGGAAATCATGATTATAGACTTTGTTTTGAATCTATTATGTGCTTTTTAAATTATGAATGAAGTTGAAGAGTAATATTGGAAATTGTATGCATTTGGTCTGTGGTTTCGTCCTTCGTCCCTAAAGGGTTTCGTCTAGGAGTTTTTTGTTGTCTCTGTGTTATTTAACTCTTTTAAGTGAAAACAGTGATTAACTCGGTGGTTATGGCTCACCTTTTGATTCTAGTGAATTTTGTATTAAGTTTTGTTGTCATCCCAATGTTAGTTTGTTATACTTTAGTTTAGTTATTAGATAATATAGTGGTGATTTCAGGGTGACCTTATTTCTATAAATTCTCCGCTATATTGTCTCATTTCGCACTACCAACAAAAAAAGATATGGTCTCTGTTTTTATTATCCCAATGCTGGTTTGTTATACTTTTGTTTAGTTATTAGATAATATAGTTGCAGGTTGACCTTATTTCTATAAATTCCCCACTATATTGTCTCATTTCGCACTACCAACAAAAAAAGATATCGTCTCTGTTTTTATTATGGTCTAGGAATATTTACCTAGAATTCTAAAAAATTACAAATAATGTTTAATATATCGAAAGGGACTCAAATGTTTTTTACATGTCTATTTGCAAGGTGTTCCCTTCATTATTATTTTTTTGTTATAATTATACTTAATACATATATAAGGAGCTTACTAATAATATGTTTAAATATATTTTTATGGAAACAAAGTTATGAAAATACTTTATATTTATAATTTTACATGATAATATGCCACTACTTTACATTTATATAAAATCAACTTGATTTATTTAAAAACTAAAATCAAGATATGTTTAGATTACATAATCCATACATTTATATAATCAAGGTATGTTTAGATTACATAATCCATATGAGTGTCATGTTAAATTTTTTATAGATGGTCAAACAAACTAGTTGTTTTTTCTTATAGCATTGGTGTTATAGCAATAGCTACTAACAACTACGGTGACATTGCCACCTCGTGACTTTTGTTACTAGAATATTATGTAATTTTATATTTTTATTATTAGAATATTATGTAAAAAAAAATTATTTTTATTACATTTTTAATATTTTGTAATTTTTATTTATATTGGTTTTTTTTAATATTATGTATTTTTATTTATTTTAATGATTTAAATAAAACCCCTTCAATCTTATATATATATATTTTTGAATGAGTAATACATTTATGTTTGAAATATTAATAAAATATTAGGTTGCTTGATGTGATTTAGTGTATATAAGCTTATTTTAAATATGGGTTTAATTTAGTGAAAAAGTTTTTTTTAATAGGAGAGTAGATCACCATCCACAATAATTTTGGTAACCTAATAAGACTTAGTTAGGCTTGAACTTCAACTCACTTGGGCTCAAACCTTAATTATGATGGGCTCAAACCTTAATTATGAATTTTAAATTTTACAACTTAGTTCGGCTCAAACCTCAATTATGATGGGTTCAAATCTTAACTATGAATTTTAAATTTTACATCTAGTAGATTGATTTTGTTACATTAGATTTATCCAATTTTTATAGTTTAAATGTAATTTTAATATTTCGATTAACTTTTTATTGATGGTTTGGATTTTTCAACAATTCATTGGTTTAAATATTTTATGAAATAAAATTTTTAAAAATAACAATAAACCCATATACTACTCAAAACACAATGATTTTGGTAGTGTTTTGATGTAAAGGATAATTATAATGTATTATCAATAAATATTTTTCCAATACATACTTGGTCTTCAATTTACAACTAAGTTTTTTTTCAATTTATAATAAAATATTTTAGTTTATAATAAATATTTTAATGATGTTTTAAAGTGCAATTTTAAAGTGATTTACACAAATTCCAGATGCAGGTGGCAACGAACTGGACGCTAAGCCGGTGGCAAGTTATTAAGGCTGCATGGTCGATCCTTCTCACATGAGGCATTCATTTGGAGAAGTGGTAATAGGATGATGAGCAGGTGGTAGGTGATGGATATGATGAAAGGAGGTTAGTTCTTATGGATTGTTATTGTGCGGGAGTATGAGAAATGAGACTTTTGTAGGAAGGATCAAAGGGAATTAACTGGTGAAAAGGTAGGGAGAACAAAATGGATACGGGCTCAGGGCTTCCATGTGGCTAACAACAAAGGAAATGATGGAGGTATATGGCTTTGATGGTAGAGGGGTTAAGGTAGGGAAAGGCTCGAAAATTGGGTCGTATGCCAATTTTCGTTGTTTGGGAGACGAGGGAGATTGCCCAGGAGAGGGAGATGAGTGGAAGTTTTAGCAAGAGAGAATCCTGGTTGGGATGGATACCAGAGAAGAAAGAGGCGACAAGACGAAGAAAGCAAGACAAAAGCGACAAAACGTAAGCCTACTAGGGAAAAAATGAAGGCATCCTGGGTGGCCAAGTATTTCAAGGCTTCCATTCCACATGAGGTGCAACAAGAAATTGAGAACACGGGGCAAGGTATGTGGGAGGAGCTGGCTACTACCCAACTAGTGGTTGAATTTGAGGCCCTGATAGACTAGATACAGGAGTCAGTTAGTACCTAGGCGCGAGTTTCTTTGTATTATTGATCAATGACATCCTTTTGGTTTGTGAAATGTTTTCTAGTCTATCTTTCGGTCGATAGAAACAAGGGGAAGGAGGCGGAAGGCAGTCTGGGCCAGCTCTTGAAAGGACACCATGTAGACACATGAATAATGCATTTGAAGGTCGATGTAATTGTTAGGAAGCTTGGTGTCGAGTTCACACCGAGGGAGTCGAAAAGTAGGATCACAGTGGAAACCCCTTTGAGCTCAGGGAAGGCAATTCAACAGGGGGAAAACCAAGTCCAGTGAATAGTTTCTTTCAGGCTTTATGGTAATAAGAACCATTTTGTTGATAATTAGACTATCCAGTCATGTGGATATGAATGATATTGTAGTAGGCCTTGGGACTATAATTTTTGGTTTTCTTAGTTTCTATAGTCAGTGGTTGTTAGCTCTATTATGGTTTTTTTAAGTTGGGAAGAAAACTGAGACAAATAGTAAGACAATGGGATCCAGGTTAATGGTTTTTGATATGGTGTCTAGGATTGGGTCTGTTTTCCATTATGTTGAGGGTTGGGTCAAGACAAGACTGTATTCTACTATATATATATATATATATATATATATATATATTGAATGGTAATACAAATCTAAGTTATAAAAAAAATTGATGCACACAAAAATTAAACTAAATTTGTTGATAATTAAAAATTTATTCATTATCATACTTCAGTATGTGTAGTTAGGCATTAAAAATCCAATTTTGATTTTCTTTTAAATAAATAAATACTCATTTTTCTCTAAATGTACTTCAATATTAAGTTGTAATATGGTGGTTGATGTTGACTTAGTTGCTAAATTTAACACATTCATATCCAACATAAGACATTATATTGTTATGGACTATGCATTACAAGTTATAAAGAGTGTTTGAACAACTAAAAAAATATAACCTAATATAATTGCAATAGTCTAATATCAAGTTGCTACAATGATATGATCTAGTGGTCAATGTTCACTTAATAGGTAGACTTGAACCATATTATAATCCACGTGAGGTTGTGTCATATATCCAACATTACATCACACGATAGAATGAAAACATTACAATCGTTCAATTTAGTAACTAATCTTAATTTAATTGATCAACTCTTAAAATGTTGTAATTCACATAGATCAATCATTACAATCCATTGAAGAGTCAAGAACAACTCGACACAAAATATAAGTTTGTTTAAGCCACAACCACAATATCATTCAGAAACTTTCGGATACAAGTGATTGGTATTGGCACAATCTTAATAAAATGCTATAATTTAAAATATAAGGAATTGATACTTTTAAAATCATTATAATTATTTAAGATCACATTAATTAATCCAATGAAAATAATGCCAAATTTTAGAATATAAATAGGTGAGGCTTGTATAGTATATAAACAAATTTAGATAAATTATATTTATATGTTTGGGATTCTTTTTAAAAATGTAAATCCATGATATATAAAATTCCACAAAATTTTGAGGCTAACTCAATAGAAGAGTTAATAGAAGGTTCAAGGCCATTGCAACAATGTATTCATTAAGAGCTCAACATATTACTTGTGGAAATTTTGGGTTAAACTCAATAGACAAGTCTTAATATTTAAACTATGAAAATAGACATTACACAACTTACACATATTTATCATCTTTGAGACTTACATATTTTAAATTAAACATCGTTTGAACTAATAATTAATATATGCCTTTTTCATTCTTTTTTCCATGAATCCCATTGAAGTTCATGTGATAATTTATGATCATTTTCACATGGTGTGTAAGTTGTAACTAATAACTAATATATGCCATTTTCACTCTTTTTTCCAAAAATCTCACTGAATTTTATTGGTCAAAGAGTAAAGGCAGTGACATCGCTCATTGTCAAAAGATAAGAGGCATTCTGAAGAAGGTAATGCTTATTGCATAAGGGAAGGAGTACGATTCTATCCATGTGATTACAATGTACTAACGTCAAACATGGTAGAAACCATTTGATTACCGATTAATGGTGAGAACTGTTAACAAGTGTGAGGGAGATCAACATTGATATCAATGATTCCCATGGTACCCTAGTACAATCTCCTGAGTGTGAGAAATGATCTGATTTCGAACACTCAGTCGAATCTTTCGATCAAAGGTCGATGATGTGAACCTATGTCGAAAGTGAGAGAATCTGTCAATAATGCATACAGATCTCAATGTACTAATCTGTTTCTAACACTAATTCCTAGATGATGAGTTGAAATCAACAGGAATAGTCTCGTCGAAGGAGGGCCATGATGAATTCCACATCGACAACATGAAACTTGGAACAAAGTTCTGTAATTTTGAGTATGATGTAACCATAGGACTGACTCAAAGGTATTTGGCACAAAAGATTAAACTTCATATGTAAACTCTCAACACGACTTCCCTTTGAACATCGGGCGGAACGACCAAAGACTTGGCAGCATTGACTTGACCAAGAGGATACCAAAACATAATGCAATGGTAGACGATTCATTCTTTGAAAAACTCAAAGGAGTGACATGACTCATGAAAGTATACCATCTTAGAAGTAAGCTCAATACCCAATTGACTAAATGAAATGCAGACAAGTTCCATGTTCAAAGGTGACTAATAACTACCATTTATTGCGAATGAGATAGTTCCCTTCCCTTAATTTCCCCATCATGATTGATGACTGCCTCTTTTCATTTTTATGAGTTCAAAGAGGGTAACAAACACTCATTGTAGCTTATCCTAATATAATTCCTTTCTCATATGTTTTATGAACTTGAGAAAGGAGGGGTTTGTTCCCAAAAGAGGGTCTCTCAGTGTTTAATTTAATGATTCCATTGAAAGTTAACTCGGTATCGTTCATGTCTAGAGAGTCTGAACGAAAACAAAAGAAGACTCCAAATGGTACTTTTTCTTATGATTTAGTCCCTAGGGCCCGAAAAAGTATAAAATCATGCCTAAGAGAACTCTTCCAGTCATGATTGGCCAGAGTATTCCTTTTCCATAATTAGTCAATCTGAACCGAAAAAGAGATAAACTATCATCGGAAAGACGAATCTTCAAGTACTTTTATGACCATGAAGAAGACAAGCTCACTTGATGATCTTTTCCTATTTAAGGAGTCTGAAAAGAGCATAAAGACGAATCCATTAGGGGTTCTTTTCGAGATGAAGGTTTTAACGAGTCTAAAAAGAAGTGAAAGTTGACTCGGAATTTTGGTGTTGGGTTTAAAGATCATGACCAAATCATTGAAATTAGTGCTCAGTGACATTTTTTGTTTTATGGAAGTACAAAAAAGTAAAAAACAAACTCACTCATAACCAAAAACTTTTACTTTCATCCCTGTAAAAACTTTTAAAAGACTATTAGATCTCCAAAATATTTTAAAAAATAGTTTTTAATGACTATGTAAAAGGGAATTTTATTAAAAATAATTAAAAATGATTAAAATAATAAGAAAATCCAAAAACATTTCATATAAAAACTAATGAAATAGTAAAAACTTACCATTTTACTATTTATCAAGTTGGAGAGTTATTTTGGAGAGATTTGTGTGCAGACTTCAGGGAAGGATTCTGAAGTCGTCAACCGTCTGTTTCTTGATCTATCAGATCCAGGTAAGAGCTAACCCTATGCCCAGCATTTTTATGGTCGCATTTTCTCTTTCCATATCAATTTTTTGAGGTTTTGAGGTTTTTACCCTAGGGTAAAAATTGATTGCAGGGTAATGCTCTTTCCCTTCATAGGAAAGGAGGTGCTCGAGCAAAACCATGTTTTTCATGCCGATTAAGGAAGTTCCACCGCTCTTTCTCAAAGAGATAGAGGCGGTGCCACATGTTTCCCCCAAATGATGAATGACCAAGCTAAAACAAAGCATTTAAATTATCTTCAATGGTTGATAATTTTTTCTAATACTCAAATTTTGATTTTTGGTAGGTCATTTCAGCAAAAATGGTTGTGTGGAAGGAGATATAACACAAGGATGATCATTCCAGGGCAGGAGAAGATGCTGGATCCATAGCTTCTTTACGGGGCTATGGCCTCCTAAAATTCTTCCATGTTCCGAGCATGAGGTCTCATGTGAGACTACTGGAATATATTTTAAGAATGTGGAACCCAGAGCAGCAGTACTTCGAGGTGGGGGCCCACATTCTTACAATGGAAGTAGAATACATCTACTTACTTATAGGATTATCTAGGCGTGGGGCTCCAATCTCACTAACAGGTTCACGTGGGGGAGATGTCACAACACAAGAGCTTATAGATCGTCATTGTTTTTTGGGCACTCAGATGTCTGGGAAAAAAATCCCAATCAAAGAGGTGATGGACTTGCCTCTCTGCACAATGTTATTTACCATGCAGTAGGTTGCAGGAAGCCAAGGGACTCATCAAGCTTCCTAAGCACACATGCTCTATTCCTTGGAGGCAATGGCACCTACAATCTTTAACTAGGACGAGGCGTTACTGAGTGTCTTCAAGGTGAAGATGACTAAGTGTCGATAGGGGGAGTTGAAACAATTGGTTATGACAGTATCTTGGAATATTTCTTCTTCGAGCGGGTACCTCACCTGAGGCCGCATGTATCTTTTACCGAGCTGAGAGCTCTAGACTCTTGCATGATGAGGTGGGTAGAGATCATGGCCCGCACTGGTGTTAGCGGGTCCAAGGTCAAGTATGGGAGCGCATTTTTTCATTGGTTAGATGACCAACTCCTCATGGTTGAGGATTACGTGTATGCTAGTATTGACTTTAGCGGAGACCTTGATCTACCCTTACCGGCAGGTGCCCATTGGGGTGATATCAGTAAGAAAAATGCTCAAGACATTGATTATTTTTTGCATTTTATGTTTTATAATTTTTATGGATGATAATGAGACTAAAATTTTCATGCAGACATAGGAGATGCATGACTTGGGGTTTCATCCCTAATTGATAGGCGAGTGGGGCCTACTTCATACATAGAGGAGACAATGATTTTATTGAGTTGGAGGAAAACCTCAATAGGTTAACTCTTGATATTCCATATGCTTCCATAGACGTCCTCCCTAGGAGGTACCAGAGACATACGGCTGGAGTATCAGGTCGATTCAGCCACCTGCTACGGAGGGTAGCAAGGGCTATCGTGTGTTATCATGATCATCACTAGTCATCTTACATGATGTAGAGCTGAAAGCTATCTAGCTTCAGNATATATAGACTTATTTATAATAGTTTATATGTTTTCAAATGGAGAATGAAATTTATATGATTTTTTCTGTCTTTTACTGCTTATTTTATTTACAATGAACCATGCTTTATCTATAAAAAGTTATGTATGGGAAATATACCAGTCCAATATGTAATTCGCCAATGAGTTTGCAACACTATTATAAGACCTAGGAATATGCCGATAAGTGATTGATTCAAATGACCTTTCTAATAAACACACCCTCCGAAAAAGATGAAGGAGTGTAGGGTTTCAGATGGCATAGACGTGGTTCAAATGAAAACCACTAATTATGAGTCCATAAAAACTACCAAGTGATCAATGTCCCGAGATGCAGCCTTGGTGAATAAACCTATTACCACATGATACTCGACGAAGTTATTGATGTCTGGACCTACACAAACCGCTCATGAACTGACTAAGTCCCGAGCCGGGGAATACAAAACCCTAGTAGCTGAAGCGAGGTTTAGGGTATGATAGCAAGCACCATCAGCAAACCCATAGAAATCCATTTGATCTGCATAACCAAAACATGGTATAAACAGTACTGAAAAAACTCAAAACCATATGGAAATACTAAAACCACACCAAAAAGTCAATCAATGTACATATATACAAGGTACTATAACATAAATGACTTCAATCATAGTACCTTTTTAGGTACAACCCATTGCAAGGTTTCCCAAAAGGTATCCCATCGCAATCTACAAGCTCATAGGCCCCTTTCTCTAAAACTTTACTCACACTGAAAGGCCCATACCACATGCATTATAACTTCCCTTTACCAAGCTTGTCATGTTTTTGATCATAAGTCAGAACCATGCCACCTTCATTAAAGACATGAGGTTGAATGGATTTATCGTACTGAGCCTTGATGCATTTTTTATGTGCCTCATTGGCCAAGGCAACATCTCTCTAATTCTCATCAAGATTTTTCAAATACAAAACCATTCTTCTTCGGTAGAAGTGTTTGGGAGAAGCTCAACCACGAGCTTGAGTGATGGGATCTCGCATTCAATAGGTAGGATAGCTTCCATTCCATAGACCAACTAAAAATGCATGAACAAAGTTGTTGTTTTAACTGAAGTCCTATAAGCCCATAGTGCAGAAAATAGAGTCAAGTGCTAGTTGGATTTCTGATCTCCAACCATTCTACGTAGCATAGTTTTTAAAACTTTGTTAATGGCCTCAACTTGACCATTATCCTGTGGATAATAAGGAGTTTATTTTTCATGGCGAAAACCCATCTTAGCACTCAAATTAGCCATCATTTGATTATGGAAATGGGATCTGTGATCAGTGACTATGGCTTGCGGAATTCAAAACCTAGCTCTTACATGATTGAACAAAAAGAGGGCGGTAGTTCGTCCATCTTCTGCATATGTAGGCATTGCATCAACCCATTTTGTAAAATAATCAATGGCTATGATGATGTAACCATGCCCCCCAGCTAAGGTAGGCTTACAATGCATAAAACCTATCCCCCATTTGGCAAAAGGGCCAACGACAATGTTGAGGTGTAAAGGAGTGAGGTGGGTGCGCTTTTTTGGATAAAAGAGTTGACAGGGTGGGAACCTTTTAACCGCCTCATGAAAATCTTTGAACATCAAGGGCCAAAAATACCCAGTGCGAAGGATTTTATGAGTTGTAGCCATCCCAGAAATATGATTGCCACATGCTCTAGAGTGGCAACCATTCAAAACTTGTTCAGCCTCTTCATGTGTAAGACATCGTCGAAGAACAGAGTCAATACCACAACGATATAATGTGTCATTTCAAATGAGGTAATATTTTGTGTGTTGATGAATGCATCGGTGATCGTCACATGACATATCAGGATGAAACCTTTGGGTCTGGATATATATAATCAGATATCCATACCACGGATCGGTTGTGCTAATCAGGAACAATAATTCATCTAGAAATGAATAATTGGGCTCAACTTCCATGAGAGCACAGGGAAGGTCACACATTAACTTCGCGAAAACTAAGGACTTCTTGGAAGTATCCTTAGTGAACTTGAGATCGAATTCCTGCAGGATAATGATCCAATGGGAATACCTACCCCCTAGTACTTGACGAGTCAAAATGTAATACATAGTGTTTTGATCAATAAGAACAGTTGTGGTATGTAGTAAAATGTAGTGACGAAATATTTGCACAACAATGACCATGGCCAAAGCTAGCTTCTCCACATGTGAATAACGAGTTTTAGAGTCAAGGAGACTCTTACTTAGATAGTAAATCACATGCTCTTGGCCATTAAGATCCTCCTGTACTAGAACCATACCGATGGTAGTATTGGAGGCGGCAACATACAACATAAAGTATTTTGAATAATTTGGGGGGTGCAACATCGGTGAATGTGTCAGAGCATGTTTCAAATTATCAAAATCTTGTTGGGCCTGGTCATCCTAAAAGAATGGAGCATTCTTCTTAAGGATATGCATGTAACCATGTGTTTTTTCTACAAAGTTGCACACAAAATGGCGAAGAAAGTTTTCCTTCCCTTGCAAAACTTTGGAGTTCAATGATATTAGTCGAGGCGGGTAAGGCCAAAATAGCAGCTATCTTCAAAGGATCTATCTAGATTCCATTTTTGGAAACCAAGAGGCCAAGAAGATGTCCAGTCTCGACACAAAAGACACACTTGTGCGGATTAAGCTGAATGTGATAATGACGAAAACGAAGGAAAATGTCCCTAAGGTGGCCTAGGTGGTCCTCACACTGTTGCGAATGAGCAGGGAGGTCATCCAGATAGGGTTCCACAATGTGTTTAATGTCGTGAAAAGCATAGGACATGGCACGCTGGAATGTAGCTCCAGTGTTTTTCAAACCAAAGGGTAACTTACGATAGGAAAAGGTTCCCCACAGACAAATGAATGTCCTCTTATGCTGGTCGGCAGGTAAAATTTCTATTTGATTATAGCCATAAAATCCATCCATAAATGAGAAGATGACGCTTCCAGCATAGTTATCAATGATTTGATCGATATGCAAGCAGGAAAGTTGTCCTTGTGACAAGCCCTATTCAGATCTTGAAAATCAATGCAAACCCTAATAGTTCCTTGTTTCTCAGCTACAGGGACAATATTAGATACCCACTTAGTCAGCGGTACGGGATAAATAAATACTGCTTTCAGAAGTTTCTCTACCTCGGATTTTATTGCCGCAACCTTCCTAGGATGGACTTGATGTAGCTTTTTCCAGACTGCTCTCATCATGGGGTAAGTCTTAATTTCGTATACAACAATGGACGGATCAATCCCAAGCATCTCTTCATACGTCTAGGAAAAAACATATAGGAACTCTTTGAATAGAGCTCTATACTTTTCAGTTTCTTCAGTTGAACAGTTTTCTCCTACATGAAAATTTTCAACAGTGTTGGGCTTCACTGATATGTCAATGGGAGTTGTTTGAGTAATATTACACAGGTTTCCTTTGAAATTAGTGCCTTGTAACAATACGTGTGACTGGGGATTTTTGACAATATCATTACTAATGAGGGAGTCAAAATCAGGGTTTGTCAAATTGGCATTGGAAAGGAAAGAGGATCTATGATGATGATCTTCCCATACAGGTTCATTCGCACTCATAATCTCCATGATAGACTTACCCGATGGGAAATTATTCGAGAGATAATCTAGAGTGGGGAGAGGGGAATCTAACCAATAGCGTAGGTGGTAGGGATCCGATGCCACTAGATGATCATCATCATAGTGTACATCGGAAACAAATTGAATAGAATCAGAGTGCTTCGTAAGGGACTACAGAAGATGTCTTGACAAATTCTTTACCTCTAGAACTGTGTCTGGTTGTGGATATCATGTTCACAATTGCCACTTCTGCACTAGAAAGGGTCGAGGGAAACACACCCATAAGGTTTGAATCCTTCAATATTTCTACCCCAACTGATTGATAAGGAGGAGGGAATGTCCCTAGCATAGGAATATTATTTGTAGTGGGGAAGTAACATATGGTGAAAAAAATAGAGCTCATTGATGGTCACAATTTGCCCCAAATGAGGGAATCAGAGAGTATGAAAAAATGTCCAGGTGAGATCCGTCATAGCATAGAACCATTTCCTCTCCAATAGCAGATTGTAATCTAAAGGAGCATCGACTACTTCCACTTGAATGGAAACACTCTTTCCCCCAAGCTCAACTAATAAGGCCGGTAACATACCATGAGGTTGGAAACCTCATCCATCGAAATATTTCAAATTTGTGGGTGACTTCGTAAGTTCAGGAGAACCAATGTCTCTCCAACAAGACACAGACAATACTTAGGTGGAAGCCCCTTCTTCCAACACAGTCTGATGGACCTTTCTTCCAACTACCTTGGTCATGATTTGAAACACGAGCTGGTGGGATAATCTAGAATTGTAATTCTCCACATTAAAATGAATCAGATTAGTGTTATGTAGGTCTAAGGCCCCTAAATCCATCAATATGTTTTTACATTGTGTAGGGAAACTTTGGAGTACCTCCAAGGTAGACATCGCACAAGGTGCTTGAGCCAAATCTTCAACAATGTTGTAGAATTGTGCAGCTCGAGAATTTGGATTGAAAACGGATTTCTGGAGAGTACTCTTAGGTGGGTGCAAAATCAAGTCAAGGTTAGGTTTCTCGATCGTAAGAGGGCCATTAGACGGAGGTGGAGGAGAAGAACTAGTAGAAGGGACTTTCTCAGAAGAAGCACTTTCGGCCTTATTCTCTGCGGGTTTTTCATATGACTGACTACGAGTAGTTGAGCTAATAGTTTTCGATGACATCATTTGGATATCTTCAGTAGAATTAGAGGTTCCTTGTGAAGACATATGATCAATCAACTGTTGTTGAGATGGAAAATGATCATTAAGCACTGTCAAAGTAGGGTTACTTTTCAAAAATTTACTAGTTTATTCATGATGAGGAGACTCTTTCGTGAAGTGATCACCACCACATAGTAGGCACAGATACTTAACTTTCCTTTTACCTTTGTTCTCATTCTCTGAGGTCGTAGTCTTGGGGTTATCCTATTGGCTTCAATATTTTTTACCTTTTCCTTTTCCTTTATTTTTATTACTGGGTGTCTGCGTAGTTTGAATAGAATTCACCTCGGTGAAAACAGTAGGAGTAGAAGAAGTAGTAGTAGAAGTACTTTGTTGCTTAGCAGGATTAGTTGTTGATGGGGGTTGGATTGAAACTACAAACCCATCAATAGGAGTTTCTACAGGTGGCTTGAAAGGGTTTGTGCTGGGATGAGGAGCCTGAGGGATAAGATCATACAGAGTTCCAGACTAAGAATAAACCAAGTCCAGATACTGATCCTGACTAATAGCCTTCTCATCAGTGACAACATCACGGGAAATTGGAGGAAACAAGGATTTCATAAACCAATCAACCAACAATTGGTCTAGGATATTAGCTTTAATAAGTCTTCATCATCTCCTCCACTCATGAATATGATCTGATATATTTGTGGAAGTGTTCTGACGAAGCGATGTTAAAATATCTATACCAGACTCGTAACGGATTGGCAGCTGGAAATGAGTAAGAAAAACCATTTCCAATGAGTTGAAGTCCACAAACGATTGTTGTGGAAGCTCAATGTACCCCTTGGTAGTCGTACAAGTCAAAGTTTGTTGCAAGAGCCTCAAATGGACTAAATCATCCATCAAAGAGTTAGAAGAACACCATATATGGAATGTCATAACATGATTTTTCAGATCCTCTCCCTGCTTCCTATCAAAATTTGGAATGTCTAATAGCAGTTTAACTGAAGTTGCAGGCCACGAAGGGTTATGTTGGATGGGATCGTTGATCAACTTGGATAGATCAAGCAAGTCCAAAGTTTCAAAAAACTAAATTTGTATATTAGGTTGAACATACTGGTAATATTTATATGGCATCTGTATACCAGTAGGACCATAAGTTGATTGCTACACTGGTTGTTGGGACGATAGATTCGAAGATGATCCTCTGGAATATCCTCCAGATGGTGGAAGGACTCCAGGAGGAGGGCCTCCTCTAGGTTGAGGTGCCCCCCCAGGTGGTAGTCCTCCAGGTGGTGGTCCCCCAGAAGGTGGTCCTCCAGTTGGTGGTCCCCCCGATGGTGGCCCTCCGGGTGGTGGCCCTCCAGAAGGTGGACCTCCAAAAGGTGGGCCTCCTTCAGGTGGTCCTCCAAAATGTGGACCACCAAAATGTGTCTCTCCATAACTTCCAGTAGTATTCATAGGTGTCCCTCCAAGCATAGGAATATAGGACCAATAAGGTTTCCCCCATGGTGTAAACATATTTTCGGGGTAAGGAATTCCAAGATAAACAATCCCTGAAGATGTAGGTTGATAATTCACATTTCTCACAGGTGGTTGGTTTGCTAGGTAAGTATAACCCCAAGAATATTGATTAACTGCAGCTTGTACCCCTAGGGGTTGACCTGTAATTGAAGGGGGAGTAACCGTACTGGTGTTTGGAGAGGGGTCAACAACTGTTGGTTTTCCTACAACAGGAGGTTGTCTTGTACTGGGAGTAACTCCACTAACTGAGGATACAAATTGGGATGGGGGTTGCCACCCAATGGTGGAAGATGTGGGAGAACCAGAGTTAGACCCAAGATTTGGAACTGCAGGAGTAGGAACAAAGGGTTGAATTGGATCATGTACTACCGAAAATCGAGCCAGTGAACTTAAAATAGGAGCTACTTGAGATGACAAGAGTGAACGGTATCTGGGAGGGGTTGTTTCCAAAAGATGGGGTAAAAGAGCAGATACAGTTGCATGATGAGGAAGAGGCGAAGCAGTGATGTTTGTAAGGCTCTCTTGAAAGTTACACAAACAATCAATAGATGGTTGGAGCCTCCTAAGGGCTTCCTCATTCAATGAAGGTCCTCTAATGGGGCTAACATAGGAAGGCCTAGTAGTCCCATTTTTGGAAATGGTTTGACCTAAAGAAGTTCTCCAAAAAGGAGCATTAGGACCAAATTCTACCCCTGCGGTCTCGTCAACTGGATGATTGACCGTCCAGTTTGACGAACTAGCTTGACCTTCCATTGGAAAATGAAAGTTAGTATTAGTTGGAATAGGTTGTTCGACCAAGTGATTATCATAGGTAGTGAATTATTCCCCGAGATCCACAACTGGATTTTCTTCCACATAGGAATTAGCTGCGACACCTTGGTCTGTGGCTTCCATTGTACTCATTCCTGCAACAGGAGGAGAGTTAGGTGGAAAGCCTTGAACTATTTGATATCGTATCGAAGGTAACTCAGTCACATTGCTAGTCACAAAAAACCTAACCTAGGGTTTGAAACTAGAATCACACACAAAACCACTACTACACAAGCTAAAGGTCACAAGAAAACTTAGGTGATAAGAGGGGCTGATGAAAGCCAGTTCCTCACTAGTATTTTCAAGTCTTCACAACTCACGATATACCGCAGGTTCAACAGTAAAACATGAGAAGGAGGATTGGGACCGTACCCTTTCTTGAATACCCCACTACCTAGACGACACATGCGTAGTAGCTTCCTAAGTGTTGTTCTCAGTGTATTTCTCCATCAAGACGACCAAAAGGATTTTCTCAGTTGGTTTAAGGTATCCTAGAGGGTCTCTCGATATACTCAAGGTATGTGGGAGCTCAAATCCGTGTTAGTGTTGTTTAATGCACAACCATTTGACAAGATCCTTTTGATATACTACCGAATACATGAAGTACCTTTCTATATACCTCAAGGGTACATGAAAGTTCGTTTGATATACCGGTTGGTACGTGGGAGAACTACAAGCCCCCGGGATGTAGTGCAGGAAATAGAATGACAACTCCTATGTTTTAAGACGTCAGAACACATCTATATCCTATCACTCAAGTTACTAAAAAATTTAACCTAGAACTAGCGTTAATTGTATCTTGAACAATTAGGTAAATGCATGATGTGTGGACAGAAAAGTAAGACCATGCAGCATGATTATGCAAATTTTTCACTTTATCGTTCAAGGTATGCCCTAGTTACAGGAGAGAGAGAGTGATTCTATTCCGTTTCTAAACAAAAAATCCCAAACAGTCACACTAATGCAACCAAGCAACAAACTTCTAATAACTCAACTTGAAAGAAAAAATGGAGTAAGATCTCTTTTCAAAAAAGAAAGGTACTACTACTATTTGGAAAACTAAACTCTTTTTTTTTAATTCTTCAAAAATGAAAAGACCTAACTCAACCTATGATATTTTTGGCGAGAAAAGAGCATATAAAGAAAAAGAAGAACATGAATACCTGAAAATTTGTGAAACTAATCAAGGATCCAATAGTTCGTATTTAAATACAACTATGATCAAGTCTCAAATTTTCTTCTAATCAAAAGAAACAACAATCTTTCATGAACCTACGAAGAACAAAAATGGAGAAACCAAAAAGAAAAACTTCCTTCTCAGTTGATATAACAGTAAAAAGAGATCCGACTATATGACTTCCAAGCACTCTTTCGAAAATCAAACCTGAGCGTAGTAAGCAGTTGAACGAATAAAAACAACCTAGCTCTTTACAACAAAATTAAATAAGCCTTTACCACTTTCCAGATCTTGAAATTAACATTCAAACATCAATGATGAAGCCATAAACACATGCAGAAAAGAAATAAGGTGATTCAAATTTTTAAAAACAAAGGGGTATAAAACCCTACTTGACACTTCTTGCAAAAGGTTGGTGACAGAGCGCTACCGCTTGGAAACCGCCTTTTGTCCACTGGAATAGAGCGGTGGAACCGCTTGTTATCTATTGATCATAGGCGGTGGCACCGCTTGTTATCTATTGAGCATACGCGGTGGCACATTTTAATGTCCTTGCTGAAAGCGCAGTGTGTCCTGTAGGTTTCAAAACAAAAAAGGAGTGAAACATAGAAAGTTAAGTATCACACAACTGGAATCAAATCATGGAAATTACTGTAAAATTAAGCATAGTATGTAAATATGTCTTAGATATGAGAATATTTGATTAAACTGAACTGAAATCTCACTACAAACTAGCAATATGATTACTTGAAAAATTTGTAGTTTTGAAATCAGGACAAGGACTGAAAACCAAGAAATATCAGAAATTTTGAATTGAAAACCAAGAGAGATCAAAAGATCTGAATTTATTCCCCAATATGGTCGCCATATTTGTTGCTGGAAATTCTCACCTCCTGCGGACAGGAGTTGTTTCCCTAGATCTGAATGGTACAGGTCTAGAAAAAATGAGTGATAACAAGGATAAGCACTTTCCCTAGAATTGGTAGATATTTGGAACGAGTCTTTTGTCTAACCTGTAGTATGATGCATCAGTCTTCTATGGTGCTAGATATCCATAGATATACCTGCAATAAACACATCAAACAACGAATGAGATCAAAAGTACCAGAAAATGATCTACAATTATAGATCAGTGACTAAGGAATCCAATAATAAAATGAGAGATCATAACACAATACATTTTATGGGAAAGAAACCATCATTGCATTAAGATGCAGAAGAGATATTACAACCATAATGCCTTAGTGTTATGATGCCTCCTCACAAACCAAGTCTTGTCCTCAAAGCTCCAACTTGATTTCTCTATGGTCACCCTATATTTGGCCAGAACTTCAGTGCAACATCATAACTTTCCTCCTTCCAACCATGAGGGGTGAGCCTTCATTTATAGGCCTTGGAAGGATAGGATGGTTGAGTAAAAGGTGGATGAGGTGGAAGGGAGATTATACCAAGGGGGATATCAAGTCCAAATGGTCCAAAAGAGTAGGGATGAGGGTGCCATGAAGCTTTCCTTCGAGAAGCTTCATGAATCTTCTCTTTTTTCTTTTGAAACTCAAGCACCTCTCTTTCACCATGTAGACAAAGTGTTACAAAGGTGGAACCACTTATTGGTCAAAGGGTAAAGGAGGTGGCACTGCTTATTGTTAAGAGACAAGAGGCGTCTTGAAGAAGGTAACACTTATTGCATAAGAGGCATGAGCAGTGGTGGACTTGGGTATGAAAATAAGAGTCTCGGTTAGTGTCCAACTTCATATTTTGGGAACTGAGGGAAATTTCTGATGTTTTTGGCCTCAACACATGATGGTGACGAGAATTATGTGTAAAATTTTACCCCCTTACTAATATTTAAGCATGAATAGTGGAGGAGAAGTAGAGGCTCGGGCCCTAGAGTTTCAGAAAAGATATGAAGTAATTGAAGATAGAGATGGAGGGATATTTTATACTATTTTGTCTTTCGGCCCTATTAACCAGTTGAAAACTAAACTAAAAGCATTTAAAGACCAGGGTGTTGACTTACATGGTGTTATCCAATCCCATTTTTATTATTTATGTCCAAAACAAACCCAGAATTTTCCAGAATTTATTGACTGGTGTGCGTCTAATTACTCTTCTTCTGAAATATTAATTATGGATTCAACTAAAACTAAGATCATGTGCCCTGTTAATGCCCTTTTATTCCAAGATTCACTCACAGTCCCTTCTTCATTTACCCTAATCCGAGAACATTTCACCGAAGAAGACCTAATTCAACCTTTGAGACATGCAACCCTTGAACAAAAACATCCATTTTTCTCTAAGTGTTTAAGATCTGATGTCTCCCTTGCCAATTAGCCCTTGCCTTTGGATGTTAACCTTTTCAATGATGAAACAAAGCCGATTGTTTCAATGCTAAGTCAATTCTTAGGTTTAGACACATATAGATATATTCATGAGTTGTTAATGAGAATTTTATTCAGAATCAACATGATTCAATCTGAGTCTCAGTATCCCCAACCTCCATGCCTTAAATTTGATGAATTCCTAGCTGAAAGCATTCACTCTCAGCTAGTGAATTTCCACAGTACCATGCACTTCAAATTCCAATAATTTTTGGTCAGAATGTTCTTATATTTCAATGAAGAAAATCTACAGCTCCCAAAAATGGTGCTTACAATAGAAATTAGCAGTGACTTCTTCAAAAATATGAACTTGTTGATGGCATAGGTCTACAAAGTATTCTTAGATAAAATGAGCAAAATTCTAACAACTGGACCATGAGGCCACTAAATTTTGCTAGCAGGCTGGTTCTGGTGAAACCAATTCTTTAGGCCATGTTTGTTTATTTGTTCTCTACCCTAGCAGCCCCAAAGGAGATTCTAAAAGAAATCAGGAATATGCAACGGAAATTTTTATGGAGTGGGGCTAACGAACAATGAAAATAGGATTTCGTGAACTGGGAGACAATATGTGCCTGTAAGAATCAAGGCGGATTGAACCTATGTGATCTTGAGAAGGAGAATCATGTAAGTGAGGCCAAGCTATGGTGGATATGGGTTACCTATAACCAGGAACCATGGGGGAAGGTGTGGCATAAAAAATATGCATAGGAGTGGGAAAAGGAAAACCTTATCGATTTTATGAAGAAATCATAGGATCTCACATCTGGAAAACGACTAAAAAAGGAAGAAAGTTGGTCTAAGACAATAGCTTATGGGAAGTCAGAAACGGGAAAAAGGCCCCGGCGTGGGAGGATTCTTGGCAACAAATGCCACCATTGGAAAGAAGCGTTGAAATCCCCTAACTCAAAGGGGAATGTATCAATCAAGGAATGACAAAGGCCAAGGACCTATGGGTGAACCGAGAAGGCAATCAAGATTTTAGGATGTGGGTTAACATAGAATGGTGGGGACGATGTGGCCCATAAGAGGAAGTGGGCCAAATCAAAGAAGCATTAAACAATAAAAGAATTAGGATTCACACGGGGGAGGACAAACTAGATTGGGGATTCATACCAAAAGGTTCGTTCACCATTAAGGGATGGGTATGTTAACCAGACTATGGATAAAAAATGGCAGAAGCTATGGAAGGAAAACTCTGGCCCAAAATATCTATTTTTAGTTGGCTTGTTATCAAACGACGAATTCTTACAGGAGAGAATATCATAAAAATAGGGATGCAAGGCCCTTACCGGTGTTGTATATGCGAGAAAGAAGAAGAAACAATGGACCACCTCCTGGATGCATGCTTGTTCACTGCTGGATTATGGGATCGGGGGAGAATTCCCTTTAAACGATCTGACAGAATCAGACACTTCCTATCCCAGACTCTCTCGAAGTGGTCGAATAACCCTTTCCATAATCCTGTAATCAATTGCCTCTAGGAGATTTTTCCGCACTGTGTACTCTGGGAGATATGGAAGGAACGAAATACAAGGACATTAGGGGAAAATTCAACAATGAAGACAGGGTATGGACCAACCTAAGAAGTAATATGATAGACACAGTGAGAATGAAAGCATGGGATAATTCATACTGGGAATCTACTAACTCTGAGTCTGTCATCTTGAAGGTTTGGGGAATTTCTGGGTCGCTCCATTGTTTCAACAAAACAATTGGAGTCGCGAGTACAATTGCAATAACAGATATATGATCTCCCCCCCCCCCCTACTAGGTTTATTCAATGTCAACTTTGACGGATCTTTGAAAGGTGATATGGGTCTAGCGGGATATAGATGCATAGTCAAAGACCACAAGGGAAGAATGCTAGTTCTTAAATTCTTCTTCATGGGTATGGAATCCAACAATTCAGAAGAGGTTGAAGGCCTTTTATAGGGTATCCAAATGGCCAAGGAGCATATATGGAATCTACTCATTGTGGAAGGGGACTCGCGGGTGGTCATACATATGGAAATACAGATCCACCATGGCAAATTAAGCATAAAGGTAGCAGAATCATGGAAACTTGAGGGAAGATTGAAGCGGTTGGAGGAAGTCATAGATACCTTGTCACCTTCACCCACGTAAGGAGAAATGACAATAAGATGGTGGACAGGTTGGAAAACCTTGGGACCAAGGTCCAAAGAAAAATTAAAGGGAAGAATGGGCGAATGTGACTAACAAGACAACTCGGGATAGGTGTATTGATCTAATGAATCGGGACACATTGTGAATTCATGAAAGAGAAGGGGAAGGACAACGAGAGGGATCAAAATAGCCACGTGATGAGGAGAGTTCCTTTCTAGCTAGTTTTTTTCTCATGGGAATAAAGGTAAAGTATTAAATCTCATGTTATCCCAACACCTTCATGGCGTTTTCAAATCAATAGGAGAGAGGACTGTAATGAGCGAGGGAGATGGAAGATTTGATCGAGTGCATGGGAACTATCCCCTAAGGACCAGGGAGTACGAACTTGTCATTATGGTAGGTACAAGTTTCATCATGGCCCAAAATGGTAAGTTTCTATATAGAGGATGGAAAGGTGGAGAAAAAAGACTTGAAAGAAAAACCCAACTTTGCATGCACTTAGTCCTAATTGTGGGTGAAGTAGTGTTGGTTATAAGGCGAATGGAAGCTAATCATAGGGAGAACAAGGAGGAAAACATGGTTGGGAGATGTGGTCGAAGAAAGAGGGAGACGGTGGTGGAGGAAGGTAGATGCCGGGTGACCCAGATCCAAGGAAATCCTTATGGGAATACCACATGTTTGAGCTAAGCTTACCTATGAGCATCTAGTAGAGGATCATTGCGGCTGAACAGAAACTTTGGGAGGAGTTGGATAGTGAAACCTTGCACAAGGAGTTTCGAAAATTTGAATATTGGATTTTGGATCTAGGAAATAATGCAAGAAGGCTTAGTATCTATGAGCAAACAATTTCTCTTTTCTGGGTCATGAAAAATATGATGGGCAGTTCAATGTGGGAAAGGCAGGAGCAGAGCAATGGCGAGGAGAATGCGGGCCAATGGAGGAAGGAGATGATGGCAGAGTCCAAAGCGCCGAACCTGAATATGAAATCCATTTTGCAGGGTCTCGGCATTCAAGTTCCCTCGGACCAACACCCTCCAGTAGCTCAGCATCCTCCTAGGGGTAAAACCCACCATGGTCGCATTTTAGACCTTCCTTATATTTTGTTGTAGGGGGTTTGTGTTTTAGCATTTTATAGTTTACCAAGTTCTTTGTTTTTGGCATGTTAAGCGTTTTATGTATGGTAACAAGAAATTTGCAAAGGCAACATGTTAAGTGTAAGGTTGTGATTTATCATAAGGCTAGTAAAGGAATGGATATGCATTGTGTAGTGAATAGAATGTCGAGGTTGTGTTCTAGAATAGTCAATCGGTTTTTTTTTTCCTGGATTATTATGGCTAGAGAGTCGAGTAAATGTTGTTCACGACAAAGAAATGGCATGTTTTTCGAGGATGTAATATGATACTTTTTATATAATAAAAATCCTTACAAAAAAAAGTTATATGCTCAAACTTATATAGTGTATGTTCATCCATTTCACTCAAGCATACTTTTAAATTGTTTGTAAAAGAATATAATTATATTTTAAATATATTAATACATATTGCAATGTAAATATGTGTAAATGTTAGGAAAGACAGAATTTATATTAATATATAAATTTGATATAT
The DNA here is from genome assembly GCA_001517045.1 of Pseudotsuga menziesii. Lineage (NCBI taxonomy): Eukaryota > Viridiplantae > Streptophyta > Pinopsida > Pinales > Pinaceae > Pseudotsuga > Pseudotsuga menziesii. The sequence continues at coordinate 752,371 of LPNX010950537.1, read as the reverse complement.
GAATTTGATTAGCTTCATAATGATATTTACAAAAGAAAATGTTTTTTTCCGATATGCATTTGATTAGCTTTATAATAATATTTACAAAATAATTAGTTTTTTTCATGAATTTTGAAATGTAAAGATATGATATATCATTTTTGAAATTAGCACTAACTACTTTTGCATGGCTATGGTTGAACGCCTATGCCACATTTTTTTTTTATATTTTATATTTATAAAAAAATGGCTATGGTTGAATTGCTAGGTCACCCTTCCCAGACCTCTTTTGATCCCATTTACAAAACCTTAGCAAGTGTTGTGCCATGTGAGCTATTCAATTATATTTTTATTGAAGTATTGATGGGTTTTCCTAGCTAAAACTCCTCAATACTTAAATGTAAAAATATTTTAATCATGTAAATATCTAAATGAGGCTAGATGGAAGCATGCAGGAGATCGGTTTATTGAATACCTTTCCAGTTAGATCTTTATCTAGGGCGTTCAATTTCACATAAAATTCATTTGCCCCTTCACCAGACCTCTGGTCCAATATTCCAAGCGGTCTATCCTATCACCCAAACTCATTGTGACATTGTTAGCTTCAAGCGTTCTTGTGACACTTTCATAAATAGTTTGGCTCAGGGGGGCCTTCGTATACCATAGCGAATTACGCTTCTTGGTGTATTGGGTCCCATAGGTGCAAATGGATCCCAAATTCTCCATGAGATACCCCAGATCCCGAATCATCTCCTTCTGCTCAGGACATTGCATATTATTTTTCATTTGAGTCTTTATTGCAGTCAGGAGACAACGACCTTTACGATGAACTGCACGAGCGAATCATGCACTGGATTTCTCTTGCTTGGCCATGACGCACAACATATGAGAATGATTCATGTTGACAAGGTGCTTGTGGTTTGTTCTCTTGCTTTTAGCCGTGGTAGTACCAATAGCCAGTCCTTTGAGATTGCAATCAATTTGGATATTATAGTAGCCTCGAAGCTCACCCCCATGACAATTTTTCAGAATGATCAAGAACTTAGGTTGAGTGTTGAATCTATCGGGATGAAGAACTTCATTCGACCAATTCATCATGGGATGTTCTTGGGTGTCCTTCAACTGGATGAAGATTCGACTACGAGCAGGTAGATTCATAATGCCTTCTAAACGATCGATTATGTTCAAAACTAGAGCAGGAAGGTGGTGGTATATTTGCATGAGGGGTGTGAAGTATCCCAACCTTGAGATAATGTCTACATGAGGTTCCCTTAAATCTAGAAGATGACATAATCATGGGGGTCGTGAGGTGGAGGTTAGCATGATTCACATGTTTGCTTGTCAGACTTCATGTGTGGTGGGCATGCTCCTCCCAACACCTTTCATGGCGAATTCTTATTACCTTTTAAATATTAATGTATTTTTTTTAATATTTCCAACTTAATATTATTACACCCATTCAAAAATTTTACATATTAAATTTCTTACATACAATGCATAAAAAAATAAGTAGCTATTCAAAAAATGATAAGATTTTTGATATGTGNNNTTAATTTTAGAATCTAATAATATATAGCTTTTGGTATGTAAATTTGAATAATTTCTATTTTTATGTAATAATAAAAACATATTAATTGTATATAGTAATATATAATTGTTGTAAATATTTACATATAATTTTATGAACTGGTAAGTAAATTTGAATAATTTCCATTTTTATGTAATAATAAAAATAATTTAATTTTATGTAGTAACATATAATTGTTGAGCGGAGAGGCCCTCTACAACCCGGTATGGGGGAGATCTTGTAATGTAACGTTACGTAATGTTCCTCATAGGGAGATGTTGTAACATTATGTAATGTTCCTCATGTAAATGTGCGCTATAAATATTATTTCCCATTATGAGAGAGATGTTGTAACGTTATGTAACGTTCCTCATGTAAAGGTTTCCTATAAATATTTACTTTTTACTTCTATTTACTTATGATGTAGATTTTGTCGACCATTAATTAAAAGTAAATATTTTTTTTGCCCATTAAAATAAAAAACAAAACTACGTGTATTAAAAAAAAACTTAATCTAGTGCATATGGAAGATTGAATCAACATTAATGACATCACAGATTATCTAGATCGTTCAGTTTCTTCCACCAATTGTTGACGTGTCAATGGAATCACATGATTTTCCATAACTTCATGCTATAAGAATACTCGGGATTCTAATATTGTTTTCATTTTTTTATACTTTTACGAATCCCGTGGAGGTTACAGTTTTACTGAGAATAACCGTACCAGTTTTATACTTTTAGCAATCCCATGGAGGTTATAGTTTTATTGAGAATAACACACCAGCGTATTGAAATTGATAGGCAAATTACCAAAATCCAATTACAACGGGAATATTTCTAAATTTTATATTAAGTTGGCATTTTTTTTTTTAAAATCTAAACATTTTAGATTTCTCACAACATTTCTTTTTTATCTTGAGTGTAGGTTTAAAAGTTTAAAAGCAACATAAAATGGGAAAAGTTGTTGGCATTATTACATTTGATAGTGGATTGGGCTCGCATCATATTAAAATTTGCAAAGGATAAAGCACTGTATTATCATATTGTCCACAGAGAAGTGCCATGTTTCTTTTTCTTAAATGGAAGATAGTTGAGACGAAACTTACAGTTAAATAATGTTTAAAAGCGATTTGATTTAAAAATTGAATTTATTGTCTAATATATTTTTTATTTGAATATAATATAAATATTATAGCAAAGATTTTTTGGAGTGCATATAGGCCTAACATAGGGGTGGTACGATCTTGAGCTCTGCAACTTTATGATTCCAAAAACCTAATGATTTTTCTGTAAACCCTTTTTCGACTCCTCTTAGATCTCCCTCTCCTGGTTTCGGCCTCTATCCCTTGGATATTTCTCATAGCCACCCACGCTGGGGGGGGGGGACGACTGGTCCCTCCCAGCCACTTCTTGAGGACGCCTGCCCCATGTTGTAGGATGATTCACCAACCCTGGAAGGCCCTCTGGTCATAGAAACCCTGATCGCCGACATTGACTGCCAACCGGCACAATCTCAGCCCATGCAAAGACCCAGAACCAATACCTGCCTAGGAAAATCTATTGAACAACCCCGCGTCAACCTCCCGCCCTCCAGAATCAAGGCTAGAATCGAATACATGAAGACGTATGCACTCATAGGGAAATTCATAGGGATATGGCAAATGGAAAAATATCTGCTCAACTGGATTGTGACGAAATGGAGACCTAAGGCACATTTTGATGTCTAGCTTAGGTCCAAAGAATTCTTTACCATCATCTTCTCGCTATTGGAAGACAGAGACTTTTTCAACTCAAAAGGACTCTTTCTCAAAAACTGGATCGAGCACTTCAACCCTGATACGGAGAACTTTTCCTGGGCTTCGGTTTGGGTCCAGCACTATTCCTTACCACAGGACTACTGGGATGAGGAAACCCTCAAAGAAATTGGCAATGCCCTAGGGGAATTCGTTAAAATTGTAGATCAAACCAAGCAGCAAAGGTACACCTCATATGCTCGCATTTGTGTATATATGCATATAGCCAAATCCCTTCTGGACTCCATCATGCCAGCACATGAAGAAACAGAATGGATATAGCTGCTAGACTACGAGCACGTGCCCTTCCACTGTAGAAAATGTCATGAGCATGGACATTTGTATAGAGACTGTCCTCAAAACAAGATTCACATGGACAACAAACAGTCTCCCCCAACTGATGAAGAAGGCTTCAAGAAGGTTTTTAATAGGAGGAAACAAGGCATAAAGAACCCCACCATTAGCAAATATGTGATGCCTTCCACCAGCAATAACTTTGGGATTTTAGGCTCGCAGCCCATGGAAACACTGAAAGATCCAGATGAGCCTCCTCCATCGCCAAAACTCCCACACCATGAGCAGTAAAAAGGAAAGCAAATGGAGGAATCTAGTCACACCATCAAGAATGATGCACCTACAAGACCTTAATCTCTAAAAAGTGCATCGCATGATCAAGAAACACTCTCTTCCATGCAAGATGTGGATATACCAATGGATGAATGTCTGGGATATATTGACCTGAAAGGCTTAGATATCTTTGGTTTGGAGGAAGCATGCAAAAAAAACACTCTGCATGCGATCACTCCTAAAAAAATCCAACTGCTCACGGATATCTTGCAATCTCCCAGCACCAGGTGCAAACTAGGAGTTATCATCAGCCACCTCAAAGAGACAAAAAAAAACATCAAGGAACCCAAGAAGCGTGGGCAGAGATCAGACATTCAGAGATTAGCCACTTTGGGTACCAAACTAATTGAATCAGGGAAATACTCCCAACTCACTGAATTTTCCCCTCCAACCCCTATGTTCCCCAATGAAAGTTGTCTCCTGGAATACAAGAGGCATCAATAGCCCCATCAAGCATAGAATGATCAAGAAAAATATCCAGCAAGAAAAACCCACAATCCTTATGTTACAAGAAACCAAATCCAACTGGACCACTCTGCACTCCTTAATCCCCAGACTCTGGCAAGGTAGCCAATGCATCTCAGTTGTTTCCTTTGGAGCCTCCGGAGGATTATCCATCACCTGGATCCCTCAAGAAGTAGAGCTTGATAACTTTCTAGCAACCCGTTGTTCTATCTCCGTGCACTTCCATCCTCTTGGCTCCACTATCCATGGCATAATCACTAATGTCTACGGACCTCAACTCCCTACCTAGAAAATCGCCTTCCTAGAATTCCTCTAATGGCTCATTAATGATCAGCCTCACCCCATCGATATTCTGGGAGGAGATTTCAATCTCATCACTTCCCTTCAAGATAGAAGAGGAGGGCACCGTATCCTTTCTTTGGAAGACAAGCATTTCAAATATTTCATCGACAACAATAGACTCATAGAGCTTCATACCAACAATGGAATCCACACTTGGAACAATTGCAAAGGGGGCGAGGCTCAGATAGCCAGCAAGCTTGACCACTTTCTCATGACTGAACACCTCATGCTCGAAAATGAAGAACTCTCCACCTCTATTCTCCTTGCCACCGGTTCTAATAACTGGCCCATCAATGTCTAATGGCAGTTGGGAGAATCAGCCAGGCGAAAGCCCTTTAGATTTGAAAAATTCTGGCTCACCCATCCTAACTTTTCTTATATGATAAGGAACCGATGGTTGGACACTCATGTCACAAGATCCTCTTGCATGTAAAGAATGCATTCCAAACTCAAACTCCTCAAGGCTCATCTCAAACACTGGAACAAACACACCTTTGAAATATCTTCATCATCAAGGCACTTCTATAGCAAGAAATGGAACACCTTCAGCAGCAAATCATTTCAAATGGCAGATCAGAGGAAGCTGATCAACAGGAACAAATTCTACTTTCCAAAATAAAAGAGCCCACTAAACAAGAAGAAACCCTCCGGATGTAAAAATCTAGAATAAAATGGCTCAAGGAGGGGGAGCGCAACACTACCTTTTTCCATCACTCCACCTTACAACATCGCATGCACAATCGCATCAACCAACTCAAGAACAATGAAGGTGATCGTCTGGAATCTCATCAGGACATAGAAAGGGAACTTGTCTCCTTCTACGATAATCTCCTGGCAGAGGAGGATCTCGACTGCAAAGAAGCTCAACAATAAGTAACCTCTCACATTCCTTCCTTATTTATAGCTCAACAAAATATCATGCTAATGAGACCCAACACTTTACAAGAGGTGGAAATAGACATTAAGCAAATGAAGGAGGAAAAAGCCCCTGGACCAGACGACTTCACTGTAAATTTCTTTCATGCATGCTGGGATATGCTCAAATATGAGATATGGGAAATTGTCGAAGAATCTTGACACAACCAAATGATCCTTCCTGTAATCAATGCCACTTTCCTTACCCTCAGTCCCAAAGAGTCCAATGTCTCCACTTCGTACAAGTTTAGGTCTATTTCCCTCTGCAATGTACTCTATAAAATCATAACCAAGGTCATAGCCAATCACCTTCTACCCTCCCTCATATCCCCAGAAAAAATTGGTTAGGTTAAAGGGTGTCAAATCCTTGATGGTATCATTCTGGATCATGAGTTCATTCACTCTCTTAAGGTCACCAAAAATCCTGGCATGCTGCTCAAGCTTGATATCTCTAAAGATTTTGATAAACTTAACTGGAACTTTATCGAAAAAACCCTTCTGTATTTTGGATTTGATCATTCCTGGCCAAGATGGATTCTCAGCCTCATTACCAATACTTTCTTTTCAGTCCTCATCAATGGTGTTCCTTCCAAACCTTTCAACCCCTCACGGGGAATCAGGAAAGGAGACCTGCTCTCTCCCTTCATCTTTATCCTCATGTCGGAAGGTCTTGGATGTATGCTTATTCATGCCAAAGCTCATGGAAACCTGAAAGGTCTCTCCCTCCATGATCACTCTCCCCTCACCCATCAACAGTTCATGGATGAAAACCTTCTCATGGGCCATCCCTCGATCCAGGAATCCTGTTCCCTCAACAACATTCTTACCACCTTATCAAAATCTTCTAGGATGACGGTCAACCTTCAGAAATATGAGATCTTCTTTTTCAATAATCCTCTCACCACTTAGAGAAATATCTCTATAATTCTTGGATTCAAAGCTGCCAAACTCCCCTCAAAGCACCTTGGATCCCCCCTCACAGATTCAGCCCTCAAACACTCCTCCTGGAAGGATCTTCTTTCCAAATTGGAGCTTCACCTCTCTCCATGGACTCTTCACACTCTCAATCTTTCTAGCTATCTAGTTCTCATCAAATATGTCCTCCAAGACATGCCGCTTTATCTCTTCTTGGTCCTGGCAACCCCCAAATGGGTCCTCAAAGCCATATGCTCACTCTAGAGAAGCTTTCTTTGGAAAGGGAACAAGCAAGCACATCATTTGGATTTGGTAAAATGGGACAATGTATGAAAAACCAAGGTAGAAGGAGGCCTCGGTCTTTAGGATCCAGCTATTAACAATGAAGTTCTCAGTGCTAAAATATGGTGGAACTAGATCACCAAAAACAACAGCCCATGGGTTCATCTATGGAACCAAAAATATTCTTCGAATTGGCCTATCCAAGACTTAATCAGGTACTTGCAAGACAACAAAGGCTCTCTTATCTGGAATGCAACCAAATCCCAAAGACCAATAATACAACAACACTGCTTCTGGGAAATACACGATGGTTCTCTTGCCAATTTTTGGACCAACTCCTGGAACCAACTTCCTTCATTGGAAAACTCTTTTCATTTGCACACCCATCATGACAACTTCCTACTTCCTTGACATGAAAAATTTCATACCTTCTGGGCCGCTAGCACTCATCAATATTTTTGGGAATGGATCACCCATGATCACTGGGAGTCAGCTTCATCAACAGGCTTACTCTGGGGCATCATGGGAGAACATTCAAAAACGTTGTATATGCACCAGATATGGTAAAGACATTCTCTGATGGGGCTACAAACCCAGAGGCATGTACTCCATCAAATAAGCTTATCATCTCATATTAAGCTCGCAAGAACAACCCAATCCCTGCTGGTCAAAAATATGGAAAATCAAAACTTGGCCCAAAGTTACCATTTTTCTCTGGCAGGTCCTGCACAAGCGTATCCTCACTTGGGATAAACTTCTTAGAAGAGGCTTCATTGGGCCCTCTCAATTCTTACTTTGTAAGGAGCATGGGGAAACCATGGAGCATCTCCTTGACCAATCCTCCTTCTCCAATAAACTATGGAACATAATAGCCTTATTTTGTAAGAGGACTGACAAACACTAGGGAATAATTGCCGACACCATAAAGAACTGGCATGCACATCCTTTTGAAAACCCCATTCTCAATAGACTTTGGAATCTCATCCCTAGCTTCCTCATATGGAACATCTGGAAAGAGCGCAACAGCCGGATATTTGAAAGCAAAGCCAACTTGGTGGAGACCGTTTGGGTTTAGCTACGATGTAATCTTAAGGAAACCACCATGTTATCCAATTGACAGGACAAATACCTACAAACCAACCCCAGGGAAAAATAAATCTTAAACAAGTGTTTTACCTACTTTCCCACTAAACTCACCAACTCTAGCCCTCCCCGTCTCCATTATTCCTCCCCTATCAGCTGGTCCCCCCCCCCCCCCATAAGGTTTCTTCAAACTTAATTTTGATGGGGCTTTGAAAGGAAACCACATATTGGCAGGTTTTGGAGGGGTCTTCAGAATTGAGAAAGGCCAGATCTTGCGCATCTATCTTGGAAAACCGGGGATGGAAAGCAACAATGCGAAAAAGCTAATGGTGTTGCTTCAGGGCATCATCATTTCCTATACTCAGAGATCCTTCCCACTCATTGTTGAGGGCGAGTCATAAATAATTTTGAACATGGCTTTCAAAATCCAAAATGGCTCCAACAACACCAAGGTCTCCTCCTGTTGGCGTCTAGATCATGACCTCCAACAACTTGCAGATCTTCTCTCAGAGCCGGCGGCCATCACTTTTCAACATATCCATCGTGAAGCCAACTCTCTCGCGGTTAAAATTTCCAATAGAGGAGTTCTTTCCTCTTCTTTCCTCCAGCAATATTCTCTGAATGAGATCTCTAATACAAACTTCCATAATGACTGCATCCAAACAACGACCAAATAATTCTCCCCAGATGCAGGTTCCAGGCAGGAAATCGAAACCCAACGCAGGAATAATGTGCCCATCATGTCACCAGACACCCCATCCCACATGGTGGAGCTGGCATGACTCACACGCAGACAAGTGACAGGATGGATCCGACTGCCACAAGACTCACACACAGACATGTTGATGACTCCTCCATGCATGACGACTCTTCAACTCTTGGTGATGGCACGTTTTTCCATAAGGAATGTGTCCTCTCAAAAGTTAAGGTCGATCACGACGAGCTCTGGGAATTAATGGTCAACCATAATGCGCATAGGGCTCAGTGTTGGAGGTTTAATGTCTCCGCGGTCTACCATCTCATTCTATTCATCCTCGCTTAGCCTGATTTGTAGAAGATCTACTATCCTTCGTCCAAACTTCAGCACATAGAGCCGTATTTTGGCCACCATTCTGCCACTCTCCTTCCCTCCGCTCTCGAGCTTCCAGAGATAACCATGCCACCACATCGACATGACACTTCCAGGGGTGGAATGGGTCACAGAAGAGCTGGAAGAGGCGATTCCAGATCGATGCCATTCAATGCCCAGGCTAGTTCAGAAGGATTTGACGTTGAGGTTCCAGAATCTCTGCGTGCAATGATGGATGACTAGGAGGACAAGATTTCGCGCTCCCTCTTAGCAGCCAGCTACATTCCTGCCCGTAAAGGGAACTAATGGGTAATTAAAAACTTGATCACCCATCTTATTTTTCGTTCAGTCAATCTCCATGCAGCTCCTAAATCTCAACCTATTGTCCCCACTCCTGAAGCTCAACTTACTGGCCCTGCTCCTCCTGATCCCATGCCACCCTCTGTGCAGCTGGCCCCGCCCCCACCATTCCACCTCTGTTTCGGTGCCACCCTCGGTGCATCTAGCTCTAATGCCCCTTCATCCCACCTCTGTTCCTCCTCACCCCTTTTCCACCCCTGTACCCAACTTCCCCTCTTCCTCGGCTCCCTTGGACACCACCCACAATTCTCCCCCTCCCCCTTAGTGCCAATTTGCTTTGCCAAAGGGAAAAGAGGACAATGTTCTTCCACCCAGGAAAATGACCCCTTTACCGGTCAAGCGACCCAACTCCGCCAGCAAGGAAAGCATGGACAACTCCAAAGGAAGCGAAACCTCCAGCAGTGCCAACAACTCGGGTGAAGAAGCAAACAACACTAAAGATCAAGTCATGCAATGGGGAGCAGGATTTGGGTTCCCGATCATCGAAGTGCCCTTCGAAAATTACCAAGGCTAGGTTAAATGTTCCAATCTTTCTCTTTTTCGGTTGTCTTCTGGAATATTGCTCCTCAGAGCAGTTTCATTCAGGCTAAGTCATAATTTTATTTATTTATTTTTCAAACAACAAACTTGTTTTGTAAGATATGTTTTCCCTATCTACGGGAGGATCACCCTAACATTCATAGCCTACCTATCTCCTCTAGNCAAAATTGAACTGAAATAATAAAAAGTATATCAATTTAGAGCAATATAATATAAATATCGTTTTAAACGATTAGATTTAAAAAATAAATTTACTGTCTAACATATTTTTTTATGCAATATTAATATCTAAAATATTATTAATTTAAAATGATTTTGAATGAAAAAATCATAATATTAATATCTAACATGTCCTCAAAAAATGAAAATGTCGTCTTAAAAAATAAATATTATAATTATCCTCCAAAATAAATGTTGGCCACAAAAACAACGTAATATGGGGGAGATGTTGTAATGTTCCTACCTAACAAAACAATAAAAAATAAAAAAAATAATTATCATCCAAAAAAATGTGGCTAGAAAAACAACACAATATGGGAGAGATGTTGTAATGTTCCACAAAATAATATAAAATAAAAAATTTAATTATCGAGAAGAATCATGTTGAAACAGAAGATGAAGACTTCCACTATGTTTCGGAAGATGAAGAAGAACAACTATTTAGCATCAAGATCCAGAAGACAAAGAAGAAGAATTCCAAGTACACTTCAAGGAAGAAAGTGAAGCTGAAGTTTTTTAATTGAAATGTAAGCCTAGCTGAGACATAGACCAACAAGCATCTTTTGGCATAGAGAGTGCTAAAGATGTACTACCAGTTGAGATTAAGGGGGTGTGTTGAAGAGTGTAATCTCACCCGTAGTTAGTTAGTGAGTTAGGTCAAGCTAATATTGTCATTTGTATTTCATATTTAAATAGTTCTTAATAATGAGAAGGTAATCTAATCTGCCCATTGTGCTTCTCTGACTTCATTCAAAAAAAACCATGTGCAATGCCTCCTAAACAACCCATGGTTTTATTGTGCATGGTTTGGGAGGGCCTTGCAGATGGTTTTAAAACCATGTGGAAGACCTCCCAAACAACCCATGGTTTTATTGTACATGGTTTAGGAGGTTGTTGCAAATAGTTTTAAGACCATGTGCAAGGCCTCCTAAACAACCCATGTTTTTAGGAGGGCCCTTCACATGGTATATTATATGTTAGCCATAAATAGTATTAAATATTGATAATAATAATATTATACTTTGACCTTAAATAAAAATATGTGTCTTTTGGTCTGAATCACACCAAAGTTGATAGTTGAGTGCAATACTTAAGAAGAGGTTTGCACCTCCAAATATTTGATCCCTCTAAGCGCTTGGTAGAGCCTAGGTTTTGGATCTATGCTGGTTGTAAATATTTACATATAATTTTATGAAATAATGACATATAATTAGATTGTCGTAAATTTTGAGATGATGTAAATGACATTTCATATGCTAAGGATAGATATTAATAATATCGTATGAAAGTTGAATATTATGTAATATTTTTATTGTTATTATATAATAATATTTTGTAATTTTATTTTTATTTTATGTAATAATTTTATTTATTTATTTTACTTATATATATATTTGATGAACTTTATAATGATATTTGATGTTATAATAAATAATTAGAAAATAATAAAAAATAACTATATTTTTTTTATATGAATTTTAAGAAGCAAAAACATTTTATTTATGTAAAAATATAAATGTCATTTTAGTTGTTAAGAATATATGTCAATCAATTTTTTTGTATATTTAATCTTATATTATGTTTCTGTCTATATATATATATATATATATACTGATAAAAAATACCAAACATTTGTTAACGATGCATCATCTTTCAAACATGTGTCTCATGGACAACCTGCCCAAAGGAAACCCAAGCCGACCTCAAAGTCTTAAACCACCAACTGTCTAAATCCCATCAAACTAACTGGTACAAAGCGAAACCAACAGCCCTTGAGGCTGGAAAAACATACTTACTGGTTCCAGACTCCCATTCTAGAATAAAAAGAAAATCAATAGAAACAACAACATCATGCTTCATTAGATAGAGTTACCACATGCTCCTTAGCTTTAGGATTCTAGTCTCTAAGCGAACTCTTCTAGGTCCTTAGCTTGAAGACCTTGCCTATTGTGTGTTTCTCCTTAATCACATCCACTATCATGTTCATAATAGCATTAATTTTAATATCTAGCCCTTGAGCCACTCATTAAGCGCATTCACACACTTTCTCAACTTAGAATCGCTCCCTTGGGAATCTATCAGGGCTCTCCCAAGAATCATTTTCATTTTCCAGTACAACGACATTGTCTCTGCAAGCTTCATCTCATGGGTTTGAGATGAGCTCAAATCCACAATCTTCGCCATCAACTCCGCCTATTCCTCATCAACTTCTTCTACTCCTTTCCCCTCCTCAATCCCTTACTCGGCATGGTCCAAATACTGCCTCGTCTCCACTATGAACTCCTGAAAGCATTCTTTCTTTTCGTCTATTAGATCTCGTTTGATTTGGGCATTTGGGAGCCTCACCTATAACCACCTAGACCCTACGTAAACCTATGATTTTCCATACTCAGAACGTCATTCAAAGAACACCCACCACAATCCTAGACCCACCTCACTAAGAGTCTCTTCCTAACTTGCTCATTTCGTTGCAGTTGATCTCTCATTTGGAGAGCCTTCATAATATAGGTTGTCGATAATCACCATCAACACCACGAAATGATAGCCATGTGTGTAACACTTTACTCCATCATTACCTTTTAGGCTCCACACCCTCACCGCCATCATGAGCACCATCACCATGACACTCTCGACAAGCGCTGACCCTTTCGTCCCATTATTGTGACTAGTTTCCATTTTCCTCTCTTTTCCTCGACGGATCACTAAGTACCAATTCATCAAATCCTTGGCTTTCTAAATCCTCCACGCATTAAATTGATTACCCTCCTTGCATGCATGACCCTGAAATGGTTTGGTGGTGAGGTGTGGGATAGGTCTCCCATCGCCCTTTCTAGCCACCTCCACCGTTTCGTACACCCGCATCCAGGTTTGCATTTTTCCTGATTTCCAATGGAACAACATGTCTGATTGATGTTTGTGGCAATGATACTTGACCACTCAAATTCAATACTGTCATCTAATTGAGAGATATCACTATTTTCCAAATGGTCAGCCACTTTATTTACGGATCACCTAACATGTGAGCGAAGGAGTGAAAGCCTCCCGACAATTTAGAGTTTGAAGGATTTCAACGAGCTATTCAATTTTCGATTATAATCTCTAGTTTCTTGACACCTTGCTAATCAGGTCCCCATGCCGCAATTTCTTAAACATGTTGAGGACAATTTTTGGGGTCTCATTCCATAATAAGCTTGGTGTAGTCCTACTTGTAGGTAATGAGAAGGCCCTGATTGAGGGACCACAACTTTGTGTCATTGTTTCTTTTTTGCTGATTGTGCTTGTGTATTTAGTCAAATGATCTAGAAAGTATTGTCCTAGAAGACACTACCAACACCAACCAGCCTTGGGTTACCTTTGGATGACCATCAAAATTTAGCTTAATGAAGCCCACAGGGTGGGGATACCAATGGCTTGGAGACGAGGAAGAGGGAGAGAGACAAGGATAATTTTAGGGGCAAATTTTAGCCTAGTGGGCTATTTTTCCATGTTTTTCTCTCAAAAAAGATTCGTCATTTTGCAATTCTTGAAGCCCTGTTTCACCAAATTTTGATGGGGTAAAATTTTTTCACCCTAAAAATCGCCAAATTATTACATAAACGATACAAAATCCTTGGAAATGAAATTTTTTTTGAAAAATATCGCCAATAATTTTATAGTTGGCCTTTTAAGAATTGGTAATATTCGCAAACATTTATACACTTTTAAATAAGTATGGTTCCTTAAAATCATCCCTGGAGAGAGAGTAGGTGACATAGAGGGAATGCAAGAGATATTAGGAAGTCGATATTGTAGGATGGATCTTTCAGATTCTAGGCAATGTTTTTCATCCTCTTACCAAGCGACACCATTGATCATCTCAATTATTATTATTATTATTTTCTCTGACATGGATCCAAACCTAACATTTAGTCATTCTGGAGTCCCTAAACGTTTTGTAATTTCCTTCTTTCCATATTTCCCAAAGAGTGAAGTCCTAGAGAAGTTTCCAGATTATATTTAGGATTTTTTTTTGAAGGAAATCGGTATCCATGACTCAATGTTAGCCTTGATATAATCTCTCTAATGATTTGAAGTTCAAAGAGTTTTGGATCCCCTATCGGAGATCGAGGATGAGAATGTATAAAGGTTGAGAAGATTGAGACTTTCCTCCTCTAGATCGTGTAGGGGACATTGTGATGGACCCTCAAATCCTCATTTTTTTATTTTATCCTAGGTTAGAGATTGGATTTTGGCCACCAACTAGATGAAGGTAGAGACTTTAGGCCACTAGTTCTGAATCCATATCTACTTCGAGACCTCCTCTTGTCTTCATCACCATTCTGAAGGATAAGGGAGCAGGCTTATTTTAGATTCAGGTTGCCTTTCAATTGGAATCCCCATCTAAGAATGTCGTCCTAGCCATCCATAATTTGAATACTTAAAAGGTCTAGTTCATCATTAAGAGCTTCCCTTCGTGACATCTTCTCATGAAGTTCCCATTGGTCCAATGGGAGAATAGATTAGGAAGCAAGGCTTTTAACCAATTTGTGACAACCTTGGTGATTATCTTGTGGACAACATTGCATAGAAATATAGGCTGAAAATTCTCTGGGCGACGAGCTCCTTCTTCTTTTGGGATCAGGTTTATGAATATGGACGTGGAACTAAGAGCCGAAAGCACACCCCTACATACCGTGGACTTGCCCACCACATCCAATACATCAAATTTAACAATTGACCAAAAGGCATGGAAAAAAACTACCATGAAGCCATCATGCCCTAATTAATTGTTTTTTTCGCTGGTCATAACCACCTAACCGGAGTAAGTTATCTACCTGACTATTTGCACCGGGCCCCAATCAAAGCTGGCGAGTGATAGCCTACTCCGTTACCACAATTTATTTACTTACCATTTTTCCTTAAATAATGTCTCTAGCCGAAGAAGAAAGTGCACTTTGCAACTCCAACCTTAATTTGCTTTAGGTTTGTCACGAGGGATTCTTTGGGTTGCCGTTTGAAGGTTCTGGAGCGGATATATTCGTCGGGCAATCGCTAGGTTTCATCCATGTATCGTGCACTCATAACCGAAATTATAATAGAATTTATGATTCATCACTCAAATTATAGGAATGAGCGTTTCGATCTGTAAATACGTCCGGTGGGCTGCACGGTGTCGCGTTGGCTTTAGGGGCTTGATTTGAGAAAACTTACGTTCACCAACTGTGAAATGAGATACAGTGCAGGCTAGTGATTTATTATTATTTTCGTCATAAACTCTGCGCATCTGCACACAAACGATACAGTCTTTACATCTCAGCATGCCATGGATTCTTTTTTATTTTTAATTTCATGACTTGTTTCCTTGTCCTAATCCATCCCAGGATTGGAGTTCCTTAGGAGACAGAATCAAGAAAGGCCATTAGCATGCTATTATTATGGACTAAGTCATTCAGAGATCTTTGATTGCACTGAAAGAAGCTGCTAATTGGTTTTGTCTTCTTTAAATCAGCATCTCACTTAGTAAAATGGAATAACTTCTTTAAATCAACATCTCACTTAGTAAAATGGAATAAGAAAGGCTGCGAAACCACATTTCAGTTCCCTAATATTGTTAAGTTTAGGAGGCAGAATATACCGACAGTGGTTCATGGGTTTTAGTGGTTCACAAACGTTTCAGCCGCCTCTAAAACAAATTAATTTACCAATCCAAAGGTGCGGACGGGACGAAGATGAGCTATTCTCAGATTCACAAGGGATGGTGGACCTCGAAGATCTTGTTGAAACAGGCTTTGAAGAATGGCCGCGGAATACAACAGATGGCTGCTTATCTTCCTTGGTTTTCCTGTCATCTATTGAACGGGAGTCTTGTGGAGGGGCGCTCAGAGCCCATGGCCAGTAATTGATCGTGCTTAAGATTTTGAAATACTCTCAAGCTCTGCAACACAAATCAATAACTAACATCAAGTTATACATATCTACTATGTATATATCTTCTCTTGAACCTTGAAACTACAAGGCAAAGCACCCGTAGTGACAAACCTACAGCAAATTAAGGCTGTCGTTCCAAAGTGCACTTTAAAGAAAAGGGATAAAAATTGTGGTAACCGAGCTATCACTCGACGGCATCAGATAAGGCAGGCCCGGTTCCAGGTGCAAATCGTCCGATAAATAGCTTACTCCTAACCACCTACTCAACTTCTTCTAATTAGATTTTCATTTTTCTCCTTCACGACCACCAATTTGGGGATGTTATGAACGATTTGTTGAATAGTTAGATCCTTTGTTCTCCGGGATTCAATAGAGATGAGATGCGGCTTATTTACTTGTGCGTGGTAGGGATTGAGAATTTAAGGAAGTAGAAATTATTTACTTGTGCATGGTAGGGATTGAGATTCCAAGGAGGTAGAAATTATTTAAGTATCCGTGGATTCTTCATGTTGGATCTGGATTCTTGATATTGGATCTTGATGGGTTTAATCATAAATAATTGGTTTTTGAAGACATGTTTGCAGGTTTCATCTGTTTGATCATGATCATCTGATTGGTTCGTTGGTGGACGATTCAGTTTTCTTTGGCACAAACAGCCAGAGAATGTATACGCGCATCGCATTTAAGGAAGGCAGGCAGGTTCCCTCGATCCTGTGACATGATATTTATATTTATGTTTCCCTTCGCCGTTCTTGGTCGCTATCTCGGTATGTATCAACGATTCGGAATTCGTTGTATGTTCTTACAGTTCTGTTACTTTTTTGGCAATGGCTTTGATATTAACATTCAGTATTTGATATTAGCATCAGTTTTTGCAGAGCTGTTTTGCAGAATTGTCTTCGTTTTTGCAGAGCTGTTTTGCAGTTTTTGCAGAATTTGATATTGTTTAAGGAAGGAAAGCAGGTTCGATCTGTGGCATTCCCTTCGCCGTTCTTGGTTAGTCGCTATCTCTGTGAACCTTGTGAAGCAAGAATGGATAGAAAGATTAGGAGGGGGATTCTTCTGAGCTTGCAGCTTCTACGACCTGTATTGCTTTTATGACAGTCCGTGTTGGCGAACCTGCCTCAGATGGAATAAGGGATAGGACAGTGGGAGTAATTGCTTGGATTATTGTTTTTCTTTTGCTGTTTAGTTTTCCTCTTCCTCCTGGGAAACCAGGTAGCTCCATGGGTATCAATACAGTTATCTTAACATCAAGAAAAAACATTTGCATTTTATATGAACAGAAAAAACATTTGCATTTGATATTATAATTAGTTTTTGCAGAGCTGTTTTACAGAATTGTCGTCGTTTTTGCAGAGATGTTTTGCAGTATTTGATATTGTTTAAGGCATCCAGGAGCTCAGCAGTTGGAGAACCCTGTTGATGCCTCCAACAGGCATTTCCGGAAATACAGAGCGGAAATATATTTATACCAATCCCTTCTCACTGCTCAGATTTACAGGTATGGAAATACAAAGTAAGTGGGGAATGTAAGCCGAATATATTGCTCGCGTTTTCCAAAAGTTTTTTAAAAATATATAAATTTTAGATATTTAAAAATTTTCAATGTGTTTTCCATAGTTTTAATTTTAAATTTAAATAAAAATAAAAAATTTCAGTTTTTTGTAAAAATAATTTTAGATTTAAATTTAAATTTCTAAATAAAAAAGAAAATTTATAGATGTATATAATATTTCATATATTCTTAAAAAATAATATAAATTTTAACTATTTAATTTTACTAAATAACATTAAATAATATTCATAGATGTAAATAATATTACAGATGTAAAATTTAAATAATAAATAATATTAATAAATATAAGCAGTGTTTGATATGTTTATATATATATATAATGAAATTGATATTATAATATGTTTTTATATATGTAAAATGAAATTGATATTAATAAATGATATTTATATTTATAGATGTAAACAGTATTTCATATATTTTAAAAAAATCTATATAAATTTTAAATATTTAATTTTGCTAAATAATAATAAATAATATTTATAAATATAAATAGTATTACATAGGTGAAATTTAAATAATAAATAATATTAATAGATATAAGTAGTGTTTTATATATTTTTAGATAGGTAAAATGAAATTGATATTATAATATGTTTTTATATATATAAAATGAAATTTATATTATAATATTTTTTATATATGTAAAACGAAATTGATATTATTTTGATATGTAAAATAATATTTTGATATTATTTTAAATTTTGATATGTAAAATTTAGTCTTTAAGAGAACATTAAGATTTGTTTTCATCATCATCATTATAGCCATCATCATGATCATTATCGTCATCGTCGTCATCATTGTGCTCTGTGTTGTCCTTCCTTAGCGTTTGCACACTCTATATCCCCATCGTTCTAATTGCAACATCACTTCTACACAGTTCACGCAGCTCCACAGTCATCCTTGCACGCCCTCCAGTCCCACATGACCTGCACCCTCCGCTCGTTGTCGGCGAATCGTCACTGCCTGTTGTCACACGCGACCTACACCTGCTTGCTGTCGTTGAATCAAACTTTTGGGGCGGTTGTTTTAAAACCACCCCCAAAAGTTCAATTCTCATGACTTTTGGAGGTGCTTCTTTACTATAGACACATCGGTGCTCCATGAGCCATGTGCAACAATGTGCTTTTGGCCAAAAATAATTTGGTGCTCCTCTTTGGTAAAGGGGCATCGCTGCCATGCTCTTCTTTGGTGAAGATGCACTAGTGTTGGTGCTCCTCTTTGGGTAAGGTGCACTAGTGTTGGTTCTCCTCTCTAGTGAAGGCACACTAGTGCTTATATTTTGTATAGGCACAAATCAAGGAATAACTTGAAGCAGTCGAAGAGAAGGTAGAAGAAGGGGAGATTGTTAAGACCACCTTCAATGGTCTCCCAAGATCATGGGATTCATTCATTCAATGAATATGTGTTAGAAAGAAGCTGATTACTTTCAACAGACTTTGGGAAGAATGCACACAAGAAGAAGCTCGACCTATAACAAGAGAAGAGAAGATGGGAGCAACTGAAGATTAAGCTCTTACGGTTCACACCAAAATAAATCATAGAAAAAAGGAGGACCATCATCACAACAAAAGGGAGGACCCTCATCACAAAAGACAAAAGAATTTCAGAAGAGATATAAACTGAATTGAATGGAATTGCATGTAACTGAATGTAATTGAATGTAACTGAAATGTAACTAAACATAACCAAATTTAACAGAACATAACCGAATGTAACTGGATTGAACATAACTAGTCTCTAAGCAAACTCTTCTAGGTCCTTGGCTTGAATACCTTTCCTATTGTGTGTTTCTCCTTAATCACATCCACTATCATGTTCACAATAGCATTAATTTTAATATCTAGCCCTTAATCCACTCATTAAGCGCATTCACACACTTTCTCAACTTAGAATCGCTCCCTTGGGCATCCATCAAGGCTCTGCCAAGAATCATTTTCATTTTCTAGTACAACGACGTTGTCTCCGCAAGCTTCATCTCATGGGTTTGAGATGAGCTCAAATCCACAATCTTCGCCATCCACTCCATCTATTCCTCATCAACTTCTTCTACCCCTTTCCCCTCCTCAATCCGTTACTCAGCATGGTCCAAATACTGCCTCATTTCCACTAAGAACTCCTGAAAGCATTCTTTCTTTTCTTCTATTAGATCTCGTTTGATTTGGGAATTTGGGAGCCTCACCTATAACCACCTAGACCCTATGCAAACCTAGAATTTTCCATACTCAGAACGTCATTCAAATAACGCCCACCACAATCCTAGACCCACCTCACTAAGAGTCTCTTCCTAACTTGCTCATTTCGTTGCAGTTGATCTCTCATTTGGAGAGCCTTCATAATATTGGCTATTGATAATCACCATCAACACCCTGAAATGATAGCTATGTGTGTAACACTTTACTCCATCATTACCTTTCAGGCTCCACACCCTCACCGCCATCATGAGCACCATCACCATGACACTCTCGACAAGCATCGACCCTTTCATCCCATTATTGTGACTAGTTTCCATTTTCCTCTCTTTTCCTCGACGGATCACCGAGTACCAATTCACTCAAATCCTTGGCTTTCTAAATCCTCCACGCATTAAATTGATTACCCTCCTTGCATGCATGACCCTGAAATGGTTTGGTGGTGAGGTGTGGGATAGGTCTCCCATCGCCCTTTCTAGCCACCTCCATTGTTTCGTACACCCGCATCCAGGTTTGCATTTTTCCTGATTTCCAATGGAACAACATGTCTGATTGATGTTTGTGGCAACGATACTTGACCACTCAAAGTCAATATCATCATCTAATTGAGAGACATCACTATTTTCCAAATGGTCAGCCACTTTATTTACGGATCACCTAACATGCAAGTGAAGGAGTGAAAGCCTCCCGACAATTTAGAGTTTGAAGGATTTCAATGAGCTATTCAATTTTCAATTATAATCTCTAGTTACTTGAAACCTTGCTAATCAGGTCCCCATGCCACAATTTCTTAAAGATGTTGAGGACAATTTTGGGGTCTCATTCCATAATAAGCTTGGTGTAGTCCTACTTGTAGGTAATGAGAAGGCCATAATTGAGGGACCACAACTTTGTGTCGTTGTTTCTTTTTTGCAGAGTGTGCTTGTGTATTTAGTCAAATGATCTAGAAAGTATTGTCCTAGAAGACACTACCAACACCAACCAGCCTTGGGTTACCTTTGGATGACCATCAAAATTTAGCTTAATGAAGCCCACATGGTGGGGATACCAATGACTTGGAGACGAGGAAGAGGGAGAGATCAGAGAGAGTAGGTGACATAAAGGGAATGCAAGAGATATTGGGAAGTCGATATTGTAGGATGGATCTTTCAGATTCTAGGCAATGTTTTTAATCCTCTTACCAAGCGACAACATTGACCATCTCAATTATGTTTTTTTTTTTTTGACATGGATCCAAACCTAATCTTCAGTCATTCTGGAGTCCCTAAACGTTTTGTAATTTCCTTCTTTCCATACTTCCCGAAGAGTGAATCCCTAGAGAAGTTTCCAGATTATATTTAGGATTTTTTTTTTAAGGAAATCGGTATCCATGACTCAATGTTACCCTTGATACAATCTCTCTAATGATTTGAAGTTCAAAGAGTTTTGGATCCCCTATCAGAGATTGAGGATGAGAATGTATAAAGTTTGAGAAGATTGAGACTTTCCTCCTCTAGATCGTGTAGGGGACATTGTGATGGGCCCTCAAATACTCATTTTTTTAATTTTATCCTATGTTAGAGATTGGATTTTGGCCACCAACCAGAGGAAGGTAGAGACTTTAAGCCACTAGTTCTGAATCCATATCTACTTCGAGACCTCCTCTTGTCCTCATCACAATTCTGAAGGATAAGGGAGCAGGCTTATTTTAGATTGAAGTTGCCTTTCAATTGGAAGCCCCATCTAAGAATGTCCTCCTAGCCATCCATAATTTGAATACTTAAAAGGTCTAGTTCATCATTAAGAGCTTCCCTTCTTGACAAGTTCTCATGAAGTTCCCATTGGTCCAATGGGAGAATATATTAGGAAGCAAGGCTTTTAACCAATTTGTGAGAACCTTGGTGATTATCTTGTGGACAACATTACATAGAGATATAGGGTGAAAATTCTCTTGGAGACGAGCTCCTTCTTCTTTTGGGATCAGGTTTATGAATGTGGACGTGGAACTAAGAGCCAAAAGAACACCCCTACATATCTTGGACTTGCCCACCACATCCAATACATCAAATTTAACAATTGTCCAAAAGGCATGGAAATAAACTATCATGAAGCCATCATGCCCTAACGAATTGTCCTTTTTCCATATCCATGACCACCTAACCGAAGTAAGCTATCTACCTGACCATTTGCACCGAGCCCCACCCAAGTCCGTCGAGTGATAGCTTACTCCGTTACCACAATTTCTTTACTTACCATTTTTCCTTAAAATAAATAATGTCTCTAGCCGAAGAAGAAAATGCGCTTTGCAACTCCAGCCTTAATTTGTTGTACGTTTGTCATGAGGGATTTTTTGGGTTGTCATTTCAAGGTTCTGGAATGGATATATTCATTGGGCAATCGCTAGGTTTCATCGATGTATCATGCACTCATAACCGAAATTATAATAGAATTTATGATTCATCACTCAAATTATAGGAATGAGCGTTTCGATCTGTAAATACGTCCGGTGGGCTGCACGGTGTCGCGTTGGCTTTAGGGGCTTGATTTGAGCAAACTTACGTTCACCAACTATGAAATGAGATACAGTGCAGGCTCATAACGTGTGATTTATTATTATTTTCAATAAGCACATTCATGTGCTTTCTCGACTTTGATTCAATACCCAAGGAATCCAACAAGGCTCTCCCAAAATTCATTTTCATTTTCCAGTACAATGATGTTGTCTTCGCATGCTTCATTTCGCGAGTTCGAGATGATCTCAAATCCACAATATTCACCATCCACTCCATTTTTCCTCATGAAATTCTTGCACCTCTTTCCCCTCTTCAATATCTTTCTCGGTGTGGTCCAAATACGGCCTCGTCTTCATTGAGACCTCCTGAAAGCATTCTTGATTTTCTTTTGTTAGCTCCCATTTGATTCTAGGTATGTGGGAGCCTCTCCTATAACCACCTGGAACCTGCGTAGCCCTATATTTTGACATACTATGAGCACCTATCAAAGAAGACCCACCACAATCCCAGACCCACCTTTCTAAGAGTTTTGGGTGAATCCATGAAGATGGGTGTCTATTTTGGGGGGTCTTATGAGAAAATAAATCTGATTTTTTCATGTTTTTCAACTTTGGGCGAACGAAAGTGATATTTTTGTTTAGAATTTCACTTTTAAGTAAAGACCAAACTTTTATATAATTATGTTAGCTTTCTATTCATAATTTTTTCAATTTTTTTTATTGAGACTTGATATGTCATTTTGGCAAATGTTTCATAGTGTGTCCTTATAAAATGAAAGGACTAAAAAATAGTTTTATTTGGTTGCGCCCCTAAAATCAATGTTAAACTTGTGTTTTGCAAAAACAAAATATGCTATGAAAATATACACACAATATACTAGAGGATGACTATAAGTTTGTAACCAATGGATCTATATACTAGTTATAATATTTTTTTGAATTTGATCAATGGAGAAACCTTGTCGATTTTCAACATGTTTTTGGTTGTGACACTTTTCTCTCAATTGACTATAAAACTTAAAAATCTATGAATACCCTTTTGAAGTAGACACTCCAATTAACCACACCATATTTGTTTCAGTTTTTTTGGTGGTGTGTTTTTAAAGTTATATATTTTTCATTTCACCACATTTTGAAAGAGATGAAACGAAATTCGACACATGTTAAGAAATGAAAAAATTAAAAATATCGGATCTCACCTATACACAACAAAATATATACCTACGGAAAGTAGATTCAATGACAAAACTAATGGTATCAAGTTCGATAGTCGATTTGTAGTGTAAGGCATCCATTTTACCTTCTGAAAATGGAAAAACCTGAAAACTGTGCAGGTTTTAGGTCTCAGAGGTTATTCGGTCGAATAATTGTTCGACCAAATAATACTTTTCCATTACAGAACCGTTATTTACAACAAAGGTTGTTCGACCGAAAAACCAAACGCAAAAAAAAATCGTCGGCTAGAAAAAAAAAATTTACGTTATCTATATTTGTATAAGTAAAACGAAATAAACACATTATTTTCACACATTTTCATTTCACATATATCTGATCAAAATATTTTTGAAGGGGTTTTCAGAGGAGATTTATTTTGCCAAAGGAGTTTTTTAACAAGGTATTTTTCTTCTTATTTATTTCCAAGGGGTACATTCAAAGAGTTTTTTCTCAAGGTAGTTTTGCCAAAGATTTTGTGTTCTAAAGTATTTTTGCAAAGGAGTTATTTCTTTGCAAGGGGTTTTTTCATAGAGTTTTTTCTCCAAGGTATTTTTGCAAAGTAGGTTATTTCTTTGCAATGCGTTTTTCCAAAGAGTTTTTTTTGCAAAAATGTATTTTTCTTCTTATTTCTTTCCAAGAGGTACATTCAAAGAGTTTTTTTCCAAGGCACTTTTGCACAAGATTTTGTATTCTAAGGTATTTTTGCAAAGGAGTTATTTCTTTGCAAGGGGTTTTTTCAAAGAGGTTTTTTTCCAAGGTAATTTTGCAAAGTAGGTTATTTCTTTGCAATGGGGTTTTCCAAATATTTTTTTTGCAAGGTATTTTTGCAAAGGAGTTTTTTTTTCCAAAATATTTTTATAAGTTGTTTTTTCAAAGAAGGTTTTTTTTCAAAGTATTTTTTCAAAGAGGCTTTTTTTTTCCAATGGTTTTACAAAGAAGATTTCTATACAAGGTGTTCTTATTTTTTTCCAAGGGTTTTTTCCAAAGGAGATTAAACAATCATGGGAAATAAGAGAAACAATAAAAAAAAATTAATCGTAAACATGATGACGATGCTAATAGGGAAAAACAAAAACTCAGAAATAGAGCCAAAAGAGCAAGGGTTGCAGAAACGGAAGAGAGAATTGAAGATATAAGAACAAATTTATATGACATTGTTGATGAAATGGAAATTGAAAGTAGGGTACAAGAAGAACAAATGGAAGTTGAAGAGACCATTGTTGAAGATGTAAATAGTGATTTACATGCTAATGTTGATGAAGTCTATATTGAAGATCAAAATCAAGATCCAGAAATTGGACCTAGTATGTATATATCATGTATTTTCCAAATTAATTTTTTATAATGAATTGTATTTTTGGACATGTGTTAAATTAAATTTAACTTGATGTATAGGTACTTTCACCATTGATGATGAAATGTTAGAAGACATTGATTGCGACAAATATGGAGAAAAAATACCGATACATGTTGCACGATATCGTGCTATGAAAATTTATGATGATATTCTCAAGTATTATTCAATAGTAGGACAAGCGCAAATTTTGAGATGTTTATTGGTGTCCAAGAAGTTAGAAGGTGCTACGTCATTATTGAGTATTCACAAGGCGACAAAAGAGTCGAAACTAAAACATAATGTGATAGAAAATATAGGTGATGCAATAAATTTTTTTGGAAAATCCAGAAAGAAAGATACCAGTGCTACACGTAGAGTAATTCAAATAGCAATTGTTTCAGCTAGTACTAGACAAAAACGTTTAACACAACTAGCACAAGAAATTGGAACCTCAAGAAAGACATTATACAAACATAGCAAATTCAGAATGCAAATAGATGAAAATGATGAACTTGCTTGCTAGGCAATTATTTGTAGACAACCTTACAAAGTTGAATGGGAGAAGGTGTTAAAGATATTGTACAGAAATATTTGTTGAAACATGCTCGAGTTTCACCAAATTCAAGGGATGTGATACGACAAAGAGTATCACGAAATGTATATGAAATCCGTCCAAAACATAGAATAGAAATGACACAAGTACAATTGTTCAATAAATTCAACGAGGATCATCATGGAATTAATATGTCAATCACTACATTTGTGAAACAAAAACTATGGTGTGTTAGACCTACTACTATACGTGACACATGTTGTTGTCGTTATCATGTGCAATTTCAATTATATTACGACACGTTTCTTGAATTTAATAAAATGTTTTGGACAAATTCACCACCTCCTCCCACAATATGTGAAATATTCATATCTCAAACTCTATGTGAGACAAAATCACGATGAAGTATTTTATAATAAGAAATGTGTCAATGGAAAACATTGTCATCGTTGTGGAAATCTGGTTCTATTCCACAATAAATACCCTATCGATAATTATCAGTCGCTTTCAAATGTAACCGTTGACTAGAGAAGATATGAATATAACAATTATTCTACAATTTCTAGTGATGCACATTCCAAAAGAATTGATTTGTGAGAAGATAAAATATGTGTGACAGATTTTCTCAAGAAAATTGGAAGTGAAATTTATAAATACACCAAGCATTCACATAGAGCACAATGGCAAGACCTTCAATTCAAACATTTCCGTGAAATTTTTCCAGTCGGAACAATTTTGTCTATGGTTGATTTTGAAGGAAACTACACATTTACTGCACAAAAAGAGATTCAAAGTGAATACTATCATTCTAACCAAGTTTTGATATTTGTCCATGTTCTATATAGACATTCTCAACAGGATGTTGATGGCATTGAAAGCATGTGTGTCAATCAAGATGTGATTAAATAATATCACTTTTATATCAGCGATGATTGTACACACGATACACATTTTGTTCAACATTGTATTGAAATTTTTTTCTATGATTCACTAAAAATGTGTGAAGTTAAATTCAATGAACATTGGATATGGTCGGGTGAATGTGCGGGGCAATTTAAATCTTCATGATCATTTTTTTGGTTATGTCAACTTCATAAAGCACTAAACATTAAACATCGCTGGAATTTCTTTGAAACTCGACATAGAAAAGGTGAACATGATGGTGCAGGAGCATGTGTAAAAAGAGCACTTCGAAGATGGAAAATGAACCATTCTTCTAGATGATTCCATTTAGCTGTAGAGGTTGTCCAATGGTGTAAATCACATCTAATCCATGATTGTAGTCAACAATCAAAATATGTGTGTTGGTATGTACACGATTTTTTTAATTTATATTAATTGTCAATTTAAAAAAATGTATGTACTAAAATTGAATTATATGTACACTAACATTAAAAGTTGTCATTTGTGATTTATCATTTATTGTGTGAGTTTTTTTAGCTTGTTGGGGTCCAAGATATAGATACATCAATACCATACCAGGCTAGCACCATACATGGAACTAGAGAAATTCACTCTATTCAAACAAAAGCCTTCCAAAACGTGTTTGCATTTGACAGTAGAAAGCAATCACTGTTTTGTCATATTTGCACTGAAAATGTTGAATCTACAAAAGTTTGTGAAAACATAACGAACAACTATGTAAAACATTGGAAACACATAGATATTAATCCAAAAGGGAAAATGCCACTAGCAAGCGTAGAAGAATTAGAATCAGAAGAAATAGCCATATCATCTGATGGCGATAGAATTTCAGATCTTGTTAGAGAAGGTAATGATCTTGTTCACTGTTCATTGTTGTCCATCACCTTATGTGTATATAGTCAATTTAATTCACTTAAAAACTCTAACACCAATTGTAATTTGCACAGGAGATGTTTTCATTGTGATTGCACCTTTAGACAACAACGAAAATGTAAAATATTATTTGATGTAATGCACTGAAGGAAAGATGAATTTATTGGAGGACTACGATGACAGCGGATTTACATACGAGAGAGGATCCATCATTTTAAAAGGTTTTTTTTTCAGCAGACCCATATGACTGAAAATTATGTCTACTTTCAGGATTATGAACTTGATGTTATATGTTGTCAGTATAGTCATTTAGTACGTGCATCTCAAATAAAATTAGTAGGAGTTCCATCGAAAAAAAACTTTAAAAATAGAAAATGGAAACTGTCCAAATATGACCATGAACGGATAATTGAGGACGACATTCCATTGCGATGTTTTTAACTATATCATTTCTTGTTTTATGTTAAGATTGGCTATCATTCTCAAAGATGGATTGATGTTTTAGAATTCAGAATCATTGTGTACTTAGTTATTTAGTTTGTTACCTTATTAGAATTCAAAATTGAACTTTAATTTATTAGAATTCAGAATCAAGTTTCTAATGTTACCTTAGAAGTCATGGATTGAACTTTAATTTATTAAAATTCAGAATCAAGTTGCTAATGTTACCTTAGTAATAAAAAATATTCCATATTGTGAGGGAGAGGCATATTGCCAATGACAAGTAATAAATTAAAGTTCTATGATGAGAGATAATATTCTAGTTATGTATATGACCATTATCTAAAATTTGATTTTGAATACAAGATGTGATTTAGGAATATGATTTAAATGTGCAATATTTCAATGTTGGGGTTCCCTTGAATTCAAGAATTTGAAAATGCACCTATCAAAACTCCCTAACATTCCTAACATTTCCTTACATTCATTCCTAACATTATATTGCACCTATCAAAACTTCTTAACATTCATTCTCAACATCTCAACATTGAAAATATTTTACATCTACATACATTCACAAATTTAATAATACATACATTCATTCTT
This sequence comes from Pseudotsuga menziesii, assembly GCA_001517045.1. Classification (NCBI taxonomy): domain Eukaryota; kingdom Viridiplantae; phylum Streptophyta; class Pinopsida; order Pinales; family Pinaceae; genus Pseudotsuga; species Pseudotsuga menziesii. The sequence goes on along the minus strand of LPNX010950537.1, from coordinate 724,096 downwards.
AACATTAGATTGCACCTATCAAAAATTTCGAACATTCCCCACATTCATTCTTAACATTAGATTGCACCTATCAAAACTTCCTAACATTCATTCTCAACATCTCAACAATGAAAAATATTTTACATCTACAAACATACATAAATTTAATAATACATGCATTCATAAATTTAATAATGCATACATTCATTCTTAACATTAGATTGCACCTATCAAAACTTACTAACATTCTTAACATTTCCTAACATTCATTCCTAACTTTCCTCGCATTCATTCCTAACATTCCCTGTATTCATTATTTACATCTACAAACATACATAAATTTAATAATACATGCATTCATTCTTAACATTAGATTACACCTATCAAAACTTCCTAACATTCCTAACATTTCCTAACATTCCCCACATTGATTTCTAACATTCCCCATATTCATTCTTAACATTAGATTGCACCTATCAAAACTTCCTAACATTCATTCTCAACAGTTCAACACTGAAAATATTTTACATCTACAAACATACATAAATTTAATAATACATATATTCATAATATGTAAGTTCAATATACCAAAAAAACAATCATGAACATGTGAGTTTAATGTACATATGTATAATCCAAAAATAAAGCTCGATTTCCAAAAAAACTACAATATATATATCAACAAAAAAAGAAGCTCCTCGATGTCCAAAAGAACTATCATATATATATCAACAAAAAAAGAACAATATAAATAATTCTCTAAATGGAAGTCCACTAGCATCCTCCACTAGTGTTTTCCTCTCATCATTATCTTTCCTCCATACTCTCACCACTATCTTTAGTGCCATCGTCATGCCAATCTCCACAAACAGTGACCTTGCCATCCCATTATTGTGACTAGTTTCCATTGTCCTCTCTTTCCCTTGGTGGATCACCAAGTACCTATTCACTTGAACCCTTGGATTGCTAAATACTCCGTGCATTAAATTGATTACCCTCCTTGCATGCATGACCCTATCCTGTCATTTATTATGAAATGGTTAGGTGGCGAGAGGGGGGGTTGGGTGTCCCATTTCCACTGATATTTGCCTCCACCCCTTTGCACATCTGCATCCAGGTTAACATGTCCTGATTTCCAATGGAATAACATGTATGAATGATGTCTGTGGAAACAATCCTTGACCAGTACAAGTCAATACCATCATCTAATTGAGAAACATTGCTATTTTCCAAATGTCCAACCACTTTATTTACATATCACCTAACTTGGAGTGAAGTAGTGAGATCCCCCTGACGATTTAGAGTTTGATGGATGTCAACGAGATTTTCAATTTTCGATTCTAATATCTAGTTATTGGATTTTGGCCACCAACCAGATGAAGGTAGAGACTTTAGGCCACTAGTTCTGAATCCATATCTACTTCGAGACCTCCTCTTGTCTTCATCACCATTCTGAAGGATAAGGGAGCAGTCTTATTTTAGATTGAAGTTGCCTTTCAATTGGAATCCCCATCTAAGAATGTCCTCTTGGCCATCCATAATTTGAATACTTAAAAGGTCTAGTTCATCATTAAGAGCTTCCCTTCCTGACATGTTCTCATGAAGTTCCCATTGGTCCAATGAGAGAATAGATTAGGAAGCAAGGCTTTTAAACAATTTGTGACAACCTTGGTGATTATCTTGTGGACAACATTGCATAAAGATATAGGGTGAAAATTCTCTGGGCGACGAGCTCCTTCTTCTTTTGGGATCAGGTTTATGAATGTGGACATGGAACTAAGAGCCGAAAGCACACCCTTACATATCCTGGACTCACCCACCACATCCAATACATCAAATTTAACAATTGACTAAAAGGCATGGAAAAAAACTACCATGAAGCCATCACGCCTTAACAAATTGTCCTTTTTCCATAGCTATAACCATCTAACCGGAGTAATCTATCTACCCGACCATTTGCACCGGGCCCCACCCTAGGCTGTCGAGTGATAGCTTACTCTGTTGCCACAATTTCTTTACTTACCATTTTTCCTTAAAATAAATAATGTCTCTAACCGAAGAAGAAAGTGCACTTTTCAACTCCAGCCTTAATTTGATGTAGGTTTGTCACCAGGGATTCTTTGGGTTGTCGTTTCAAGGTTCTGGAGCGGATCTATTCGCCCGGCAATCGCTAGGTTTCATCGATGTATTGTGCACTCATAATCAAAATTATAATAGAATTTATTATTCATCACTCAAATTATAGGAATGAGCGTTTCGATCTGTAAATAAGTCTGGTGGGCTGCACGGTGTCGCGTTGGCTTTAGGGGCTTGATTTGAGCAAACTTATGTTCACCAACTGTGAAATGAGATACAGTGCAGGCTCATAACGTGTGATTTATTATTATTTTCATCATAAACTGTGCACATCTGCACACAAACGATACAGTCTTTCCATCTCAGCATGCAATGGATTCTTTTTTATTTTTTATTTCATTGACTTGTTTCCTTGTCCTAATCCATCCCAGGATTGGAGTTCCTTAGGAGACAGAATCAAGAAAGGCCATTAGCATGCTATTATTGTGGACTAAGTCATTCAAAGATCTTTGATTGCACTGAAAGAAGCTACTAATTGGTTTTGTCTTCTATAAATCAGCATCTCACTTAATAAAATGGAATAACTTCTTTAAATCAACATCTCACTTAGTAAAATGTAATAAGAAGGTTGTGAAACCACATTTCAGTTCCCTAATATTGTTAAGTTTAGGAGGAAGAATATACCGACAGTGGTTCATGGGTTTTAGTGGTTCACAAACGTTTCAGCCACCTCTAAAACAAATTAATTTACCAATCCAAAGGTGCGGACGGGACGAGGGTGAGCTATTCTCCTCAGATTCACAAGGGATGGTGGACCTCCAAGATCTTGTTGAAATAGGCTTTGAAGAATGGCCGCGGAATACAACAAATGGCTGCATATCTTCCTTGGGTTTTCCTGTCATCTATTGAATGGGAGTCTTGTGGAGGGATGCTCAAAGCCCATGGCCAGTAAGCATCAGTTTTTGCAGAGCTGTTTTGCAGAATTATCTTCGTTTTTGCAGAGCTGTTTTGCAGTTTTTGTAGAATTTGAAATTGTTTAAGGAAGGAAGGCAGGTTCGATCTGTGGCACTCCCTTCGTCGTTCTTGGTTAGTCGCTATCTCTGTGAACCTTCTGAAGCAAGAATGGATAGAAAGATTAGGAGGGGGATTCTTCTGAGCTTGTAGCTTCTACGACCTGTACTGCTTTTATGACCGTCCGTGTTGGGGAACATACCCCAGATGGAATAAGGGATAAGACAGTGGGAGTAATTGCTTGGATTATTGTTTTTCTTTTGTTGTTTAGTTTTCCTCTTTCTCCTAGGAAACCAGGTAGCTCTATGGGTATCAATACAGTTATCTTAACATCAACAAAAAACATTTGCATTTTATATTAACAGTAAAAACATTTGCATTTTATATTAAAATTAGTTTTTGCAGAGCTGTTTTACAGAATTGTCGTCGTTTTTGCAAAGATGTTTTGCAGTATTTGATATTGTTTAAGGCATCCAGGAGCTCAGCAGTTGGAGAACCCTGTTGATGCCTCCAACAGGCATTTCCGGAAATACAAAGCGGAAATATATTTATACCAATCCCTTCTCACTGCTCAAATTTACAGGTATTTCAGGAAATACAAAGTAAGTGGGGAATGTAAGCCGAATATATTGCTCATAAATAGTTGGCGTTTTCCATAAGTTTTTTAAAAATATATAAATTTTAGATATTTAAAAATTTTCAATGTGTTTTCCAAAGTTTTAATTTTAATTTTAAATTTAAATTTTTAAATAAAAATAAAAAAATTCAGTTTTCCAAACGTTTTTAAAAATAATTTTAGTTTTAAATTTAAATTTTTAAATAAAAAAAATATTTATAGTTGTATATAATATTTCATATATTTTTTAAAAATATTATAAATTTTAAATATTTAATTTTACTAAATAACATTAAATAATATTCATAGATGTAAGTAATATTACGGATGTAAAATTTAAATAATAAATAATATTAATAAATATAAGCAGTGTTTCATATATTTTTATATATGTAAAATGAAATTGATATTATAATATGTTTTTATATATGTAAAATGAAATTTATATTGTAATATGTTTTTATATATGTAAAACGAAATTGATATTATTTTGATATGTAAAATAATATTTTGATATTATTTTAAAATTTGATATGTAAAATTTAGTCTTTAAGAGAATATTAAGATCTGTTTTCATCATCATCATCATTATCATTGCCATCATCATGATTATTATCATCATCGTCATCATCATCGTCGTCATCATCGCACTCTACATTGTCCTTCCTCTGCGTCTGCACACTCCACATCCCCATCATTCTAACCGCAATATCACTTCTACACAGTCCACGCAGCTCGACAGTCATCCTTGCATGCCCTCCAGTCCCACATGACCTGCACCATTTGCTTGTTGTCGGCGAATCGTCACTGCATGTTGTCGACGAATCGTCACTGCCTATTGTCACGCGTGACTTGCACCTTCCTGCTATCGCCAAATCAAATTTTTGGGGCGGTTGTCTTAAAACGACCCCCAAAAGTTCAATTCTCATGATTTTTGGAGGTGCTTCTTTACTATAGACACATCGATGCTCCATGAGCCATGTACAACAATGTGCTTTTGGCCAAAAAAAATTTGGTGCTCCTCTTTGGTAAAGGGGCATCGGTGCCATGCTCTTCTTTGGTGAAGATGCACTAGTGTTGGTGCTCCTCTTTAGGTAAGGTGCACTAGTGTTGGTTTTCCTCTCTAGTGAAGGCACACTAGTGCTTATTTTTGTAGAGGCACAAATCAAGGAATAACTTGAAGCAGTTGAAGAGAAGGTAGAAGAAGGGGAGATTGTTAAGACCACCTTCAATGGTCTCCCAATATCATGGGATTCATTTATTCAAGGAATATGTGTTAGAAAGAAGTTGATTACTTTCAACAGACTTTGGGAAGAATGCACACAAGAAGAAGCTCGACCCATAACAAGAGAAGAGAAGATGGGAGAAACTGAAGATTAAGCTCTCACGGTTCACACCAAAATAAATCATAGAAAGAAGGAGGACCATCATCACAACAAAAGGGAGGACCCTCGTCACAAAAGACAAAAGAATTTCAAAAGAGATCTGAACTGAATTGAATGGAATTGCGTGTAACTGAATGTAATTGAATAGAATTGAATGTAACTGAAATGTAACTAAACATAACCGAATTTAATAGAACATAACTAAATGTGACTGGATTGAACTGAATGTAACTAAACATAAATGAGGAACAAGATCAACATGATCTTGATATTGAGATTGAACCTCAAGAGGATCTAGATACAAATCCAACATATATTCCAAATCAGAGGCCTAAATGGGCCTAAAAGCTCATTAAAGCAGCTGGGAGTGTTGTTGGGGATCCAGATGACAGAAGAAGAACGAGGTCCCGGTACCAGAATGAACATGTTGCACTCTCCCATTCAGATCCACTTCTCCCAGAGAGGTGTTTCATGATGATGGGATCAGAACCTCAATCATTCAAAGAGGCATGCCACATGGTATCATACGGAGCTACCACGTAGGATTCTAACTCATCCTGTTGACATCAACCACTACCATGTGTCATCACCAAGTGCTGCCATGTCATCATTTTTTACCCATTCCAGGAAAAATTCTGAACGTGATAATTCCCTCATACGGACTATAATTGAGGTGTCGTCCACGTCATTGGGTTCATCTTGACAACGTCTTCATAACCATGCCATTTTCACTAAGATTTGTTGAGTTTTAAATTTGACCAGAGATGATGATGCTCGATGGCAGATATGATGATGCTCGAGATGATTCCAGAGATGATGATGCTCTAAATGATGCCAGATATAATGATGCTAGAGATGATGATGCTCGATGGTAGAGATGATTATGCTTGATGACAGATATGATGATGCTCGAGATGATTCTAGAGAAAATTAAGATACTATAAGGAGGTTATTAATCATAATTTGGAAGATTCATCGAAGAAAAATAATATAGCCAAGTTTAGAATGAACTCTCATGAAATCCATAGCTAAAGAGGGAATTGGTCTATTCCTAAAACTCTATGGGCCCAAAGGTTTCCCATCTGTGTGAGTCGATGAGCGTTGAGGATGAAAATCACTTTCTCTTAGAGTGCCCTGCTTACACCCATATTAAATTTGAATTTCATAGTATTTGTTACAAGACAAACATTTATAACCTCGTAACTTGTCAAAACTATAGTGAGCTTGAAAAACTTCTTAGCAATCTTTTTTAGCACACGAACAAGATTTTAAAGTAAACCAGGTATTATCTTTATTAAAGTTCCATAGACCAAAGTTGGTCTCAGTGAAATTCAATCATCATCATCACAATATAGTTAATTTTTTTTATTTAAAACAAATAAAATAATTTTTTTATAATATATTAAATAATAATTTTTTAATATATATATCACACATTTGAATTTTTATATATTTATAAAATTAGTTAATATTATAATAATTATTATTATTTAAAATAATAAATTTATAATATTGATTAATTGATATATTTAAAATTATATTTGTTTATAGCTTTGTGTACCATATATATGTCACTACATATGTGTATGGGTTTTTTAGATGGGGCTATTCACCAGGGGATTTTGTGGGGTTGGTATACACATTATAGTGGATGAAAATAATTTTCTCTCTAGATGAGGTGTGGTACATAAACAATTACAAGAGTTGAAATTCTTGCCCTTTGGGGGATCCTTTATTTTTCACTTTTAAAGGATTTGAAAAAATCCAAGTCGCTGACGACTCCAGAGTTTCCATTGACTCGGTCAATAGGAGATGCACCTTTCAATAATCCATCTTGGAACACTGGTAGTTCGAGATAAGGGAGCTATAGGGGAAGTTTCTCTCCGTCACTTTTTGCATGTTTATAGGAGTTCCAATAAAAAAAATGGATTACCTTTCCAAAAAATCCATTGGACTATTAGAAGTCATGCTACACTTTGAAGAGTTCTAGCATAACCAGTTGATTTCATTTTGCATTTTGCCTTTAGTAACTTTTAAGCTCTTAGAAAAGTTTTTCTATTCTTGGTTAATACTTGTTGTATTAATTGATAGAAACTTTGTCGTCAAGGGGATATGGATATTGGTGAAATGGGGTCTAGCCATATCCCATGTTTTTTTTATTAATATCATAGTTCATCACTGAAAGGGTAGACTCTAGCTGGGGTCTAGTTATCCTTAGTATTTTATCAACATTATTTTTTGACATATTTTTGGGTATCGTTTATTTTATATGTTTATAGAATATTTTTATGTCTTTTGTTGTTTCTTTGATTTACATTTGGATTCTTAGGTCTTAGTCTATTTATTTTATATGTTTATAGGAATTTTTGCACAATAGATACAAAACTATATAAATTTATCATTTGAATTGTTGTGTCTTTTGTTGTTTCTTTTATTCACACTATGCTATATAAAAAAGCAATTTTTTTATTGAAAAATGTAAATGTAATTAATTTTCAAATGTCTCATAATGAAAAACAGTTTATTTAAATTCTCTATATATAATTGAATAATTTGATATTGATTAGTTTCATAACTATATATTTATATAAAATAAATTTATTTTTCAATAAATTTTGAAATATAATAAAATAGATTTTAATATATAAAATTTGAATAATTTTATAAATAACTTTTTTATAAAATTAAAAAAAAAATCCCATTTTCGACAATAATGTAATAATATATAAATATTATAAATATTATATATAATTTTCTAGTAATATAATTTTAATCTTTAGTGAGGGGCAATTCAAAATCAAACACTTCATGTATGGCCAAATAAGAAATTCTATGATCAAAGCATATATAGTTCACAGTTCATTAATTTCATGATAACGTGCAATTTTAAATTCTTTATAAAATAAAATAATTATATTTTAAATATTGCAATGTGTAAATGATAAGAAATATATAATTTATATTAATATATAAATTTAATTTATGGATTTTATTAGCTTTATAATGACATCTATAAAATAGTTATTTTTTTCATAATTTATATATGGATTTAATAATTTAGCTTTATAATGATATTTATGAAATAATTAGTTTTTTATATAAATTTTGAAATGTACAAATATGATATATAAATTTTGGAATTAGCATTAATTTCTTTTGCATGGCTATGCCACATTTTTTTTATATTTAAAAAAATGACTATGGTTGAATGGCTAGGTCACCCTTCCCAAAACTCCTCTGGCCCTATTTGCAAAACTTGGCAAGTGTTGGGCCTTGTGAACTATTCAATTAGAGCTTCATTGACTCTTTTTATTAAAGTATTGAGGGGTTTTCCCAGCTAGAGCTCCCTCAATTATAAATGCAAAAATATTTTAGTCATGTAAAGATCTAAATGACATTTCACATATTAAGGATAGATATCAATCAAATATTATGTACATTGAATATTATGTTTTTTTTCCTTAATATTTTTTAAACAAACATTTGAATGTATATAATTTTTTATCCTTTTTACATTTTTTTCGTCCAAAATAATAAATTATGTACACTCCTCCAACACTCTCTCCTCCTCATGGTTGGCTTGACTACTGACCCCATATCCATAATGATCGGAGATTGAAGACTACCCCCACCAACTTGAGTATTAGAAGGTTAATTTGAGTATGAAATTTCAATGCATTGGACCTTGTAGTCCGATTCTATGCCTTTTTCTTCTTTCACCCCCAAGGGATCTCCTTGAGGAGGGAAGTCTAGGTGCTTGTGGTAGATGACGCTAGCTTGTAGCATGAAGGAGGATGATTTACTAAAGACCATTCCAGTGAGCTCTTTGGCTATGGCGTTCAGGTTTGCGTTGAAATTCATCTTCCCCTTCCCTGGGCGTCTGGTCCAATCTTCTAGGAGACCCTATCTATCAATCAAACTCATTCCGTCATTGTTAGCATGAAGCCTTCTTATGACACTTTCATAGATAGTTCGGTTCAGGGGAACCTTCATATACCATAACAGAGTAAGTGTCTTAGTGTATCGGGTACCACGGGTGCAGGTGCAGCCTAAATCTTCCATGAGATGCCCCGTATCCGTAATGAGCTCCTTCAACTCAAGATGTTGAAGATTGTTTTGCATTCAAGCCTCCATTGCACTTAGGCGACGATGACCTTTTGGATTAACTACACTAGATAAGCCTATGCTGGATTTTTCTTGTTTGGCTATGATGCACAACATATGACATCGACTCGTGTCAGCAGGGTGATTACACTTTGTTCTCTTTCTTATAACCATGGTAATGCTAGTAGCTAGTCCTATGAGATTGAAACGAATTTGGAGATTACAACAACCTTGAAGCTCACCCCCGTGACAATTTTCCAGAATGATCAGAAACTTAGGCTGAGTGTTGACGTTGTTGTGATGAAGAGCTTCATTTCAATAATTCATCATGGGATGTGCTTGGACATCCTTCAACCAGACGAAGATCTGACTATGAGTTGGTAGATTCATAATTCCTTTTGGACGATCGATCGGGTTCAAAACTAGAGCAGGTAGGTGGTGGTACATTTGCATGAGGGGTTTGAAGTATCCCAGGCTTGAGATCATGTCTACATGAGGTTCCCTTAAATGCAGAAGATGGTGTGATCAAGGTGGCCGCTAGGTGGAGTTTGGCACGATCCACATGTTTGTTTGTCATACTTCATGTGTGGTGGGATGGCTCCTCCTAGCACCCGTTGTGAGGGATTCTTATTACCTTTTAAATATTAACGCATTTTGTTTTATATTTTCAACATAATATTATTACACCCATTAAAAAAATTTACATGTTACATTTCTCACATACAATATAAAAGAAAAGAAGTGTCTATTCAAAAAACGATAAAAATTTTAATAAGCAATTTTGAATAATTTAAAATTGATTAATTATATATATATTAAAATCTAATAATATAGATTTTGATATACAATTTTGAATAATTTTATAAAAACATTTTTATACACTAATAAAAGTAATTTGATTTTACGAAGATAAAGCTTTACATATAATTTGTATGAAATAATGAAATATAAATTATATTATGTCATTAATTTTGAGATGATATTAAGGACATTTCATATACGAAGTCCATAAATATTAATAAAATCTCATGTAAGCTTAATATTATGTAATATTGTATTTGTTATTATATAATAATATTTTGAAATTTATTTTTATTTTTATGTAATAAAAAAATTGATTTTTTATGATAATATAATATTATATAAATAGTAAAAGATAATGTGATTTTGCATGATAATGCAATATTATATAAATTGTAAAAGACATATATTTTATGTAAAAGTGGCGTCATGTTACAGTTCTTCATGCGTGGGAGTCTACCTTTAGCGTAGGGCCAACTCAAACTAAATGAATGTCCATTGCCTTTTGTTTCCTTCATCACCGGATCTCATTTAATGCCTACAAATGATGAGGTCACGTACTTCCTTTGCAATGTCTTTGACATTTCCATACGTCCTACCCTGAAGATCCGTGTATATTACGGCGAAAAATATATTACATGTTATTGGGCATTAAATGAGGCGGCGGTCGCACTGTGCGTCGTTGGATCTTACTTTAGAAAGAATCCGATGGCGTACAATGCGACCGCCGTCGCATTTAATGTCCAATGGCATGTAGTGTATTTTTCGTTGTATATTACCTTTATACACATGCAATCCATCAAACAAGTTCTAGGGATAGGGGAGCAGGGATGGAATTTGACGGGTAAATGCCCGTCATGGGTCAATTTACCCGTCAAATACAACTAAGATTTTACCTAGATCGTCAAAATATGGCTTAGAGTAGAGAAAACATTTTAGATTTTGATTGTTACCAGTAATTTTGACGGGTGTCCGCCATTTGAAATTCCAACCCTGTAGGGGAGATGTGCTCCCTGAGTATCTTGGTTAACTTGTAATTCATGTTGGCTAAGGTGAATCGCTTTATTTGCGATATAGTATGCCTATTGATTCAATTCTCGAAGGACATGATAAAACTTAATTGTCCCGAAGGAGCGAGAAAGGAGCTTAATTCTTCTTTGTAGTAGTTTGGCTAACTTTAGATTCTTGAGTTGGCTACTTGTATTTATGGCTTGTATTCTTATTTGAGAGTCTCCGAAAACCAGAGCTTCATCAACTCCTAGGTGTTCCATTTGCTTCCATCCTTGCTAGAGACCATAGGCGTCTGCCATTTTGTTTGTATCAACACCAAATTATGCTTCAGGAATTCTCTATTTCAATGTTTTCCTCGAGGTTATAAATAACCCCTCCCCCTCCTGTCGCCCCTAATATTTTAATCTTTTAACTTATATTGGTATATGACTTTGATCAACTTTATAATGATATTTAATGTCATAATAATATTTAGAAAACCATGAAAATAATTATATTTTTTCATAAATTTTAAGATGCAATAACATTTTAACCATGTAATAATATAAATGTCATTTCAATTGTTAAGGATATATATCAATGATTTTTTTATGTACATTAAATCTTAAATCTTATGTCTTCTTATATATATATATATATATATATATATATATATATATCGTAAATCTATACACATTATATTATCTGATGAAATAAGGTACCAAACATTTGTTAACCATGCATCATCCTTAAAACATGTGTGCCATGGTTAGCCTATCCAAAGGGAAACCAAGTCAACCTCAAAGTCTAAACCACCAACTGTCTAAAGCCCATCAAACTAACCGATACAAAGAGAAACCAAAAGCCCTTGAGGTTGGAAAAACATAATTACTAACTACGTACTCCAATTATAGAACAAAAAAAAATCATCAAAAACAACAACATCATGCTTCATTAGATATAGTTACCACATGCTCCTCAGGAGTTTGGTCTTCGGGTGTATTAAATTGAGCACATAGATCTGTGGACAAACACACAACTCACATGATAGATCACACAATTTACTCAGTTATTGAAGAATGAAACAGTGCAAAAATGGCTTGCAGCTGTGAATGCTTTTCATTAATCAAAGAGTAATTAGATAGATAATTACAATGAAGTACAATGGCTTTAATAGCCACAAGCAATTCGAATCCACATGAGGAAGTTCGAATTGATTAGACTCTACTTGACTGTAGGTAACCAAGACCTTGTCTAAATCACTATCGGAGGACTCAATAGTTAACTGACCTTGTCTAAACCATAACTGGAGTTCATCGGAGCTCTAAAACACAACTCAAGTGTTACATCCAGTGTTGACTAAGGTTAACTGGCAGTGGTAGGTGAGAAATGCGCCCCACATGTGTTCAGTCAAGTAAACCTAGCACTAACTGAATGTAGAGGACTAGAACTGAATGTAACTGACTCCTAACTTAGCTTGACTAGTCATTAACTGAAGTGAACTGACCTTGGTTGGTTTCGGCACTCCCAGTGGATTCCTAAATTGTAGGGATTGGTCTAGGAGGCTCCTAAACTTATGCAATCAAGTGCAATCAGTGGCAGTGAGCCTCAATTAGTGTTCCCCACACTTTAGTAACTGAAACATGTGCCTCAATTAGGTCAAGTGGACTCAATGATGTTAATGACTATAAATAGACTGGATGGACTCCCAATTTAGACATGACTCCCGATTTAGACATATGACCAAATTTGGACAAAGGAGGATTAATAATCCTAATACCCCCCCTGAATGCTAACTTGGACAATCTGTGGGCCCTGGTAACTAAGACCATAGGTCACCCATTACATCAAGTAAAGTAAAGTAACTGCTCAAAAACAAGGTGCTGGGGAAAAACCACATGGGAAAAAATCCCCCCCTCTAATTAAGCAGGTAGAATCAAGATCAATCTGGTTCTTCTGTGCACAGGTATCCTGGGTCCTAGCATGTGAACCTCTCCATTATTATGTCTGGAGGAATCTTCCTCTTTGGAAGAAGAATGATATGCTCAACTAAATCAGAAATATAGATAGCTGCCGGATGAAGACTGGACCCATGTAGAGCAACTGAAGTCAACTGAAAAGTGAGAAAAGGTTCTTGAGAATTCAGAGAATGTGAGGAACACTCAAGAAACTTATATGTTGCATCCATGAACAACAAACCATGAGTGGTAAGAACAGCCCCAAGTGTTAGGATCAGATGTCCATGCGGATGCAGAAAATCTTCCTCTTTACTAGTTTTGTGAGGAGATGAGCATGTGATCAATGGTAGAGAAGCACTGGGACTGTTGAGAGCGAATACTTGAGCTCCATAGTCTGATATAGCTTCTGAAATAGATAATGAATCACATAATAAAATATCAGCAACCTCAAATGAGGAAACTAACACCAAATCCCCATCAGCAGTTTTGAAGAGAAAGTGCGGTACTTGATTTTTCACACTGAAATTGGTGAGAGCAGCTACAAGCATGATTGAAGGCTTTTGGATTTTAAAATATGAACCAAATAATATCAGATCAGAAATTAAATCAGATCTAAATAGGTTCAAAACAGATCCAAAACTGTGAAATGGAATCAAATCCTCAGCAGCAGTTTTGTAGGAGACTTGCGGTACTTGTTTCTTCACACCGTTGATGAGAACAACTACAAGTGGTACTGAAAGATTATGAATTTGATATATTAAACCAAGAAATATAAGATCAGATCTAAATAAGATCATATCAGATCCAATAAGGTTAATATCATATTCAAATAAATGGTTAACCGAGACGGTGGATGCACAACTTTCTTCTTCTTCAAAATTCTGAATTTTGGTGCATGCAATCCTGCAGGAATTTGCTGGAAAATATAGATCATGAGGAGCAAATGGATCACTCTGGTAATCTGATATTTCTTCCAAAATATCCAAGGTATCACATATTTTCACACCAGCAGCAACATTAGAGGGAGAAAAATCAAATTTCTCTTCACTTTCGGAAGCAATTACTAGTAAATTTTGCACAGAATTTAAAGGAAAATCACCGGTGAATGTTTGCATGGAAGTGCAGCAGAATTTTTCTTCAATCTCAGAGATTCGAATGTCTTATTTTGTTTTAGCAATATGAGAAGATGAGATATCAGAGATCTCATGAACTTCCGGAGCATCAGGAGAAGGATTCACTACATGGAGACTGTCTTCAATTCGAATTGACTATGTAGAAGCTTCTGCTTCTTCTTTATCTTGAACAACTTCATCAGAGAGAGTGGAGGCCGAGATTTTTGGATCAAGGATGCTTATGGTGCTGGATGTTCTAAAAGCTCCATCACTTTTATTCAGCCAGTTAATCTTACTAAAACAATCTTTACCGAGCCCAATAGACACCCGACAGAGACCTTGTCTCATCAAAGATGAAATCATTTCGAAGTTGTACTTGCAAAACAAAAAAAATGATCCAATAGGAGATCTGAGGAGGAGAAGTGCCTTGTCCACCGAGGCTTTGATACCATATTAAATTGAGCACATAGATCTGTGGACAAACACACAACTCACATGATAGATCACATAATTTACTCAGTTATTGAAGGATGAAACAGTGCAAAAATTGCTTGCAGCTGTGAATGCTTTTCATTAATCAAAGAGTAATTAGATAGATAATTACAATGAAGTACAATGGCTTTAATAGCCACAAGCAATTCGAATCCACATGAGGAAGTTCGAATTGATTAGACTCTACTTGACTATAGGTAACCAAGACCTTGTCTAAATCACTATCGAATGACTCAATAGTTAACTGAGCTTGTCTAAACCATGACCAGAGTTCATCGAAGCTCTAAAACACAACTCAAGTGTTACATTCAGTGTTGACTAAGGTTAACTGACAGTGGTAGGTGAGAAATGCGCCCCACATGTGTTCAGTCAAGTAAACCTAGTGCTAACTGAATGTAGAGGACTAGAACTGAATGTAATTGACTCCTAACTTAGCTTGACTAGTCATTAATTGAAGTGAACTGACCTTGGTTGGTTTCGGCACTCCCAATGGATTCCTAAATTGTAGGGATTGGTCTAGGAGGCTCCTAAACTGATGCAATCAAGTGTAATCAGTGGCAGTGAGCCTCAATTAATGTTCCCCACACTTTAGTAACTGAAACATGTGCCCCAATTAGGTTAAGTGGACTCAATGATGTTAATGACTATAAATAGACTGGATGGACTCCCGATTTAGACATGACTCCCAATTTAGACATATGACCAAATTTGGACAAGGGAGGATTAATAATCTTAATAGGGTGAACTCTTCGAG
The DNA here is from genome assembly GCA_001517045.1 of Pseudotsuga menziesii. Lineage (NCBI taxonomy): Eukaryota > Viridiplantae > Streptophyta > Pinopsida > Pinales > Pinaceae > Pseudotsuga > Pseudotsuga menziesii. The sequence goes on along the minus strand of LPNX010950537.1, from coordinate 708,818 downwards.
GTATTGGGCTTGAAAAACTTTCCTATTATGAGCTGCTCCTTAATCACATCCACTATCATGTTCACAATATAATTAATTTTTAATATCTATCCCTTGCTCCACTCAATAAGCACATTCACGTGCTTTCTCGACTTTGATTCAATACCCAAGGAATCCAACAAGGCTCTCCCAAAATTCATTTTCATTTTCCAATACAATGATGTTGTTGTCGCATGCTTCATATCGCGGGTTCGAGATGATCTCAAATCCACAATATTCGCCATCCACTCCATTTGTTCCTCATGAACTTCTTGTACCTCTTTCCCCTCTTCAATCTCTTGCTCGACGTGGTCCAAATACTGCCTCGTCTTCATTGAGACCTCCTGAAAGCATTCTTGCTTTTCTTTTGTTAGCTCTCATTTGATTCTAGGTATGTGGGAGCCTCTCCTATAACTACCTGGAACCTGTGCAGCCCTATATTTTGACATACTCTGAGCACCTCTCAAAGAAGACCCACCACAATCCCAAACCCACCCTGCTAAGAGTTTTGGGTGAATCCATGAAGATGGGTGTCTATTTTGGGGGGTCTTATGAGAAAATAAATCTGATTTTTTTAATGTTTTTCAACTTTGGGCAAACGAAAGTGATATTTTTGTTTAGAATTTCACTTTTAAGTAAAAACAAAACTTTTATATAATTATGTTAGCTTTCTATTCATAATTTTTTCAATTTTTTTTATTGAGATTTGATATGTCATTTTGGCAATTGTTTGATAGTGTGTCCTTGTAAAATGAAATGACTAAAAAATAGTCATGTTTGGTTGCGCACCTAAAATCAATGTTAAACTTGTGTTTTGCAAAAACAAAATATGCTACGACAATATACACACAATATACTAGAGGATGACTATAAGTTTGTAACCAACGGATCTATATACTAGTTATAATTTTTTTTTTGAATTCTATCAATGGGGAAACCTTGTCGATTTTCGACATGTTTTTAGTTGTGACACTTTTCTTTCAATTGACTATAAAAATTAAAAATCTACGAATACCCTTTTGAAGTAGACACTCCAATTAACCGCACCATATTTGCTTCAGTTTTTTTGGTGGTGTATTTTTAAAGTTATATATTTTTCATTTCACCGCATTTTGAAAGAGATGAAACAAAACTCGACACATGTTAAGAAACGAAAAAATTAAAAATATCAGATCTCACCTATACACAACAAAATATATACCTACAGAAAGTAGATTCAATGACGAAACTAATGGTATCAAGTTTGACAGTCGATTTGTAGTGTAAGGCATCCATTTTACCTTCTGAAAATGGAGAAATCTGAAAACTATGTAGGTTTCAAGTCTTAGAGGTTATTCAGCCGAATAATTGTTCAACCGAATAATACTTTTCCATTACAGAACCGTTATTTACAACAAAGATTGTTCGACCGAAAAACCAAATGCAAAAAAAAATTCGTTGGCCCAAATTTTTTTTTTTACGTTATCTATATTCGTATAAGTAAAACGAAATAGACACATTATTTTCGCACATTTTCATTTCGCATATATCTGATCAAAATGTTTTTGAAGGGGTTTTCAGAGGAGATTTATTTTACCAAAGGAGTTTTTTAACAAAGTATTTTTCTTCTTATTTATTTCCAAGGGGTACATTCAAAGAGTTTTTTCCCAAGGCACTTTTGCCAAAGATTTTGTGTTCTAACGTATTTTTGCAAAGGAGTTATTTCTTTGCAAGGGGTTTTTTCATAGAGTTTTTTCTCCAAGGTATTTTTGCAAAGTAGGTTATTTCTTTGCAATGAGTTTTTCCAAAGAGTTTTTTTTGCAAAAATGTATTTTTCTTCTTATTTCTTTCCAAGAGGTACATTCAAAGAGTGTTTTTCCAAGGCACTTTTGCACAAGATTTTGTATTCCAAGGTATTTTTGCAAAGGAGTTATTTCTTTGCAAGGGGTTTTTTCAAAGAGGTTTTTTTCCGAGGTATTTTTGCAAAGTAGATTATTTATTTGCAACGGGGTTTTCCAAAGATTTTTTTGCAAGGTATTTTTGCAAAGGAGTTTTTTTTTCCAAAATATTTTTATAAGTTGTTTTTTCAAAGAAGGTTTTTTTTCAAAGTATTTTTTCAAAGAGGTTTTTTTTTCCAATGGTTTTACAAAGAAGATTTCTATACAAGGTGTTCTTATTTTTTTCCAAGGGTTTTTTTCAAAGGAGATTAAACAATCATGGGCAATAATAGAAACCGTAAAAAAAAGTGATCATAAACATGATGACGATGCTAATAGGGAAAAACAAAAACTCAGAAATAGAGCCAAAAGAGCAAGGGTTGCAGAAACGGAAGAGAGAATTGAAGATATAAGAACATATTTACATGACATTGTTGATGAAATGGAAATCGAAAATAGGGTACAAGAAGAACAAATGGAAGTTGAAGAGACCATTGTTGAAGATGTAAATAGTGATTTACATGCTAATGTTGGTGAAGTCAATATTGAAGATCAAAATCAAGATCTAGAAATTGGACCTGGTATGTATATATCATGTATTTTCCAAATTCATTTTTTATAATGAATTGTATTTTTGAACATATGTTAAATTAAATTTAACTTGATGTATAGGTACTTTCACCATTGATGATGAAATGTTAGAAGACATTGATTGCGACAAATATGGAGAAAAAATACCCATACATGTTGCACTATATCGTGCTATGAAAATTTATGATGATATTCTCAAGGATTGTTCAATAGCAGGACAAGCGCAAATTTTGAGATGTTTATTGGTGTCCAAGAAGTTAGAAGCTGCTACGTCATTATTGGGTATTGACAAGGCGACAAAAGAGTCGAAACTGAAACATAATGTGATAGAAAATATAGGTGATGCAATAAAAAAATTTGGAAAATCCAGAAAGAAAGATACCAATACTACACGTAGAGCAATTCAGACAACAATTGTTTCAGCTACTACTACACAAAAACGTTTAACACAACTAGCACAAGAAATTGGAACCTCAATAAAGACATTATACAAACATAGCAAATTCAGAACGCAAATAGATGAAAATGATGAACTTGCTTGCTAGGCAATTATTTGTAGACAACCTTACAAAGTTGAATGGGAGAAGGTGTTAAAGATATTGTACAGAAATATTGGTTGGAACATGCTCGAGTTTCACCAAATTCAAGGGATGTGATATGACAAAGAGTATCACGAAACGTATATAAAATCCGTCCAAAACATATAATGGAAATGACACAAGTACAATTGTTCAATAAATTCAACGAGGATCATCATGGAATTAATATGTCAATCACTACATTTGTGCAACAAAAACCATGGTATGTTAAACCTACTACTATACGTGAAACATGTTGTTGTCGTTATCATGTGCAATTTCAATTATATTACGACACGTTTCTTGAATTTGGTAAAATGTTTTGGACAAATTCACCACCTCCTCCCACAATACGTGAATTCATATCTTAAACTCTATGTGAGACAAAATCATGATGAAGTATTTTATAATAAGAAATGTGTCAATGGAAAACATTGTCATCGTTGTGGAAATCTGGTTTTATTCCATAATAAATACCGTATCGATAATGATCAGTCGCTTTCAAATGTAACCGTTGACTGGAGAAGATAAGAATATAACAATTATTGTACAAGTTCTAGTGATACACATTCCAAAAGAATTGATTTGCGAGAAGATAAAATATGTGTGACAAATTTTCTCAAGAAATTTGAAAGTGAAATTTATAAATACACCAAGCATTCACATAGAGCACGATGGCAAGACCTTCAATTCAAACATTCCCGTGAAATTTTTCCACCCGGAATAATTTTGTCTGTGGTTGATTTTGAAGAAAACTACACATTTGCTGCACAAAAAGAGATTCAAAGTGAATACTATCATTCTGACCAAGTTTTGATATTTGTCCATGTTTTATATAGATATTCTCAACAGGATGTTGATGGAATTGAAAGCACGTGTGACAATCAATATGTGATTAAAGAATATCACTTTTATATCAGCGATGATCGTACACATGATACACATTTTGTTCAACATTGTATTGAATTTTTTTCTATGATTCACTAAAAAGGCGTGAAATTAAATTCAATGAACATTGAATATGGCTGGGTGGATGTACGGGGAAATTTAAATCTTCATGATCATATTTTTGGTTATGTCGACTTCATAAAGCACTAAACATTAAATATCGTTGGAATTTCTTTGAAACTCGACATGGAAAAGGTGAACATGATGTTGCAGGAGCGTGCGTAAAAAGAGCATTTCGAAGATGGCAAATGAACCATTCGTCTAGATTATTCCATTCAACTACAGAGGTTGTCCAATGGTATAAATCACATCTAATCCATGATTATAGTCAACAATCAAAAGATGTGCGCAGGTATGTACATGAATTTTTTAATTTATATTAATTGTCAATGTTAAAAAATGTATGTACTAACATTGAATTATATGTACACTAACATTAAAAGTTGTCATTTGTGATTTATCATTTATTGTGTAGATTTGTTTGGCTTGTTGGGGTCCAAGATATAGATAGATCAATACCATATGAGGCTAGCACTATACATGGAACTAGAGAACTTCACTCTATTCAAACAAAATCCTTCCAAAATGTGTTTGCATTTGACAATATAAAGCAATCACTGTTTTGTCATATTTGCACTTAAAATGTTGAATCTATAGAAGTTTGTGAAAACATAACGAACAACTATGTAGAACATTGGAAACACATAGAGATTAATCCAAAAGGGAAAATGTCACTAGCAAGCGTAGAAGAATTAGAATCAAAAGAAATAGCCATATCATCTTATGGCGATAGAATTTCAGATCTTGTTAGAGAAGGTAATGATCTTGTTGACTGTTCATTGTTGTTCATCACCTTATGTGTATATAGTCAATTTAATTCACTTAAAAACTCTAACACCAATTGTAATTTGCACACGAGATGTTTTCATTGTGATTGCACCTTTAGACAACAACAAAAATGTAAAATATTATTTGTTGCGATGCACTGAAGGAAAGATGAAGTTATTGGAGGACTACGATGACAACAGATTTGCATATGAGAGAGGATCCATCATTTTAAAAGGTTATTTTTTTCAGCAGACCCCTATGACTGAAAATTATGTCTACTTTCAGGATTATGAACCTGATGTTATATGTTGTCAGTATAGTCATTTAGTATGTGCATCTCGAATAAAATTGGTAGAAGTTCCATCGAAAAAAACTTAAAAAATAGAAAATGGAAACTGTCCAAATATGACCATGAACGGATAATTGAGGACGACATTCCATTGCGATGTTTTTAACTATATCATTTCTTGTTTTATGTTAAGATTGGCTATCATGCTCAAAGATGGATTGATGTTTTAGAATTCAGAATCATTGTGTACTTATTCATTTAGTTTGTTACCTTGTTAGAATTCATAATTGAACTTTAATTTATTAGAATTTTGAATCAAGTTTCTAATGTTACCTTAGAAGTCATGGATTGAAATTTAATTTATTAAAATTCAGAATCAAGTTTCTAATGTTACCTTAGTAATAAAAAATATTCCATATTGTGAGGCAGAGGCATATTGTCAATGACAAGTAATAAATTAAAGTTCTATGACGAGAGATAATATTCTAGTTATGTATATGACCATTATCTAAAATTTGATTTTGAATACAAGATGTGAGTTAGGAATATGATTTAAATGTGCAATATTTCAATGTTGGGGTTCCCTTGAATTCAAGAAATTGAAAATGCACCTATCAAAACTTCCTAACATCCATTATCAACATCTCAACACTGAAAATATTTTACATCTACATACATTCATAAATTTAATAATACATACATTCATTCTTAACATTAGATTGCACCTATCAAAAGTTCCTAACATTTCCTAACATTCCCCACATTCATTTTTAACATTAGATTGCACCTATCAAAACTTCCTAACATTCATTCTCAACATCTTAACATTGAAAATATTTTACATCTAAAAACATACATAAATTTATTAATACATGCATTCATAAATTTAATAATACATACATTCATTCTTAACATTATATTGCACCTATCAAAACTTCCTAACATTCTTAACATTTCTTAAAATTCATTCCTAACTTCCCCGCCTTCATTCCTAACATTCCCTATATTCATTCTTTACATGTACAAACATACATAAATTTAATAATACATACATTCATAAATTTAATAATACATACATTCATTCTTAACATTAGATTACACCTATCAAAACTTCCTAACATTCCTAACATTTTCTAACATTGATTCCTAACATTCCCCACATTGATTCTTAACATTAGATTGCACCTATCAAAACTTCCTAACATTCATTCTCAACATCTCAACATTGAAAATATTTTGCATCTACAAATATACATAAATTTAATAATACATACATTCATAATATGTAAGTTCAATATACCAAAAAAACAATCATGAACATGTGAGTTCAATGTACATATGTATAATCCAAAAATAAAGCTCATCGATTTCCAAAAAAACTACAATATATATATCAACAAAAAAAGAAGCTCCTCAATGTCCAAAACAACTATCATATATATATCAACAAAAAAAGAACAATATAAATAACTCTCTAAATGGAAGTCCACCAGTATCCTCCACTAGGGATTTCTGTTGGACTCATAATAACCTGCAACATGTATAAAAACATATTATGAATATCATAAATTATTTAAACAATTTTAAACTAAAGTCAAAACATTGAAATATTAAACTAATATCGAAGAACAATTCAATTATTAACAAAATTACCTCTAATTCTCTATCATCCACTAGAGTCTTCCCTTTGCCTCTAAAAGGTGGAGGAGGCCCAAGCTGCAACATGTATAAAAGCAATTTATGAATCTTATAAATTATTTAAACTATTTTAAACTAAATTCAAAAAATTAAAATATTTTAAACTAAATTCAAAAAATTAAAATATTTTAAACTAAATTAGTTAGCCTATCCAAAGGGAAACCAAGTCAACCTCAAAGTCTAAACCACCAACTATCTAAATCCCATCAAGCTAACCAATACAAAGAGAAACCAAAATCCCTTGAGGTTTGAAAAACATACTTACTAACTACATACTCCAATTCTAGAACAAAAAAAAATCAACAAAAACAACAACATCATGCTTCATTAGATATAGTTACCACATGCTCCTCGGGATTTTGGTCTCTGGGTGAACTCTTCAAGGTATTGGGCTTGAAGAACTTTCCTATTATGAGCTACTCCTTGATCACATCCACTATCATCTTCACAATATAATTATTTTTTAATATCTATCCCTTGCTCCCCTCAATAAGAACATTCACGTGCTTTCTTGACTTTGATTTGCTACCCAAGGAATCTAACAGGGCTCTCCCAAAATTCATTTTCATTTTCCAGTACAATGATGTTGTCTTTGCATGATTCGCCTCGTGGGTTAGAGATGATCTTAAATCTACAATATCCTCCATCCACTCCATTTTTTCCTCATGAACTTCTTGTACCTCTTTCCCCTCTTTAATCTCTTGCTCGACGTGGTCCAAATACTGCCTTGTCTTCATTGAGACCTCCTGGAAGAACTCTTGCTTTTCTTTTGTTAGCTCTCATTTGATTCTAGGTATGTTGGAGCCTCTCCTATAACCACCCGGAACCTGTAAAACCCTATACTTTGACATACTCTGAGCACCTTTCAAAGAAGACCTGCCACAATCCCAGACCCACCCTTCTAAGAGTCTCATACTAACTTGTTTGCTTCTCATCATAGTTAAACTCTTGTCTATGAATATACCACAATACAGGATGTTGATAATCGCCATCAACGCCGAAAAATGATAGCCATAGATGTACCACTTTCCTCCATCATTATCTTTCCTCCATACTCTCACCACTATCCTTAGTGCCATCGTCATGCCAATCTCCACAAGTAGTGACCTTGCCATCCCATTATTGTGACTAGTTTCCATTGTCCTCTCTTTCCCTCGATGGATCACCAAGTACCTATTCACTTGAACCCTTGGCTTGCTAAATACTCCATGAATTAAATTGATTACCCTCCTTGCATGCATGACCCTATCCTGTCATTTATTATGAAATGGTTAGGTAGTGAGTGGGGGGGTTGGGTGTCCCATTTCCATTGATATTCGCCTCCACCCCTTTGCACATCTGCATCCAGGTTAGCATGTCCTAATTTCCAATGGAATAACATGTATGAATGATGTTTGTGGAAACAATCCTTGACCAATACAAGTCAATACCATCATCTAATTGAGAAACATCGCTATTTTGCAAATGTCCAACCACTTTATTTACGTATCACCTAACATGTGAGTGAAGTAATGAGATCCCCCTGACGATTTATAGTTTAATGGATGTCAACGAGCTTTTCAATTTTCGATTCTAATCTCTAGTTATTGGACGCCTTGCTAATCAAGGCCTCGTGATGTAATTTATTAAACATGTTGAGGACAATTTGGGGTTTCTTTGCATAATAAGCTTGGTGCAGTCCTACTTGCAAGTAATGAGAAGGATTTAATTGAGGGATTGCAATGTTGCATCATTGTTTATTTTCTATTGAGTATGTTTGTGTAAAGTCAAATGACTTAGCTAGTATAGTCCCATAAGACACTACCAACACCGACCAATCGATTCTTTGGATGACCATCAAAATTTAACTTAAAGAAGCCCACAAGGTGGGGAGAACATTGGCTTGGAAATGAGGAAGAGGAAAGAGAGTAGGCGACATAGAAGGAATGTACTTGACAGATGAAGAAGCCAAGATTTTGGGATGGCTCTCTCATATTCTAGGCAATTTTTTTTAAGCTCCTTCCAAGCAGCAACATTAATCGTATCAATTATGTTTTTTTTCGATATGGATCCAAACCTAATATTTAATGATTTTAGAGTCCCTAAACGTTATGTGATTTCTTTCTTTCCATATTTCCCAAAGAGTGAAGCCTCGGAGAAGTTTCCAGATTCTATTTTATGATTTTATTTTTGAAGGTAGTCGATATCCAAGACTCAATGTTAGACTTGACACAATATCTCTAACGATCTGGAGTTCAAAGAGTCTCGAATCCCCTATCCTAGATGGAGGATGAGAATGTCCATAAGTCGAGAAGATGATTGAGAGTTTCCTCCTTCATATTGCACAAGGGACAATGTGATGATCCCTCAAATCCTCGTTTTCTGATTTGATCTTAGGCCAGAGCTCAAATTTTGGTCACCAACAAGAGGAAGGTAGAGATTTTAGGACACAAGTTATGAGTCTAGATATGCTTCTAGATCCTCCTCTTGTCTTCATCACCATTTTGAAGGAGAAGGGAGTAGGCTTATTTTATATTAAAGTTGCCTTTCAACTGGAAGCCCCATGTAAGAACATATTGGTCATTCATAATTTGAATACTTCAAGGGTCTAGTTCATCATTAAAAGCCTCCCTTCTTGACGAGTTCTCTGATAGTTCCCATTGGTACAAGGGAATCCAAGTTTGAGAAAGATATGGATAACCGTTGTCAGTCCAGTACTGATATAGTGACATTCATTGTCATCCATTGACTACATATTGACGCCTACCAGGGATCCGACTTAAGGGGTGGTGATTGTTTCGACGTGTCCTTCCCAAACAAGGTAGTTCTACCATTACGAAGTTCCCAAAATTTGTATTTTTGAATCAACCCCCTATTTCCCCAAGCGACATTCCATATCATTGAATTAGTACGATGACCATCTAGACGGATAAGATCTTTAAGCTTGAATCAACAACATATTTTCAGTGCCAAAAATTACCTCGTGGTGGGAGTGGATTCTTTAGCCACCTCCACCAAAATTTGGCTGCCAAGGAAACATTTTTGAGATCGAGATCCCTTAGATACAACCTTCCTTCCTATTTAGGTCCACAAACTTTCAGCCAAGACAGTAGGGCCTACTTCCCATTTTTTGTAGTTCCAACCCAAAGGAATATAAGACGAATACTTTTGATTGAATTCAATATTGATTTAGGGGCCGCTAAGATGGTGAATAGATAGATATGCATTTCTTGAAGCACTGACTTGATCAATATTGGATGTCTCGACAAATTAAAAGATCATAAATTCCAGTTCTCTAATTTTTTTACTATAACACCAATGAGTAAGTTATCTCAATGAGAAATAGGATAACTACGAAAGCACACATATGATATTTGTTTAAACAATAATGGTTGAGTATGATGTTGGATAAGGGTTTGGTTAATGTAAACGTCATAACCTATTCTCATGTTAGTGTTAGTTGTGTTAAATCTCTCATGAAATTGTGGGTAATAATTTTATACTTCAACTTTAGCCAATAATATTCTATCATCATTGGAACTAATGATTATGATTGAAGCACAAAGCAATTTAAAAAAAAATTACCACATCATCTGTAAAAGGTAAAGAGGAAATTGGGTTCATTACAAAGGGTATCAAAGCAGGTTTACAACACTCGGGCCTAATGGACTCACCTACATACATGTATGTGTGAACTTTGTGAAGAATTGATTACTTAAATATGGGACTTTATTCCATGCTTATTATATAAATGCTATTTTTTTAATATAATGATTGTCAAAGTACATGAACTAGTTTGCTTAGAAATCATGTGTTTGAGTGCATTAAGTTAGTTGCATAACTTAAATGAAAGAATACATGCAAGAAGAACGAAGTTTTGATTGAAGATCAACAATGTGATATGTTTGCTTTTATTAGATTGTAAAAGTTTGTAATAAGGAAATGAATGGATTATCATGTTGACAATAACTTTAAATTGGATACACATGCAAAGATATGTTTATGCTATTTTACATGCACCATGTTGACTTAAATGCTAGTCTATGTATAATTTATGGAGACCATGTTGGAAAAGTTTTGGAACATAGTAAGTTCATATGTGATAAATGACTAATAACAAGTAAGGTAAATGTGATGAATAGTATACTAAGAAAGCAAATTAATAAGTAATGTATACAGGTAGAATCAACGAAGTTGAAAATGTAGGAATGTATACTTGGACTATAAGGACATGACTTTGATTACATGCAATATTACATATGATAAATGCATATGGATTACGCATAAAGATAGAATTTGTTGCATCTAGTTTGTGCATTTTGTATAACTTTCATGTTTAATTACATCAGATAATAAACTTATTGATATATACAGTATTATGTCTTGCTTAAAATCACATTGGAAAAGAGAATTTGATGTAAACAAACCTTGCAAAAGTTGTTGGTGTAATGTACAAGTACAATTGATAACAATAAACTTTGCCAACCTGAAGCAAGGTTAGTGTCATTTGGTAATGTTAGTTCAAGCATATATAAGCAGGGTATGAATTTTTCTTAAGGTGCAAGTTAGTGAAAAGAATTTATGACTAATTTATAATGAAAGTAATACATTGAGATTATGCAAAAGACTAGTTGTTATATCAAGAGATTATGGACATCGTAAATAGCAACTTGCTGTTATATTTTGTTGTTTTCTTTATGAGATTATGATGCAAATACTTTTGACAAGAAATTGTGAGTAAAGTGTGCAGGTCTTAAGGTTGCAAGAAGTACCGTTGAATGGCATTCAATAAGGTAGATGGAAGCAAAAGATAAATTTCACAATGGAAAAGGTAACATCTAGATTATATATGATTTCTTGATTATTATGAAAGGTTAGAAAGATGTTTTTATTTGATTAAAACAAACACAATTATAGCAACATATAGTTTAGATAACATGATATGCCAAGAGTGTGCTTTGTAAGAAGTTTTGAAAAATTCTACTTGAATATGGTAATTGTATTATGAGAATTATCAGTTTTGCAAACAATATATCTGTGATAAGGAAATTGAAAATAGAATTTGTTTGAAATGGTTTGTACATGTATAGATATTAGAAGTATCAAACGATGCCAAGTAATAATGTGTTGTTGAAACATATTGGAAGTATATTGTTGTTAATTAAGTCTTGAAAGACTTAGACAAACATGTTTTGATGTTGAGCGGGTAAGCTCTGAAACAATAGGATTACTAAGTTACCATTCGGATATGGTAATGTCCAGAATTTTAGGAATGTTTACAATTATGAAAAGTTTAGTTTAATGAGGAGTTGGCATGATCTGGAACATAGATATTTTCAGTGACGATTATGATATTTCATGCATTCAATGTTTCTAAATATATGTCATTATGACTAATTAAATAAAGAGTTGCGGAACTTTTGAGCTGACCATGGGGGACGCCTTTGGTTATAAGGCTCTTAAACTTATAAGAAACTTTTCTACACTAAACAAAATTAATTAATGAAAATGAACTAGAAAATTGGTTTGGTGTTGAGCTTGTCAAGCTCTAGAACACCTAAAGTATTTATTTTCATCATGCATAATTACAAGATGTAACGTGACTTGAAAACTGAGACTTAATTTTAAGAATAAACAAACTGAAATATTGAAATGGTTGAACACAAAATATTTATTAAGTAGAGTTGTTATGGAGCACCCTGGAGAGGTGTTAGGCTTTGAAATTTCTGATAAATTAGTGTACAGAGTTTTCAGTGAACACCCTTGTGAGGTGTTAGGCTCTGTGGAGTGCTCTATGAGATTAAGTCCCAGGCCTAGGCAAAGAGATACCAGTGAGCACCTAGAGGAGGTGTTAGGATCTTAAGAAGAACTATTAGAGAGAACCCAGGGAGGTGTTAGGTTTTGTAGTGATATATTTTGCGATGTTCATATTTCATGATCAGAGATATGTGGGCTTCCAGGTTCTATGTAGGAGATACGCCTGAGAGCTGTAAAAATTCAATGAAGGGTATCGTCCTTATATCAAATAAATATAATATATACATGTTGAGGAGGCCTTCACGTGAACTTGTGGATCCATGAGGAGATGAACCTCATGTATATATGCATACTAGAATTCTTGAAAGAGATTTTCAAGAAAATAGTGTTGGTAACATCAATGTCATATAAAAATTATGTATAAGGTAAATCCTCATGTAACACAAGAGTTTAAATGATGGTTACTAACTGCAATGGTAATGCTCTTTAGTTAGTATATGTTTTAGAATATGTGAGAAAGTTATGATTATGCTTATGATATATTAATGTGATATGAAATACTTATGTTTCATAACAATATGGAAATGATTGAATGTATTTGAGAAAGTTATTGTTATACAGAATGGTAAATTTATGCGCCAAGAAATGAAAAATACATGAATGATTCGTTCTAAATTTTGGATGTTATATATATATATATATATGTCATGTATCACTAACATATGTGAGGTAAAATTAATCTGTGAAAAGTCATTTTGGAAGCAGGAAATAGCTTGTTATGTTTAGAACATGTTGAGAAAAACAAGAAAATTTGAATATACTAAAAGTGTTTCCAAAGGAAATGTCGAATATGTGGATACTTTTGAAGGAAAACAAGAGTAATTGGAGCTACCAAATCATATGTTTAGAATATAATGAGCTTCTATGTCTTGCAACAATAATTAATGTGATTTGGCGTCTCATTAAGTAGGATTATGATCTATAGCAAAAAGAGTAGGAAATTAGACTATGGGAAGTTGCAAGTTCAAACCTAGAAGTAGTTACTTTAGCTGCCATGAGTGCCACTAAGGGGAGTGTTGTTTCATTTTAGGCTAGCTTTGACAAGTCTTGGGTTGGGTTAAGGTGCAAAGGTAATGAGATCCTAAGTGGTATTTGATTGCTTAATTACAAGGTTACACAAACCATGGGTGTAATTAGAATCGACTAAAGAATGTGATACGGGTGTGGAACTCATCCCAAAATTAGGAATCAAGGATTGAGAACCCTAACCCTAATTTACCCTAATTATCCAACATTTATCTTATGTAAACAAATTTAGATTAGTCAAAACGAGGTGGAAGAATCTGAGAATCTGATTCTGAAGAATCTAATTCGGGTGCGGTTAATCCTAGGGCCAAATCCGGTAATTGTGCTTAATTATGATTGTCAAGGAGACTAGTCCAACACGATTGTGGAGGTCAATTTGTTGATGTGAAAAAAATAGAAAGAGGAAATGAGTAGGCATGCATGTCATGAATCCTTAAAAATAATCATAGGGAAAAATGATTTTAGTGACAATTAAATCTTCCTCGTGGTTATATATATATATATATATATTGATTTTGTATAATACTTGATTTAATTTAATTTAAATGTTAATGTTCAATAAAGATCAAATTGATGCATGGAATTGTAAAATGAATACAATAGACAAAGATGACAAGGGGGAGGCAAAAATACATCCCCAAGGGATGCGTAAAAGAGATAAAAGAACCTAAAAAAATGAAAGTGTTAAAAGCACTACAAAGCGCCTATCCATTTAGATGGGAGTAATGAAGAAGCTCAAGAAAGAGGTTCCTTGGTTGAGATTTGTTCCTTTGGAGAATCTAAAATAAGGAAAATGAAAAAACATTGTAAAGCACCAACACAATGGAACGAGGAATAATGAAGAAGCACAAGGAGGAGGGTCTTTGGTTATGAATCGTTGCTTTGGAGAAACTTTTAACATCAATTCCACAAATAAATGTGAATGAGTGTGAAGCCATGGGATTCATTGGGTATATGACACCTCTTGAATCTATCTTGTAAGCTTGGAAGTTCCCCATGGGGCCTCTTCCCACTAAGGTTGTAATTAAGCTACAATCAATCTAGCACATGTCAGATTGGGGAACTTGCCTTTAATAAGTCATCGATGAAAATTGTACATCCTTTGGAGGAGGAGGGCTAAGCGTTTTTGGTTGATATAAGCCACAAGAGTTTGAAGAGAACCAAGTGAGTGTTTAACGAGGTAAAGTAATTGTCTTTTGATCTCATATTTGGAAGAGAATTTGAGTACAAAATGGTCCTTGGCCTCTAGCTCTTAGCAAGATATTTGGAAAATGCAGTACTATCAAGAAATATGATGATCTATCTTAATTAAAAACCCATGAAAGGAAGAGATGCCCACAACATTTGTAAAAAAAATCTAATTTTTTTTTGAATGATTTCATTTCATTAATAAATATTATTTTAGTTATTTAACATATATATTTAATACATTTACTACAACATTTTTTAAAGGGCCATGTTGCCACCATGTTGCTTTGGAGTGATTTCCTTGTTACATTGAAAAATCAAAAGCAATTCCACCACAATATTTGAAACTTGTTTATAAAAAATGTTGATCATTCCTTCACTTGTAAACTTAGGTCATAGATCCTTTGAACCCTAAAGTAGTTGATCCTTTTTCCTATAAGCTTATAGTGCAAATCCTTCTAACCTTGATATAGTAATCTAATGTGTATTATATGGTGATTTAAGTTCGATCATTTTAGCATGCTCCATCGACAAAATCTAAGGGCCATCGAAAACATATCATAAGGGTGTGGGAAAGCATCCATCAAATTGTCATTATGTAGAACAAAATCATCCATTAATTGTTTGGAAGCCTTCTTGGTCCTTTGGAGTGATTCACAACAAGAGAGGTTGGTTGTGTTGGTAGGTTTCTTAGGCCTTACTATCTTCCCATGGAATGATGATGGGATGAGAGATAAATTTCGAGATCATGGTTTCCTTGCTTTGCCTATCCTTGCCTTTTTCATTTTCTGACCTCCTTTCTAAGCAAACAATACGAAGAAGAAGGTTATGGTTACATGGATGAATGCATTGAGTATCTTTGCGAGGAAAATAAATAGGAAGAAGATTAGGGTTTACACAGAAGGGTGCTTTGAGTCTATTTCATAGGAAAGAACAACACGAAGGAGGCTAGGGTTTACATGGACATATTCTCAAGGTCTCTTTCTTAGGCAAGAAAAACATAAGAGGTTAGGTTTTCATGGATAGTGCTTTGAGTCATGGAGTTCATACATCGATTGTCTAGTTCATTGTAGTAGACTCTACAACCCATCTACAATCTTGACATTGGTTTGTTTCAATATGTTCCTTGAGGAGTGGGGTGGGTTGTCTCAACAATTGGAACTCACGAGTGCTTGCACTACAACTTGCCATTTGTAGGGTCAAGACATACAAGAAGCTACATACATAGTAAGTTCTACTCTCTCCATCTCTCACTATTCCTTTTGATGTGGTCATTGTGTTAGTTTTCCAACTAATATGTTAACTTATATTGGTCTTCTTGAGATTGTAATTACGTTGAATATATCGTTTCTTCATTGTTTTATTTTCCTGAGTTTGTAAGGCCCTAACTATTTGCTTAATGGAACCCCTATTTCATTGTGGTCTAGGAGTTCCTCACCAACCAACTTGGAATTGGAAATATAGTTAGCTTTGTATAAAAGCCTTTAGGATTAAGAACTTGTGTTGCATGAATATCGTTTATATATATTATTGTTGGGTTATTCTTTTTGTTTCTAAATATTAAGATGGTATACCCGACTCTCATATGAAGTAGTTAATTATAAACAATAGCATAATCCCACCTTAATTAAACCAACAATACAACTATTTCTCAAGGGAAATATATTCCCTCATCATGTAGGATGATGGTAATCACCACATGGAATATCAAGTGATAACCCCAAGGGACTCAATGGGATTTGATCTTAAGCCTATGTGATATGGTAACCACCATATGATTTGAAGAAAGTATTTGAAACATAAAAGTGAGTCTATGTGATATGGTAACCACCAGATGATTTGAAGAAAGTATTTGAAACATAAAAGTGAGTGATGTTTTCAGCGATGCAGCAGGAAGGCGAATTGAGTGCAACCATAGTCACTGTGTTACAGTAAAAGGAGACTTATAGTTTTCCTTGTCTTCCTCGTGAGAAAGCAGGAACTAGTGTCCAATTGTTGTATGTTCTTACAGTTCTGTTACTTTATTGGCAATGGCTTCTTTTCTTTTTCTTCTATGAGAACACGTCGTTCTCTTCAGGCTTCTATTGGGTAACCTTCTCAACCAAGAATGGATTGAAATATTGGGTGGGGGATTTTGAGCTTGCAGCTTGTACGACTATTTCTTTTATGACTGTACTGTTGGGAACCTGCCACCTCAGATGGATGGGATGGGATTGTGGGAGTAATTGCTTGGATTTTTGTTTTTATTTTGTTGTGTAGTTTTCCTCTTCCTTCTGAGAAACCAATATTGTTATCTTAACATCAATAAAATTAATTATTCAGTACAGTTGATATTAATTAACATTTGCATTTGATAATAACATCAGTTGCAGAATTGTTTTTGTTTTATTGCAATAATGGTTTTTATATTGTTTTAGGTAAACGGTCAAATCTGCTGTTCCAGACCCTAGCCATTAGTAGCAACACCAACATCATATTTCCCACTACCCAGCAGCATCAAAGCCATTACCACCTTGTACAGTAGCGTCTCTTCCCGTTCCCCCCTTTCACGCTACTCGAACAGGGGTAGGGGAGATTTCGTATGACAAGATCTGACATAGTTTATAGCGGCTCCCGGAATATATTTCTTTACGGATCAATACGCCCAGTGGTAAATAGCATAAGTCGGAGCAGGTATTTCATTTTTCGAGTTTTAAGTGGGAGGTTGGTTTGCGGAAACCTTTGAAGTTTACTTGCGAGTGGATCATAGTACCAGTATGATTTGATTTGATGGCTTACAGCATGTCTAATTTATTTTTGCATTATAGAAATCACAGCGTACTTTTGGCCTCGATGGAGAACGGGCCGTCCATATCCTGAACAGAACGACGAACTCAGCCTCCTCTATGTTTCCACGTGGAACTATAAACCAACCTGGATAAGCCAAGTGGCGTACGAAGATTCCTTGGTTGTGGCCAAGCGGCGTACGGAAAGGATAGAATGGATGAAGAGGGGCGTACAGAAAGCTTTGTATATCCCTTGGATGTCTGCCAAGTGGCGTAATAAGAACCCTAAGATCTGGCCATCCAGTGCATTACAAGTGGTGTTTTCTAGGCCTTGCGATCTGGCTGTTTGATGGATGCCAAGTGTTGTTACTAAATGTATATTTTTTTGTAAAATATGAAAAAATGCTCCTGTAATGAAACATTATAGTTTTTTTATGACCAAGAAGTTTGAAAAGCACAAAATAATGGCTTAAAATGAAAAATGGTACCACCAATATACACACTTTTTGAAACGGAGGCAAAAACAACTACTTAAGTTGCCCCCCCCAAAATGAGAACAATGACAGGTTCTCGTCAAGTTGTATAACTTGTTCGTGGAGAAAAATGTAGACACTAGAGACAAGTTATCTTTCATATACCTCAGGTTCTTTTGTGCAGAATCACACTCCAACTAAACTTGGCAATAGACTTAGTATTGAGCTAATAGAAAGAGATTCCTCTTTTCTTGGATTCTATATCTGAATTCATGTTTGTACACATTTGAAATCGCTAGTCCCATACAAAGATAATATAAATTTATAAATGTCCAACAAAGTTACAGTGTTTATTGTAATCATTCTTATCTTTATTTTGTTATACAACAAGCAAAGCAAAGATGGCACCTTGCATAGGACATGTTAACTAAGAATTGTGTGTTTTTTATAGTTATTATTAATTGATAATCAATCAGTGGATATATAGGCCTCTCCAAGGGTTATGGATAATAGTTCAACAAAATCATCTTAGTATTTACAGACCTAGAATGTGAGTGCCAGTGATTACTATTTCCTTAGACTTATACCATCATGGACTAAACATATTAAAATCATAGAGATAGAATCTTGATTATCATCCCATGGTCTACATGTTATTGGAGAATTCTTAAATATAGAAGAAATTATAGAAATAATGACAGTGGAATTCTAAGATATGTAGAGTTCTTAAAAAATATAACAGAATCCTCCCGAGGAGTTATCTCTACATTTGTTGATAGGTTAATGAACAAAAAAGTGTTGTAGACTTTTTTAGTTCATTACTTGAATTTATAAGAAATGAGCCTTAGTTTGATTATCCAAAAAAGTCAAGGTTTTTCTCTTCTGATCATGATAAGCCTTGCCTAGATTTCATTTCTAGTGTATGAAGCTAATTGTGGCTGAGAATGATCTTCGGGATTGAGGTATTATTTAGAGCTCTATTGTGTATCACCTGGATATGAAGGCGATCCAATCAGGTATCCCAAGAAGCTTCACTGGAAAAAACATCCATGCATTGGATCTGTAAGTTGCTCCAAAAATGGCAACAATGCAGAGTGCTAATGTTGTAGTTGAATGCCTTCAAGAAATCCAAAAAGCATACAATGATGGAAAGTACCCAGTTCTTTGGTTAATATAAAACATCAAGGCTAGTTTATTAATCTGGTAGATTTACCCATGTTTGAAAGTGCTTTCTGTTGAAGTTGGAATTAGTTTTTCATTTGCAGTCCATTTCTTTTTTTTCATGGCTTTGTTACCTTTTGTTTCAAATCATGTTCTTGTGATACATTTTTCTTTATAATTCCTTGTTTGTTTTTTTCTAGCAAGGACGTCTTATATATCCCTAAGTTGGGCAAGGACCCCTACCCATCAATTAATTTTCTTTTTAAAATACTCAGGCTTGTCGCATTTTCAATGCCATAAATCCTATATTCGATGAGGATGCCATACCACCTACAAAAATGCCGTTGGATTTTTTTTGTAGCTTTATGTCGATACTTCATCGTATTTGCAATGAACATGTGTCGGTGAACCGACAATTTGAGTGGATTAAGGTGTCGATTAATCAACATCTTAATCTACCCAAACAGTCAGTTAACCAACACTTATGTCATCAGTTAATCAACAATATGGGTGGATTAATATGTCGGTTAACCGATAGTTTGGGTGGACTAAGGTTTCGATTAACCGACACTTCTATTGCCGCATTTACGGCTATCTATGTGTCGGAAATTCGATGGAATATAGTTGGATTTACCTATTGGTCACGTGACTAACTGTTGTCGTATTTACGATGTACTGTTGGGATCGTCAAATATCTAACACAATTCTACTGACGTTTAAAAATAGTCCAACTTATCGGATCTTGGACGGAGTCTTTTTGAAATTCAGACAAATATGTCGTTGGATTTTGGGTTCAAATTTACTTGTGATATTACAATTATATTTATTGATGGTTTGGGTTCTTCAACAATTCATTGGTTTCAATATTTTATGAAATAAAATTTATAAAAATAATAATAAATCCATATACTACTCAAAATATAATGATTTTGGTAGGGATATTTAGATGTAAAGGATATCTTATAATGTATTATCAAAAATATATTTCCAATTCATACTTGGTCTTCAATTTACAAGTAAGTTTAATTTTTTTTTGAATTTATAATAAAATATTGTAACAATGTTTTAAAGTGGATTCTTAAAGTGATGCACACAAGCCTTGGATGCAGGTAACTGAACGATAGGTAGGTGGGGAGTTATTAAGGCCGCATGTACAGTCCTTCTCACATGAGGCATTCATTTGGAGAAGTGGTAATAGGATGATGAGTAGGTGCTATATGTTGGATATAAGGAGAGGAGGTTCGTTCTTATGGATCATGGTGCAGGAGTATAGGGAAGGAAATATCTTGCAGACAAGATTGAGGAGCACTAACTAGTGAAAGGTAGGGAGGACAGAATGGATACGGGATACGGGATTCGATCGTGGCTAACGATAGGGTAAATCATGGAGGTATATGGATTTGGTGGTAGAGGCTTTAAGGTAGGGAACAACTCATAAGCTGGGGGTAGTCTAGCAATTGTCATTGTCTAGGAGATGAGGGATATTTCCCAGGAGAGCGAGGCGAGTGGATTTTTTAGTAGGGAGAGTAGCATGGTTGGGATAGAGACAAGAGGAAGAAATAGGTGGTGAGGGGAAGAAGGAAAGACGAAAGTGGAAAAAAAGAAGCCAACTAGGGAATAATTGAAGGCATCCCAGGAAACCATGTATTTCAAGGCTTCCATTTCGCAGGAGGTGCAACAAGAAATTGAGAATGTGGAGCAAGGTATGTGGGAGGATATGCATAATACCCAAGCAATGGTTGAATTCGAGGCCCTATCCGACTGGATACAGGACTCAAGTAGCACCATGGAGCCAGTTGCTTTGTATGAGTGATTCATGGAATCCTTTTGGGTCATGAAATGTTTGTAGGTAGATAGAAACAAGGGAAAGGAGGCAGAAGGTGATCTAGGTCACCTCTTGAAGGAACACCATGCAAAATGCAACTAATGCATTTGAAGGTCAATGTAATTTCCAAAAAGTTGTGTCAAGTTCATACCAAGGGCGTCAACGACTGGGAGCATAGTAGCAAACCTTTTGAGCTCAAGGAAGGCAGTTTAGCTGGGGGAAACCAGGTCTCATGACTAGTTCCTCTCAAGATTTATGATAATTAGAACCGTTTTGTTAATAGTTAGAATGTATAGTCATGTGGAGAGGAAGGATACTGTAGTAGTCCCCGAGACTATAATTTTGGGTTTTCTTAGTTTCTATAGTCAACAATTGGTAGCTCGATTATGGTTTTTGTTTAAGTTGGAAAGAAAACCGAGACAAATAGTAAGACAATGGGATCCAGGTTAATGGTTTTTGATATGGTGTCTAGGCCTAGGTCTGTTTTCCACTATGTGGAGAGTTCGGTCAAGGAAAGACTACATTCTACTGTATATTTCTTTGTTTGAATAGTAATACAAATATAACTTACAAAAAAAAGAAGAGTGATGCACACAATAATGAAATTAAATATGTTGATAATTAAAAACATATTCATATTCATACTTCAATATATGTACTTATGGGATCCAGGTTAATGGTTTTTGATACGGTGTCTAGGCCTAGGCCTGTTTTCCACTATGTGGAGAGTTCGGTCAAGGAAAGACTACATTCTACTGTATATTTCTTTGTTTGAATAGTAATACAAATATAACTTACAAAAAAAAGAAAAGTGATGCACACAATAATAAAATTAAATATGTTGATAATTAAAAACATATTCATATTCATACTTCAATATATGTACTTAGGCATTAAAAATCCATTTTTGATTTTCTTTTAAGCAAATAAACACCCATTTTGCTCTACTTATATTTCGATATTAAGTTGTAATACAGTGGTTAATGTTGACTTATTTTCTAAATTTAACACATTCATATGCACCATAAGACATTATATTGTTATGGACCATGTGTTACAAGTTATAAACATTGTTTTAACAACTAAAAACAATGTAGCCTAATCTAATTGAAATAGTCTAATATCAAGTTACTAAAAGGATATAATCTAACTTGGTCGATGTTCACTTAATAGGTAGACTTAAAGCATATTCTAATCCACACAAGGTTGTGTGATATATCCAACATTACATCACATAATTGTGTCATATATCCAACACTACATCCCACAGTAAAATAAAAACATTACAATTTAAATTGTTGCAATCTAGTAGCTAATTTTAATTTAATTAATCAACTCACAAATGATGTAATCCACGTAAACTATTACTAGCATTTGCATCAAGAGATGCAAAGAAACGTAGAGTGGGTAAAAATATTGAGTCTTTTCGCAACTAAAACTTTCGTTACATAATTATTTATAGTGAGACAGTAAGATAAAAAAAATACGAGACAAATAGCTTTCCATTTTACGCTATATTGTTTTTATGGAAAAGAAAAAATTCAGAAAGACAATTGATCGTTATGAATCAACATATGTTTTCTCGATGATCCAGGAGGATATTGGTGGCCACCCACCTATTCCACTTGGACCCCCACCATTGTTTCTTTCAGTTTTCTAGTTTCCTTAATTGTAGCACAATTTACTATTTTTGGCAGTTTTCGGGTCCTAAACTTCCGGAGCCGTTTTGAGGCCCTAAACGACGTTTTTTCTGCATCAAATGGTCGAGAGAATATGATTCCATTCCAGTCTTCATATTTTTTTCAAGGGATGTAGTCTGAGAATAGATATTTCTAGTGATGTATCATGCGCGTCAAACGGAGGTAGTATGCCAAAGTTACGACCCCGGGAAATTGATGTACCAAGTTGGGCCAATGGGGCCCACATTCTGGCATTTCACCTCCTAGGGTTAGGTTTTTGGATGTGTAGGGTTTCCATTGTTTCTCAATAATATATAGGCCTTCGAGCCTCATTGTAACACAGAGTTCAGAGGCTTGTAGCCGCCACATCTCTTCTCAGAGATAAGCTACCAGCACTCTAGCTAGTTTATTTCCATTATGTATGTAAACAAGTTTCATTTCTTTGATTAATGAAATGAAGTGTTATTTCTGTTGCATGTTTGTTATTTGTGTATTATGTTGTGTTCCTGCATAAATCTGGATCACCCGATTTCCGATTTATGATGTTTGAAATATCGGAAAGGAGAAAGACGACTCTGTTTTCCTATTGCCAATTTAATTGGTCTATCAAATGTTAGTGTTTCCCTAATTTCCGATTTGACGTTTCGATTATCGGATATGGGAAATATAGCTCGATTTATGATTTATCTATTTTGTCGCTTTCTGAGTATCAAAAACGGGAAGTGGATCTCGAAATGGTGATTTGTCATTTGTAGTTAATAATTTTGTCTGCTTTCCCTTTTCCTGATTTTCGATATTCCGATATTCCCTATTCCCGATTTCTAAATTTAGGGTTTTACCATTGTTATTGATGCTTTTTGAGTCTTGTGAGGGTTTTTTTACAGTGGATATCTCGTGTGCCATAGCGGTGGGAATTGTAACCTAAACGTTATGAATCAACATCTATTTTCTCGATTTCGGAGTTATGATGTTCGAAATATCGGAAACGAGAAACACGACTTTGTTTTTCTAGTGAGTCTCAAGTCTCTGTTTCCCTAATTTCCAATTTGAGTTTTCGCTTATCGGATATGGGAAATATAGATCGATTTATGATTTATATTTTTTGTCGATTTTCGAGTATCGAAAACTCGAAGTGGATCTTGGAATGAATAATTTTGTCTGCTTTCTCTATTCTCGATTTCCGATATTCCGATATTCCCTACTCTCCATTTCCGATATTTCCTTTTGGCCATTTGAGTTCGCTTATTTAATATTCGAATTCGGGGTTTTTACCATTGTTATTGATGCTTTTTGAGTTTGGTGAGGGTTTTTTTTACAGTCCATATTCTATGCATTACAACGGTCGTAGTTGTAACTTTTTGAGCGTTTACACCTGTAAGTTTTCGCCGTGTGATTGTTTTTTTCTAGTAAATTTTAACCTAGGTTGTTTTTAGACATGGTTGCTAAAATTCAATCAGAGAAGGTATCTTCTACAATCAGGAATACGAGATCTAAAAGTGCTCTTCAAGAGCACAAAAACAAATATCCTAATGCCAATGTTTTCACTGACACCAGTGGTTATGTGTCTGAGAGCTTAATTATAGAGTGGTCCAGAATTTACACTATTTTTGACAATCATGACTTTTCCTCTTTTAATCATGACTGCAAGACCCAATGCTTGATATTCTTGTTTCACTTCCTACATATCCTATATCTTGGTTCAGGGAACTATTTTCCTTGTTGTGCACTATGATTTGCAGGTTATATGGTTTACGCAATTGTTCTTCATTCCAAGAGAAGTGGGTTCCTCTGGCAAACCATATATTGCTTATAGGTCATTTGTTCAACTGGGCATGAATTTTGTCGTTTAATTTGAGTGAGGAAATTGAAAAATATGAGAGAACCCTCGACAATCATAAATCATCTGTCTATATGTCAAGGTTTGTAATGGATGCAATTTGTGCGTCGACTGCTTTCCCGGCTCTAAATTGTAATTGGACAGAGAAATCTCCACCGGTTCATATATATTGCGCTGATATGTGGGACGACAATTTTATCCCTCGTGTTTATGAACTCTGTGACCTATTTCTCGGATCAATGTACTACAATATTTTTAAAGATGATGCTCCTGCATTCTCTAAAAGTGCTAGGGAAATGATTTCAGCATTTGGAGACTGGTGTGTAGGACAATTTTTCTCTTACATAATAATTTGGAGCAGTAATATAGTTCACTTGCTTCCTAGAATTGTTCTAGACCAAATTGTGCTTCAAGAATTCGCATATCAGGCTATTATTGATGGAATTTCACTCAAGTTGAGCAAACATAAGAAGAAGAGCTGGTTGAAATTTCCCGTGAATATTGGCAACCTTACGCTATAGAGTCTTGCTCATGCGTGTTCGGTGCGAAAGGAGATTTATGTTATGAACTTGGGGGAGGCATTTAAAAGAATGCATGACCCAATGGTATATTTGGCTGATCTCTTTGCTCATGAGCACTTGAAATTCCAATATGTTCATGAAAATGAACCCAATGATTCCATGTTTCGAGGAGCTATCAATTTTAAGTAGGAAATGGATAAAATTACTGATCCAGAGACAAAGTTGGTTCTGTACAAGTATCAAAATGATCTTAAGAAAAAAATTGTTGGAGAAAAGGGAGATAAACTATAAATAAAAGAAGATCTTCAAAAGGAGAAGACAGAACAAGAAGCGAGAGAGGATGCAGCAAGTTCTGTTGTTGCTCTTGTTTCTCAACCGAAGGACAAAGCGAAACGTGTTCTTCAAGGCACATCTAGCTTATGTATTGGCACAATGGAAGATACACTGCAGAAAGGGCCAGAACAGGCTGTCACTAAAACAAGTTGTGAACAGCCTGAACTCGTAGAAGCACCGACAAAAGAAAAGCTAATCCCTTCTATCTCAATTACCAAGAAAGAGAAAACTCATGTTGAATATGCTTTTGCAAAGAAGGTAATTTGTTTATCTTCAGGTCATTTTGAGATTGATAATATGGATGTGGAACAAGATCCTGAGGTTGTTATAACTATGTCAAATATGCAAACGCTTCCCAATATGTTAGGTTCATCATGTTCCCAGCTTAATTTCTCTGAGGTAAATTTGTCATCAATAAATGGAGCTACTATTAGCATTCCCACTTTTTCAGTTAATTCACTCATCGATACTTGTCCTACATCACCAATTCCCCAGTTGTTTAAGGACAACATTCCTTCTGTCTCTATGGGTATTTCTGGAAAGGAAGATTTTCCTATGTCTAGTTCTATTACATCACTCACCTTTACCTCTGCCTCAATTCCTATGGACATTGCCCCACTCAGGATATATATTCCTATAAATCAAATGGAAATTGATTTGTTGGTTACCAGCCAACACGAGATGAATTCATTATCAGAAGTGATAGCATGTTTTGGAGAAGATGCAATGGTATCGATGGGAAAATATTATTGGAGTTAAAAGGATAAAGCTGTAGTTAAAAGGGGACCAAAGAAAGCGAGACATGGGTTAGGCAAACATGTGTCTGCCCTTGGTCAAGTTATTTGGAAGGTAGATACAAGTGACCTTCCTTAAGGAGCAGTGGACACAACAACTACCATGGGAGTTTTTGCTGGAGCTAATTTTAACACAATTTCACAATTAAGTTTGGCTTTTGGTGAATAACAGAAGGAATTAGACAAGTTGAAACAGGACTTAGCAGAGGCAGAAAATAGACATCAACAAGATATTGGTAAGTTGAAACGAGAACATGAAGACAAAGTGGAGCAATGGAAGATGAAAGCTGAAGAATTGAAGCACCAACTTGAGAATGTAGAGGTTGTGAATTAGCAAGGAGCAGAGCAAATTTCTCTTGTCAATTAGTAGTTGAAGATGCTCAAGTAGGTTTGAAAGTGTCGTGTTTTCTATATATGACACCTGAAGATTTCAAACAAGTACTCTATAAATTGTAGGAAGAGTTCTGACAGGCTGTGATAGTTTTGTATACTTCTTTTGATGAGATGCAAGGGTTGTATGACAAGTTTAGCAAACATTTTGAAATTGTTGAGGATCACCATGATCGTATAAAAAAATCATCTGCTTCTTTATAGCAAGTAACAAGTTGGAAAAATTATATTAAGGAAAGACCTGATGGCTTTCCAATTTTAAACAAGTTACAGCTGAAAACAACTGAAGTCGCAATTCAGAGATGGGAGTGTGTCTGTAATTATGTTGAATGTTTAATAAAATTAGGACAAATGGTTTGTCAACAAAGGTGGTTAGATTCAAGAATTTGCTGACGTATTTGATTTTTCCTGTTTTGGATCTTATCAATGAGACACCTTCGCACCAACTTCATTTGGAAGAAGTTCAAAAGGAGTTTGATGATTCGAAAGAGTTGATTCAACAAATCAGTCAGCTCACCGTGCAAGAAATTGAGAAATGGATGAAATCTCCCCATGCTTCAATAGCTCGAATAAAGGTGTTCATTAAACAATGGAAAAAAGTGAGACAAGAGAATATTTCTTCCAAAATTTGCAAGACCGAAATTCTGTTGAGGAGTGCTCATTTTCAGGAAGTGGATGAGATTTTGGAGCTATTTGGCAAGTGGCGTTTTTCCCTATTGGAAACGTAGAAACTATTCTCGTAACTGGGTAATCTCATTTGAAGACAAATAGACATTGTGTTATTGGGTAGTTTCAATTTGTGTGTTTTTAACACTTTGGATATTGTTCTTTCCAATTTGATTTTGTTAAGTTTTCTAAAGTAAGCTGGAAGAAATAATATTGATTTGCATGTGTGCACATTAATTATTTTTATCTTTATTTGTTATATTCTGGAGTATTTTTATCTTGAAACGATTACTCAGTTTGTTTAAGTGTCATTATACAGTTATGATATAGGTTTTATGTATGGAAAAGTGATTTTTTTGACAAATTCAATAGATCCCCAATCTATTTGTGAAAAATGCACTTTTATATGCATAAAATATCTATCTGTATCTGACAACTACAATTTATTTAGTACTCTACATGAATGTGAAAAACTAAACGTTTCTTGCTATAGTAGTTATTGCTTTGAGTTTATTTTAAGTGAAAGTGGGAATCGGGAAGAAAGAAATTAAGTGTTCGATTTACGATATTAGTTATGTAGTTTAAATAGTTTTTGAATATTGTTGTTTTTATGTTAATTAAAGATTTGAAACCAATCTATTGTGTGGAATTGTTGAAAATTAAAGGGGATGTTAATATATTTTTGAAAATAAAAGAAAATATACTCTTTGTCCGTAAGCATATTTTGTTTTGTAATTTTCTTACTTTTGTTTGAGGACTGATCTGTGTTGTTATGTCAATAAAATTATAGATATTTGTATTTATGATATACTTGTTTTAGGTAAAGAACTTATTCTAAAGCTGCAAGGTCACTACATGAACTTAGCGGAGGATTCCGAACAATGAAAAAAAGCGTGAAATTCGATATATCGGATTCCCAAGTGTGGGAAATAGGAACACCTATATGTTCCTATTTGAACACATAGGATTTCTAGTTATGTTACAAAATCATGAATCGGAAGATAGGATTTCTGTTTATGTTGCAAAAATGCGGAAGTTTTGTTTTGGAGTTGTTATTGTAAAATCCGTTAAATCCTATGTTTTTTATTAATATGATTCCTTTTTTTGTTTTGTTTTGAGATCTTTTTCTGTTAATTATATATTTTTTATATTAATTATTAAATTAATACAAATTCATTTTCATTTAAACTTATATCTATATTGCTAATCGCTTTTTTTTAAATCTCAGTTTTTAACTAAATACAATTAATTTCTCAAAATTTAATAATTTCTATTTCTTTATAAATTTTCTCTGAATTTATGGCTATATGTTCATGAAATTGATATATTTTCCATTTAAATGAATTTATAATTAAAAATAAATAAAATAACTATTTTAGGAATATGAAATTTTTACTTAATTTTGAAATATGAAAGCTTGAAGCTGAAGCCGAATCTTCTCATCCCGTAGAGGATTTTTCGATTATATAAAATTTATTTTTCTATAGCATGTATTCCATGGGGGAGGAAGAAGTTAGGCGGAAAGAATAGGAACAGACAGAATAAAGTCTGACACAATAAATTTTGAGGAAATAATCAGAACATAGCATGTTTCTTATTGGAAAACATAGGATCCTGGTTTCGAAATTAAGAAATATCGACAATTGGAAATAGGAGCATGCAGATGTTTGTATTTGAATTTAGGTTTTCTGGATTTTCTGGATTTTGACACGTAGCATTTTTGGAATCTGAAATGTCGGAGAGTATAACATATGGTGTTGGTTCTCGGAAATGATAGTATTTCCGGATTCCATAATTCCAGATTTCGAAATGTCGAATATCGCATTTCAGATTTTTGAGTTTTGCTTCTTGGAATTTTTTTTTTGCAGATTCTGAAATGTCGAATATCGCAAATAGGAACATGGAGATGTTTCTTATTTGTTTTTTATTGTATATGAAGTTTATAGATTAAATAATAACAATTTTTTCTATTAATAAATATGAACTTTAACTCTGGATGTGGATAATGAGATTCAAATTGGCAAGGATGGAATTGACGGCAAAAACAATCTATTGAGCAATTAAAGAATTTAATGTGGCTGCAGCAAGTTTGATGATTATTGGATGTTGAGATGTTCAAGATTCAAAGGTGATGAGGCGTGTTGAAACAACATTAAATTCTCTACAGGTCAATGGATATTAGTTGGGGGTATTGTGGCAAAACCACAATGTGCTTGTCATCCGAGAATATTTTCACTTATTCTGCAGTAATTATACATTAATGGAGCAGGTCTTGTTGTCCTATTCTATAGTCATTATCCATTAATGAAATGAATCTTGCTGTGCAAACTAGCACCCTACCATGCAACAGATAGAAATGTCATGAAAACATGCAATCCACATGGTGAAAAAAATACGGTATCGATCAAATCCATACCATCAAACCGAATAAAGCTTGAGCGTTTTCAGAACGTGTACTTAATCAATAAACTCCATGCCGCATTTTTTCGCACCTAAATTCCATGCTCCATCCCTGCCCGATTACGGGATATAAGAACCACAAAATTTAACCACGACGTGATGTAACAAAATTAAAAATCGGCAATTACCAATACGATTGCAGAAACACCATATGTGATGATTAATTAAATATTGTTGTTATTGTATCTAGTGATTGTCCAGGACCCAAGAAGGTGTCATGCAGTTGATCGGATAAATAGTCATTGTAAAAAAGGAGTTCATTGTTTTTGTTGGTAATATTTCTGTGTAACTTGTTTGTCTTTGGGGTTTGTAATAATTTTTGTATACGTGCAATGAGTGGTACAACTAATCCTATTTGTCCTTTTTCATTTTGTTCAATACGGCATTAATTTGTCCTTGTTGAGGAAGTTTTTTCAGTACAGCTAAGCCACGATTTGATGCGGTTGTCATTTCGTTATCTTGTTACAGCCCAATTTATCTTGGTGAGGGATTTGAAGTGGTACAACAATATTTTGTTTCCATTAATGTCTGTGGTCCGTTGTGTTGGTTTTAGCGTGATTATGAGGCTTTCTCCCTGATTTTGTTCAGTTATTTCTTAGCTAGTTGGTGGTGTCTTCTGGCACTTTTGTTTTTTCCAGATTTTGTTGCAAAAACTTACATCTTCCTTTGCTGAGTTTTCCTTTGCATCTAAAACATCATATTATGTCCAAGCAGCGTGGACGGTCTCGTCGTTCTGCGAGTGGCATTGGTAGTTCAGAACGAGTGAAGCAGGTGACAAACATAGATGGTTATAACAATGAAATTTCTCTGTGATTTTAGTCAATAATAGATGAGTGGGAAATAAGGCTTATAAAGGACAACCTTGCTCGTGATACTGATGGCGGTAGCCCGAATCACTATTGTATCATAGAAAATATGATGGGCATGCTTCTGGAGGAAATGATAGCTAGATGGAACAATACTAAGTTGGCTGTTTCATAGGCTACATCCAAAATGTTGGAATTAGATATGGTCATAACGCAAAGAAATGTTATGGTCATTTGGAAAAAATTAGCTTAGGGATTCGACTCCTTGGGTGATGGAGGTAGCGAGAGTGTCTCTATGGCTGCATATGCTTAAATGAATTTTGACCCTACTGTGCCTACTGCATCTACAGTGGTTGTTGGGATTCATAGAACAATTAGTCAGGTTTCCAAATGAGCTCGTGAATCTGACGCTTCTGTGGGGAAAGCAGATACTTCTATCGAGAAAGTGGACTTTTGTGGGGAAAGTGACTGCTGTGGCCCTGAAGCCCAGTCTATTATCTTTAGATGAGGAATTATTTGGGCCTTGTCGTATAGTTGAGGAAATGCAGGACACGCATGACCTGAATGTCACTATCAGCAATGCTAATCCATGAGCTTGTTTTTGTTTTTATTTTGTCTATTTTTCTTCCTTTTGTTTGTATTTAAGTTTATGCTCGTTTATAGTTTTCCAGGTGTCTTGATAAGTTTTCTTTGTAGTAATTTTGTACATAGCCCCCCTTGTATCACATGGGTTATTGTGGCTCTTATGAATATTTCTATAATTTTGTTTAAACTTTACTCAACTTCTCTCAATCAGTTTCCACTGTTGATTCCTCCAATGTTATAGCAACATTTAGTACATTCAAAGCCGAGTTATTTCCAAGACAAATTTACATTAATATCATAAGCAACTATGGTTTTAAAATACATATTTTTGGATTCAGTGAATTGGTACTTTCTTTGTATGACCAAATACAAATAGGAGTAGTGTACATGGTATAAAATGGCAATGTTTAAGGAAGACAGAATGTTGTGTTGAGTATAGAGTAAAAAAAAATTAATGAAGTAGAGCTTCATAGTGCAGTAGAGAAATCTGCTAAGCATTTGCAGCCATTCGAACCCTAGTTGATGGAGTATACAAGTTATGTCGACAAAGGTAGAATGGTTGATCTTCTTTGACTTGTCATTTTAGTTTCATTTACATTCACGATACGAAAACGGGAGCGTGTTGAAACTGTTAGGAGAACCATTGGACTTCGTTACATGTAAGGCTATAGTATTGACATAACAGTTTAGGGAGAGGATTTTCAAATTCAAGGAGCTGAGCTTGCCAGCCTTGGCGGTTTATCTCAAATGACAAAATTTTCAAAAGGTTGACTTGGAAGATGTAACTGGAATCCCAAATATCCCAAATATGAATATCGGAAATTGGAAATCGGAAATAAATTTGTTGCAATTTCATTATTCATGATGATGGAAAACAATTGAGAAAAAGGGTAAATAAATAATGATACCCCTTATGTAAGTGGCAACGAGTAGAGAATTAGAAGGCAATTCTTAATCTTCACCATTCCCATGTCTATCTAGACACTATAGGCCCTTGGTTGGAAGTAGCACTCTCAACTTATCTTCCAATTTCTTTCCATTCTGGGCTTTGATATCACCATGCTGTGATTTTTTTCTTCGGCAGCCATGAGAAGGGAAATAATGACGTTTATGACTGCAATTTTTGTGCAAATAAAAACTATAACTTGGGATTAATGTGATCTGTTATGCGAAAATATTTGATGTTTGATGTTTACTGGATGGATGATGTGACAAATGTGGACTTTAAACAGTATGAGATGACTTGAGGCTCATAACAAGTCAGAGTGATAATCACTTTTGTGATAAATATAATGACGTTCTAACAAAAAGCAGCGACACTCGTATGACGTAAAGATAATAATTGATGGTGACAGTCAGTTGTGCGATTAATATGATGATGTTATGCCAAAAAGGGGCGGCGTTCTTATGACATTAATATATTTCAGTACGTTTAAGTGATTTTTTTCACCGTCCAAGAGATACGGGAATTATATACATATGACATTGATCCCAAATACGAATATCTATATATATGATGTCATAGATATATGGGTGATTCCATGAAGATGGGTAACACTTTTTGGCCAAATTTGGCGATGAAAACCTGATTTTTTACTCATTTGCTAGATAGAAGCCCTCAAAACGCATATATGCCATGTGAATTTTGACTCGCAGTAAAAAAACAAATTGTAGAATTTTATG
>LPNX010950537.1:642640-675297 GCA_001517045.1 Pseudotsuga menziesii | reverse complement strand
ATTTGTTTGAATGTGGGCTAAGTCTATTTTCTTAAGCCCTCGACCGAGGTATTTAAATACCTCGGTCAAGGTCTTAACGAAACCTCGACCGAGGGTTTATAAATCCCTCGACCAAAAAACGCACCTCGGTCAAGGGCTGAACAAAACCTCGGTCGAGGGCTTGATAAAACCTTAGTCGAGATATTAAGACCTCGGTCGAGGGTTTAACAAGCCCTCGACCGAGGTGCGTTTTTCTGTTTTTGCCGAAATGCGCTTGCCAAAAAGTGTTACCCAGGTCCGCGGATTCACCCGATAGTTATGGATTAGGACCCAACTAATCTCATATAATATTGATTTATATTTTTTAATGTCAAATTAAGGTATACGCAAGAATTAATATAGGCAACTTGCGTATGACATGCGAGTTGCTCGAAGGAAACTCATGTATGCAAGTATATGCGGGTCGCAATGCACATAGTCGCGTATGACACGTGAGTTGCAATGCACATAGTCACGTATGCATACCAAAAATCAGAATAAAAATATACAAGGCTGGTATGAAGATAATGCATCAAAGGTCATGCACATCTATAATGTTTTGGCCACTTCAATCCAAATTGTCCTTTTGTGTACTGACATGAAGAATGTCAGCACTCAGATGGAGAAGTTCCATTTTGGCTGATAACAAATTCCCCCTAATGTGTGAGGTTAGAGGGAAGTGATGGCCAAATTACATTACAAACTTAGTCTTGGAGAACTCAAAAGTCCAAGGAAGCAGAGGAAGTACCTGAAACAAATACATAACAATGTCATATACAAAATCATATCTGAGGATGCCATGTTCAATATACTGGAACACTAGATCCTTTACAATATTTGATTACATCATATAATACGGGTATAAAACCACGCATATTACAAAGGTGGATTGGAGCCACAATATACAATGACGAGTCTTCAAAATCTGGAAGCTATGTAAGATGAACACAACAGAATCTTGCGCAACTTAGGTTATAAATGTGAACCCAAGG
The DNA here is from genome assembly GCA_001517045.1 of Pseudotsuga menziesii. Classification (NCBI taxonomy): domain Eukaryota; kingdom Viridiplantae; phylum Streptophyta; class Pinopsida; order Pinales; family Pinaceae; genus Pseudotsuga; species Pseudotsuga menziesii. The sequence goes on along the minus strand of LPNX010950537.1, from coordinate 674,287 downwards.
TATTCTTCAAAATCCAAAGGAACCAATACAATACAGGCCATGTGAATAGATGTGTTGAATTCGAACATGGAAAGGATTCAACAGATTGCCAATCAATAGGTGAAAACTGACAACTGAAGAAAAGGAGTTCACCAATGATGAAAGTGAATCCTAATGTACCATCGTCAAAACTCTAGGTCTTCGTCTTCAGGAAGTACTACTGAGAAACCATGTTGAGATGAGGAAGGAAATAGATCCTCCAACGGATCACAAGAGTGACTAGGAACTAGATAACGGAAGGAAGACATAAGTAATAATCAGATAGGATAATGATGGAATCAGGATAATAAATAGAAATAGGGATAAATCCTTGAACAGTGAGCACGGCACAGAGATGACGTAAGGTAGGTTTTAACTTTGCATATAGGACAACTCGACTTATCTGTCATGTAGGAGACATGATCAAATTCCCCATGTATAAAGGACAAGTGGAGGATTAAGACAACTCGAGGTGACAGCTGAAACTGAAAGTGTACACTGAGACATGAGTATCGAAAAGTTCAAAGAGTGCTATGTTCAAGGAGGACATGCCGCCACCGTTCGTAACCCAAAAAGAAAATTTCTTCCTTATCTTTCTTGTTAAATTTTAACGAGTCCAGGAAAGTCAACTCAGGTCTGTCTTCATTTTTGACAAGCTTGAAGAGGGGAGAGAATAATGCTTGATGATGTCACTGATTCTTGGATTTTACGAGCCCGAACTAGTACATGCTTGTTGGTTTTTTTATGTTTAGAGAGTTTGAAAACTCTGAAGAAGACTCTAGGGGGTTCCTTTTTTGTCCAATTTAGTCTCCTAAGGCCAAAAAAGTATAAAACATGCCACAGAAGCTCTCTTAACTTTCAAAGAAGAAAAGGCAAACCTTTTTCGTACTTAGTTAGGGAGGTCCGAAAAAGGTTCAATTACCACCTACCCAACGCTCCTTCAAGAGCAACATATAGCTTGAGTTTTATGAGTGTGAAGGAAAGCAAGATCACTTGGAAAGATCCATTTGATTACGAGGAATGGGGCTTACAATAGTAAACTCAATGCTTTGTTCTTAGTGTTTAACGAGCATGACAAAGACATAAAGTACAATCGAAATCATTTTCATGTTTAGGTCCATAGCACGAAAAGGAGAAAACTAAGCTCATACTGGGCACTCCTTTTCCTTAAGTTTAGTCCCTCAGGTCTGGAAAAGTGATAAATCTATTCCCGAGAATACTATTCTCAATTCCATAGAAAATAGAGCGATCCTTTCTCATATTATTCCACATGGTCCAAGAAAGTGATAACCTACCACCAATGTCGATTCCCATTGCCCATTCACATATTCCTAATGATCCTGAATGGACAATTTTACTCGGCAGTCAAGTCTATTTTAAGGAATTAGTCCTGGGCCTAAAGAAACTCCATAAGGATGGGGAGCCTTATAAAGGGGATAGCTAGTAAAAAGAGACCAAAATGAGGCTCAATTTGGCATGAAAAGCAGCTAAGAAGGCTCCCCTAACCTACGAAAAATGCTGAATGAGTACCAAATGACATAAATGTGTTCTAAACTAGGGTACTCATGGAAGAAAATCCCTATCCACAGAAGAACAATGGTATAGAAAAGGCAATAATGGTTAAATACCATAGTCTGTGGTCAAAGTAGTGATCCTAGGGTTAAGGCGGAGTAGGCATAAACGAAAAAATGCGTATAAATGACCAATATCCTATCCTATATGAGTGGAAAACAACTTTGAGTAATCTCGGACCTGTTGCATTAGGTAAACATGACATGGCATTAGTTTGATTTTTAATAAAAATTAAAACTATAGGCTAAAAAACCCACATTTTGATATTATTCCTATAAATAGTTCAAAAATAGAAATCAAAATCACCATTTCATAATTTTACCCAATATAGGCCATTTTTACCTCTAACTTCAATCGCTCGGTGTGGACAAACTAGTGGACGAATTTCAAATACGCAAGTGTCAGGTAAATCAGTTCTTCATGCTCTTTCATTTCATCCAATCAAATTTTTAATTTTATGCAAAATTTCAGTGTTTTAAGCTAGTTTTAGGAAGGTCACGGTGTATATGAGAGTATGCAACCTACACAGTTGCGTACACACATTTTATACATGGCTTTCCCGAAAACAACCCACGTATGATACGCGACATGTCCAAAGGACAGTCACGTATACTGCGTGACATAGGAAAAGCATAATTAGGGCCAAAATCAAAGTTTTTGAATGATTTTTAATGTTTGAAAATGGATTTATGGGCAGGCTAAAACATGGTGTTGGAGTGGAGGGAGAGAGAACATGAAACCATGGACCAAGATGCACTTCGTAGTGCCCCCACAGTGCATGCATTACAGCAAAGTGGGTTGCTAAAGTTCTTTTGTACTTCACCTATGCGATCTAATGTCTGTTTGCTGGAGTTTTTGATCAACTACTGGGATCATGATCTAGGTGCATTTGACCTACAATGTGAGATTCTAGAAATTGCACGGAAGACATTTATTTTATTGTGGGTTTGTCATGACGGGGAGCTCCTGTCAACTTGGAAGGTACCGTCAAAGGCGATGACCTTCTAAGTGTTTAGAACTATATTGACACTTACTGCATGCCTGACACTCAAAAAAGGGGAACTTACATCCCTATTGCACATATCCGTAGCTTTCCATTACAAGTGTTGGTAAGCACAGTAGTAAGGTTTGTAGGATTGTCATCACTTCATCTTGCAACTTGAAACCAAATGAGAATTACGGTGGAATGCCTACAGGGAGCTTTATTTGACTGGTGCTCAAGAGTAACCCCGATAATGAAGAAACAACTCTCTGACTGCAAGAGAGGCCGGCATAAGAACTTTGGATATTCTAGTATATTGGTGGCCTTTTTCTTTGAGAGAGTGCCCGCCCTTAGCCCTGCAGTACCTCTACTAGCTTTCTCTCCCCATTAGCCTAGACTAAGTAGGTGGGGAGGAATCTTTCTCCACTAATGCGGTGGTGGCTTGGTTCAGAGTGTTTACGATGATGACTTCTACTTACGGTGGGGACAATAGCTACCAGCATTGGAGAAGTTTCCATATGCTAGGATGGATTTCTGGGGTGACAGTGACCTTGTCCTCCCTCTTGGAGGAGCATGGGGAGCATCAAGTATTTTGTTTTTTCAAGTTTTTAAATTTTTATGAATTTTTAATCATAAAAGATATATACATATGTATAAAGTTTTTAATCCTTTTGATGTTTAAAATGTAGATATTGGAATAGTCCTCCCTAATGGGAATCCTTGTATGTATGTGTGACCAATGGCAGGGGAGGATCAAGGTTTGATAAAGGTTCTTGAGGGGAAGCTGACCAATCTTACCCAAAGAGTCCCTACTTTACGCATTGAGCACACCCTGCCATTATGCAGGAGCTAGTTGTTGGTATCCCACCTACCTGGATACGCCTTATGAGAAGGGTGGCCAGGGTAGTGCTTGTTTAGATAGAGGCCATGGAGGCTGCAGCAACTGAAGAAGCCGCAGATGCTCGGGAATAGGACGACTAAGATGACCAGGGTAGTCAAGATTAGGTATTAGGAGCATTTTATGGATTACGATCCACTTTTTGTACATTTTGTATATCTATACAGCTATGACTGGATCTGAGGATCAAGAACTCGACCTATCTATATGGACAGATATTTACACACACACACACACATATATATATATATATATATATTCCAGTTTATTTACATGTGTTTTTGTGATGTATCTGTTGTATATTTTATGGAATGTGTGTCAAATGCCAATCTAAGATATAATTCGCATATGCAACAGTTAATGAGTTTTGATTTCTTGGAATGTGATTGAATGTAATAAACTTAAAATTTATTTCCAATAACCTAACTTGCAATAACTGACGTAATAAAATAGGGTTTCACACCTAATAAGCTTGATTGAGATGGGAAACCACCAGTTGAGAGTCAAGTTCGACTTCCAGCTGGGTGATACCACGTGACAAGGAATCCCATAAAAGCTTAATGATGACCCTATATTCAGCCACATTATTGGTAGTAGGACCTAGGAAAACACCTCCAGAGGTAACTAGTTGTCCTGAGGGTGAGTAAGTAACCCATGTAGCTAAAGCCAAGTTGTAAGTGTGATGACTAGTGCCATCTGCAAAACCTATGAACCACTTGGAAGACATCTGTAACAACCAACAGATGATATAAGAACACAAACTGGCTAGCTATTGTACATAAAGTTACATACAATAAAAATACAAGAAAAAGTGCTAAGCCTAGGCATAGTACTTCTTCAGGTAGAGCCCATTTCTAGGCTCGTGCAGCTTATTCCCTTCGAAATCAGTTAATTCATATGCCCCTTTCTTCAGTACTTTCGACATGACATAGGGTCCTAACCACATAGACCTGAATTTTCTTGCCCCCAAAGTTTCTTTGTCCTGGTCCCAGAGCAAGACAAGATCCCCTTCAAAAAAAAATCCTAAGTTTGACCAATTTATCATACTAATTTTTCACCCTATTTTTGTGAGCTTCGTTTGTAGCCAGCACATCTCTATGCAACTTATCTAAATGTTCTAATTGTAGTAAACGTTCTTCTAGCTTAGTCGTATCAGGTAACACATGAATGGAAATTTTTAAAGATGGGATTTCGCATTCAACTAGGGTTACTGCTTCCACTCCATGAACGAGTTGGAAAGGTGAGAACCCCATGGCAGTTTTCACATTGGTTCAATAAGCCCAAAGTGCAGGATACATCATGATGTGCCAATTTGACCAATTTGACCGGGCTGCGTTAATAGTACGCTTGAGAATAGTCTTCAAGGTCTTATTGACTTCCTTGACTTGACCATTCTCCTGCGGGTAAAAAGAAGATGAATGTTCTTATTTAAACCTTAGCATAGTAGCCAACTCAGTAATCATGTTGTTTTGGAAGTGACTTCCATGGTCAATGACAATCTCTTTAGGAATACCGAAACATGCGATAATATGGTTAAAAATGAAAAATGTTGCACTTTCCCCGTCAACCTTATATGTGGGCTTTGCCTCTTCCCACTTCATGAAGTAATCTATAGCGACAATGATATTTTTGTACCCCCCAGCAAAAACCAGGTTTCACGTCATGTAATCTATCCCCCATTTAGTGAAAGGACCCACTGTGATGATGGGAAATAATGGAGCAGGATGCGACCACATCTTTCTGGTGTAAAACTAACAAGGATGACAACGCTTCAAGGCTTCCACACAATATTTGAAGATCGGGGGCCAGAAATAACCGACACGTAAAATATTACGGGCCATTGCTAACCCAAATAAATGACCCCCACGTGCTTCGCTATGGGCATCATTTAGGACAATCTCAGCCTCTTCATGGGTGAGGAACCGATGCAAAACAGACTCTACCCCTCTTCTATACAAAGTATCTCCGATGATGAGGTAGTTTTTCGCATGTGTGCATAACTTACGTCACTCTTCCTGCAAAAATCTTGCAGGACACTTCAGAGTTTGGAGATAGATAATTATATCCCCATACCACGGGTTAGAGGTGGAAATCAAGAAAATGTGCTCATTTGGGAATGAGTCTTCTTCAATTGCTATATCTTCTTCAACTGGAAATTCTGCAATGAGCTCTTGTTGACGAGCCGAATTGGCACAACAGTCAACTAAGAGATAGCCCGATCCAAAAGCTTTCAAAGCTACTCTCAGTCGTTAGATAGCTGTCTCTGATGGGATTAAGGCCCCGTTGCCTTCTTAAATTGCTCCTAGTTACAGGAGCGGACTCAAAGGAAAGAAGTGAAGTTAATGTTGGCTAACTAAATCTATACTATACTTATGAGTATACAAAAAAGAATGTTAAAAATGATTAGCAAATTAATTCGTATGATACACAACTGACACTAAAAATCAATCTAGTTAACCCAATTAACCAATGTGTACAAGAATAAATGGTCACGAAAATATTAACCAATCATAGAAATTACAATATAGACATATGTACAATCATAATAAGATCGAAAGATAATCTTAACAGAGTGCAAGCATAAAATCTGATTCAATCTAGTTTCTATAAAATAAAAACTACCACTCATATATCCTAGATATCCTATCTTGATCAGGAGCATGATAATATTAATCCCGGCATCAACTTGCAAATAATGATATTGTGCAGACAATCTTGAAAACTTCAGAAAAAAATTCTGATGTAGAACAAGACAACACACAGAACTAGTATATCACATACATTATACTGATAACATCAATATTTGCTATATGACATGAATTTGCAAGTTAAACCAGCATAGATAGACAATTTTAATATGATGCATTTGCACATTTCTTCAAAGAAAAGTAACAAAACACAAAGACTGCGAAAAGAAATAACAAGATCATACGATACTAAAAGTACATCTCCATAGTAAAAATACTGCAAATATACTTATAAATATCTTCAGTCAAAAGATGATGTAACTCTCAACAAGAAATTGTCTTAGCTACAGAGAAATGATAAAGTGATCTTGCCTAGTCTCTTTCCTCCACCATCGACCCTCCTTTACAATAAACCCCTGTCCCCTTAAATACATTGAATCTCATATAGAGATAGTACTATAAAACAGGAATTTACACCATCATAATCTTAACCAATTTCATCCAAAACAGAAAATTGACAAATGAAATTGTCATTTTCTATATACGTTATGATATCGGGAAACTGAAAAGATTCGGCCTATAGTGCTAAATCAAAAAATGATGAAGGCACTAGTAAATTAGTGACACCTGGGAGGCGACATATCCATAATTGAAAACAGTTTCAACTGATTCGTTCATAATTCCTCAGAGATAATCCTGAAAACGAGTGATCACCAAAATCTAGGAAAAGCGCATCTGGAAACCCAACCAAATCATCTGCAACATCACACAGTAAGAATTAGCACAAACGCGAGGGTAAATAAACTAAATTACATAATCCACTAATTACTTAAAACAATACCTAGAAAACAAAAATAACTTCATATCATTTGTTGCTTCTACTTACATACTTCAAACCTGAAATACTTGCTAGACATATGTACAAAAGTGAGTATCCCAAAATGCTATGGTCTATCAGGGGTATTGAAAACCTGTATGTTCACGCCAGTCACCGGAATTTGAGAAAATGGAGCCTGTGAGTGACTTTTAAGCTGCATCAAAGTGACCTGAGCATTCAGCTCACAAACTCTTTCCTTATTTTTATGATTCTCATGTTGAAGTTTCAGAACTCTCCGGATTAACTTGTTCTTGTGTCTTTTCAGACGCAAGATACATTTATCAGCAAAATCAGATTTCTCTTGCAACGTCGTATTCTCTGCTTTCACAGAATCACTACGTGCTGCCAACTCCATTATTTCTACCTCCATTCTACGTATCTTATCAAACAAACAATTGACGAACAATGGGTGAACTGCTTCACTAATTCGATATGAACCAGGTAGATTCTCTTCAACAGACTTGCCCTTGATTTGAGGATCTGGCACAGAGTCCACTCGGCGATTCTTATCAGAAATATGAGGGCTGTGTTCTACCAGGTGAATCACAGGTTTAGGTTCGATATCAGGATCATCATGCGGTACAGGTCCATTCTCCTCATCATCCAATAGAACCGTTTCTATATCTTTATTATTCTTCATAGAAGATTTAACAGCATTGACTTTGGACACTGTACTCCTAGTAAATCAGCCAGTAAACTTAACACTTGGGGTCGTTCTAAAGGGTTTATCATCACAGTTCAGGGTTACCGGGGAAAGATTTATAGACTTCCTCCTTCGCTTAGACCGCATGGGAGAACCGGGACTTTGCACAGAAGAAGGAGCACAACCCTCATGAACGCTAGGGTTTACATGATCAGTAGGATTTGGACAAGGATTATGCGTAGGTCGATTTGGGACATCACAAGGCTGCTGATGCCTAAAACACTCCTCTGCGCAATCGAATTGGCAATGGAAAAATTCCATAAAACCATTCTGCTCAAGAAAATGGTCCTAGGTCTGATTTCGTTTGGACAACTCCCTCTCTACTAACATTCTAACAAGACCATGGTGGAAAAGACTTCGACCAATATTCTTGGGCCCTTTCTTAATGGCCGCAGACATCTTAGTCATGCTTTGAACTAAATAATGAGGAAAATTGAGACGCTGACCAAGAAACACAGACATTAACTTGAAATGATAAACATATGCAGAAGAAATACGGCCCTCGCAGGTAACATACCTGTGAATAACGTCCAACACAGCCCTCCATCCCTTCTTGAAATACTTGCGCGACACACCAGCCCTGAAAGACACTTCCTGGCAGGGGTTTTTTAACATCTGCCTCCATTCAGTAGATTTCATCTGTTTGGATTTAAACCAGTGTTCACCTGCTAAAGGTAGGTCCGTAGCAAGGACGACTGAGCGCTCATCCACTCTGAACTGAAGGTCGTCCACCTTAGCTCTAGAATCAACCAGCGAGAGGGAAAACAATCTAGTAACTTCAAGGTTTGAGTCTGCAAATTTGCGGAAAAAGGGAAGCCACCCAACTGCTTCTACCTTGGCTAGAAGCTCCGAATTCTCATCAAGAAGCTTCTTGTTATTAGGTTCGACCCTGACAACTGGAGCCATGGTTACAAGAGTGAATGCACACAGTTGCGCACAGAGGATATACAACGAATCGCAATAACACAGAACGCTGGAGAGAGACCATTCGGGATGCAAATCAAGCAAAAACCATAAACAATGAAACCTGATTCTTTCATAAATGAAATGCGACATGGGTGAACTCAGACAGGAACCCTGTAAAACCAGCATGAGCGAACATGAATGATTATTGAGAGAGGTGATCAGAATAGTGGCTAAAGATGGCGAAGCCTCCAGAACAACCTTGCTGTGCCATAATTTACTCGACTTGATCGAAATAAAACCACACATTGCATGGAGTGCAGGTGCCCAACGAACAAGAGGACATGACACTACGCTTGTACTGCAATTAAATGTCATTCAAAGAGTTCTGTACGTGTATAATGATGACATATCAGCCTTCAATCAAGTGGATCGGATTTGGAGATGGCAACACAGGTCGAACCAACCATAAGGAATGAACCTTGGGCGTTAAAGCACAAACCTTGTTATATCATTATTTCAACCTTTGAAAATGATGATTATGCTACGTGAAAACACATATGGCATAACTCATTACGTCAACCACAGGATTCAGTGCAAAATATAAGTTACGTATAGAAAATATTGCAAAGATCGAAACTAAATACTTGTGGTAGAATCAAGCATGATTCGACGATTAGAGGATAAACCTTAGGGATGAAGATTTGCATTAACTTTTGATAAGGCACCCCAACGTGAAATAGTTAGCCATATATATTTACTATATATATACATATATCCGAGTATATATATACTAAATAGGAATGTTGAAGGACATATGTTTCGGGTTTGCAATATCTGAAAGATCGAGAGTCGGAATTGCCAAGGAAGCAAATTATTTTAACAAAAACGTGAATATCATTACTTTAACGGTTTGTATCATTTTCGCATAAGTTATTTCTCCGCTAAGTTTATGACTATTTTCAATTTTCTCTTCATTATTTTTTATCTGTCTACGTGTAAATTTGGTGAACGTTTCCTCTGTAAACTTGGTTTATTTTTTCAAAAGAATGCTTTTTCGTGGAGAAGATAAAAACCAAAGCAATAGTAATTTTTAGGGGTTCTATTTTGTTTGCAAATAATACTTTTTTATTTTTCACGTTTTCATGGATGGGACTGACAAGATTTTGTCACAATTTGTTAATGTGATCAGTGCGATCACTACTATCACTATTAACTTGCAGTGACATATTTTTTTTGTTCTTATATGATTTCTTTATATAATAAATTCAATAATATATTTTAACTTTGTTCTGCATTCGAAATATTCAAGAACATGCCAAGCTATCTGCTCACCAATGTTTTAAACTAATATGTCATAACGGTTCTTAGCTCGTTGGATATAAACTCGTAAAAATTACTATTGGTTTGTTTTTTACCTTCTAAAGGAAAGATCATGCTTTTGGAAAAACTTATTGAACACCCATTTACGTTCTTAAGTTGGAAGGGGAATGTAATGAAACAGTTTTCGATATCCAAAATCTCAGAAAAACCTCAATTGCAGAACGGTTTGCTTTTAATGGATTAGAGTGGTTGTTAGACCACTGTTTTCACTTGATCAGAATCAGCAAAAGTTAAAGTTAATCAGTTATCCTTTCTCGTCGTTCATTTGGGTATATGAAATTTATTTAACCATCCTTTTTCAATTATTTATGTTAATAAATATCAAGTTTAAAGATGTTTCGAGATCAAGATTTGCGAAAGCAGAAATTGGGAATTGTATTTGAACACGGGATATTTATATATGTTGGAAAATTGAAAATGGGGACATAACATGTTTATTATTTTCACACGTAATATTGTCGGAATTCGAATTGTTGGTTATTCAAAGACATAGGACATAGGATTCTGTAATTTGAAATGTCGTAAAATCGGAAAATATGGTGTTCATTATTGGGAAATTCTAAATTATTTCAAAAAATTTAAATGAACAATTATAACTTCCCTTAAATAAGGTATTTCAATGCATATGGAAATTATGAAACAAATCTTAACAATGTAAAATATGTGTAGTGTCATTTTTTGGAAAGTGGACAAAAATATATTTTTAAAGAGAAATATTATCGAAAGTTGAAAAGAACAAAATGTTAAATGCGAATATGTTTGCCAATCCCAAATATTGGAAATCGGAAATCAGAAATAACAACAATGAGAATAATGAAATATGCTAGACAAAAGTTATTTATACAAAATGATAATGATAAAGTTCCAAGTCTAAAGAATGCCTTAGCAGTCTACAAGACCTAATGATAAAAAGAGCCGCGGGGAAAGATGATGAGTTGGGGAATTTGAGTGTAGACAAATCTCCATCTGTTAGAAGGAGCAAAGCATTTCATATCATGTTTAAAGACACAAGTCCACGTTCCTATTGCAAATTTTCGACATTTTGGAATCAAAAATCTATGTTCAATGTTTTACAATAAGGAAGATGCTATCTTCTCATTTCTGATTTTGCAACAAACACAGAAATCCTGTGTTCAAATAGGGACAAGTCGATGTTCTTATTTCCAAACATATAGGCTATAGTATTTATGATATTCCGACAGATGTTTCAATATTAAGTTTTTCTGGAATTGAACTTTTCTGACGTAGCTTGAGTTAGCTTGGGAGAGTCGAAATTGCATTCCAAGGATGAACATATCTGTTGCTCTATGTTGTTCTGATTTCCTATTTTTCGACATGTCGGATTCCAGAAATCCTATGTCCTATGTTTTCCAATAAGGAGCACCCTATTTTCCGATTTCAGATTCCCCAATTTCTGATTTTTGACATTTGGCATATCGAAAGTTTTGTCTTTTGAATGAAAGAAATGTCGAAGTTTCTATTTTTGATTTTTGACGTCTGGGTATGGGAAACTGGAAAACTTTGATTTTGTTAAATTGGTTTGGTGTTTCAGGATTTATTCTCACTATTCGTATTATTTTCGTGTAATTTCTTCCTATGCTAAGTCCATCCTTATTCTAAACTCGCTCTGCGTTCTTTTTGATCGGTCTGCATCTAAATTTGGCGAGGGTTTTGGCCTATCAATTGGTATAATTTTTTGAGACTGATGTTATTGTGCATGAATGAAACTGCTTTTACCTATGTATTTTTCAATTATGCAAACTTGGTTTCATGTTGTATATCAACTTGGTGAAGTGAGCAGTTTTGTTGATTTTGTTACATTTTGGATTGCAAAAATCGCATATCCTATGCTTTCCAATAAAGAACTTATGCGTACATTACATTATGTACAATGTTGCATGAAAATTGGGTAGTTTTGATTATAGTTCCTTCTTTTAGTTTTCCATTTTGAATTTTTCAATTTAAGATTTGCGAATAAGGAACACTATATTTTTTCCAATTCAGAACACCATATCGGAAATTGGAAAACCTTAATTTCACGTTTAATTTTGACTATTATAGTTTCTATTTCGTATTATAGTTATTTATTTTAGTGGTCCATTTTCTACACGATTATTATATATAACTAGAAGTAGTAACTCTTTGGTTTAAACCAAGTGAAATTATTCAACTCGTCATCTATTCGGTTTCGAATTTGTATCTCTAACGACATTCACAAGTATGAATATTTAGGATTGCAGAAATTCTATGTCATATGTTTTCCAATAATGGACATATACAAAAATCTTGTGTGTTCAAATACGAAGATGTCCATGTTCCTATTCCGAATCTTCGATACTTCCTATTTACGATATTTTGGAATCCGAAATTTTTCACATAAGTTATTCCTCCTCTAAGTTCATTTCTATTTTAAATTTGCTTTGTGTTATTTTTCATCGGTCTCTTTGTAAAATTGGTGGAAACTTGGTTTCCAAACTTGTTTTGATTTTGTATATCGACGTGCTAAGCTTTAAACAACAGCTTTTAATTGACCAGTACTAGAGAATGATAACGAGAAATATATTAGCAAAAATTTGCAGTGACCTTGTAGATTTAGGCTCAGTTCATTACCTAAAACAAGTAAATGAAGAACTAAGTAGACATAGGTTATTATTTATATATAAATATAATTTTAGAAATTGGGGAATCGGAAATTGGAACATAGGTTGTTCCTTATTGGAAAACATACTTATTAAATTTTGATAAATTAATAACAACAAGCACATATTCGAAAATCGGAACTTGGCGTGTTCGTTATTAGAAAACATAGCATTTCCAGAATCTGAAATATGATTCATTTTTTTTAATAATAGTATTTCATGAATATGAGATATCATTTAGTGTACTATTAATTCATTGTATTTACATTTTTTATGAACATATAGCCATAAATTCAAAGAAAATTTATAAAAAAATATAAATTATTAAATTTAGAGAAATTAATAACAATAAGGACATATAATTTTATTGACCTAGCATGCGTATTACAACATTATGAAGGTCCATAAAAAATATAAGTCACAACCCTTTTTCCATAGTTTTGTGACATATGCAGAAATACTGCGTTCAAATACAAACATGTCGATCTTCCTTTTGCCAATTTCTGACAATTCGGTACTCGTAAATCTATGTCGTATGTTTTCCAATAAAGAACGTGCTATATTCCAATATCAAATTTGGCAACATAAGAAGAAATCCTTTTAGCGAAAGAACAATATTAGCGAAAGTTGAAAATAGCTAAATGTTAAATGCGAATATGTTTTGGAATCTCAAATCTCGGAAATCAATAATATGTTAATTAGGACAAAGGTTATCTTATTTTTATGAACGGACACTCAATTTATACACAATGATAATGTTGAACCAGCTAAAACATTGAAACATTTCCATGGGTTTTGGTAGCTAAATTTGCAATCGTTGTGAAGGTGAAAAGCTTCCAAGATTGAAGAATGCTTTAGCAGTGTAAAATACTTGATGCTGAAAAGAGCTGGAAGGGAAAGATGCTCAGTTGGGCAATTTGGGTGTAGAGAAATCTCCATCTATGAGAAAGAACAAAACATTTGATATCTTGTTTAAAAAGATATAGCATAGTAGCATATTAGGAAAGCATGAAGAATAGATTTGTTGCAATTTCATTACTCATGATGATGGAAAACAATTGAGAAGAAGGATAAAAAAATAATGATACCCCTTATGTAAGTCCCAGCGAGTAGAGAAATAGAAGGAGATTTCTAATATTCACCAATCCCATGTCTCTCCAGACACTATAGGCCTTTCATTGGAAGTAGCAGTGCAAACTTATCTTCCCATCTCTTCCCATTCCAAGCTTTGATATCACCATACTGTGATTTTTTTCTTTGGCATCCATGAGAGGGGAAGTAATGACGCTCACGAGTGTATTTTTTGTGCATATAAAAAATCATAAATGAGGTCCAAATGATTTTTTCCTCAATAGGAGGGTCTATTTATTCACTAAATCTTACAAATGTTATCATGAGTTCTGGAATTTCATGATGTAGTATATATCTATAACTTGGTATTAATGTGATATGTATATAATTCCCTTATCTCCTGCAGCATGTGAAAGGTCACTTAAATGGTGATATGAAAGCTCGAAAAGGGAGCAGAATCCGAGATGTGAAATATATTGGATTTGAAATATTTGGTCTTTGCAGCGTGTGATATTGACAATGATTTAATGATTAAGCAAGATAGTTCATATATATTACGTCATCATATTAATCGCAGAAGTGATTGTTACCCTGACTCGTTGTCAGCCTTAAGTTATCTCAGTGTGTAAACTTCACATTTGTCAATAAGCGATGATGGTATAAACATATCCTCGTCGCTTAATATTTATCATTAATATATATGAACTATCTTGCTTTATCATTAAATCATTGTCAATATCACACGCTCCAAACACCAAATATTTCAAATCCAATATATTTCACATCTTGGATTCTGCTCCCATTCGGAGCTTTCATATCATCGTTTAAGTCACCTTTTGCATGCTGCAAGAGATAAGGGTAACAGTCACTTATGCAATTAATATGATGTTTTCGAATGTGGAAATCAGAAACGTATTTGTCTCATTTATTTTTATCTTATTTCCCGATTTCCAATTTCCGCATTGGTATTCTCTTGCTACAACCATTAAAATATTAATCATTAAATGATTGTCAATATAACTTCATATTAATGTGATCTGTATATACGTCCCTTATCTCCTGCAGCACGTGAAAGTTCACTTAAATGGTGATATGAAAGCTCGGAATGGGAGCAGAATCCGAGATGTAAAATATATTGGATTTGAAATATTTGGTCTTTGGAGTGCATGATATTGACAATGATTTAATGATTAAGCAACATAATTCATATATAATATATATTATGTCATCATGTTAATCGCAGAAGTGACTGTTACCCTCACTTGTTGTCAGCCTTAAGTTATTTTCAAAATATGTAAACTTCACATTTGTTACCTTATCGATGGTTTCATATGATGGTATAAATATATCCTCGTCACTTAATATTTATCATTATTATATATGAGCTATCTTGCTTAATCATTAAATGATTTTCAATATCATGCTCTCTAAAGACTAAATATTTCAAATCCAATAATTCCACATCTCAGATTCTGATCTCATTGCGGCCTTTCATATCACCGTTTAAGTGACCTTTCACGTGTTCCAAGAGATAAGGGAATTATATACAGATCACATTAATACCAAGTTATAGATATATACTACATCATGAAAATTCTGAACTCGTGATAATATCTGTAAGATTTAGTG
This sequence comes from Pseudotsuga menziesii, assembly GCA_001517045.1. Lineage (NCBI taxonomy): Eukaryota > Viridiplantae > Streptophyta > Pinopsida > Pinales > Pinaceae > Pseudotsuga > Pseudotsuga menziesii. The sequence continues at coordinate 658,925 of LPNX010950537.1, read as the reverse complement.
AATAAAATAGACCCTCCTCTTGAGGCAAATATCATTTGGACCTGATTTATGGTTTTTTATATGCACAAAATCAGGATTAAAATCGTCTGATTTTCGAATGTGGAAATCAGAAAAGTATTTGTCTCATTTATTTCTATCGTATTTCTTGATTTCCGATTTCCGCATTGCGGAATGCGGAAATCGGAACTATGATTTTTTTCATCCACTTTCCGTAGATACATTTGAATAAATAATATTTGAACTAAAATACATTTTTAATTTGTTTACATTTTGCGAATAAGGAAAAGCATATTTTCCGATTTTGCGACATTTACGATTGCAGGAATCCTTGTTCTATCTTTTCAAATAACTGATATTTCGAATTCTGGAAATTGACCGGTAATCTGTAGTTGACAGTCAAGGTCATGTAATTAACACTTGGGCTAATATCATTAATCGTGCTAACCAAGGTATGGAAGTTATGCACGAACATAATGGTCACAACTTTCCTCTCGATCTAGCTGCTATTGAATCTATTTCAATAGGTGGATAATACTATGATGGATTGTTATCATGTATTGCTTAACTGAACAGTACCAAGCCTTTCAATAAAATGAAAGGTTTGGTATTCTTTTTTGTTATCCTTCATACTTTTTCCATTCCATAAAGAATGAATATGTGCAGTTCCCCTGCAATATTCCATGTATCGGAAATTGTACGCGTTCAAATACGAACAAGTCGATGTTCGTATTGAAAATTTTTGACATTTTGGAACTGGCAAATTTATGTAATATGTTTTGCAATAAGGAAGATGCTATCTTCCGATTTTTTATTTTAAAACATACAGTAAGGCAGCAAGGCAGCAAGAATCAATTGAAACCTAGGAAGGGTGTTTCACCATCTCATAAGGAACATTTTAAATTATGCAAAAAAATAATACCTAACATTTCAATACATGTTTTTGTCCTGTCATGTTTTTTACAAGCATGACAACCAATATTTCAGTACGTTCAAGTGACCTTTCGATTTGTTCAAGAGATAAGGGAATTATATACAAATGATATTAATCAAGAAAATTTGTTATAGATATATACTATATGATGAAAATCCAGATCTCACAATTACATTCTATAAGATTTAGTCAATAAATATCATGATAGGACATTTATGAATTCAGAAATCTATGGGACAACTGAACGGTATTAGCATTGCAATTTGAATCATCGTATAGAGGTGCACAGGGTTATTGGTGTGCACGTTCAAGATGCCATCGTATATGTTCCTATTTTTATAGGCGATTGAAAATTCAAATATTTCATGCTTGGATATCGCCAAAAATCCTTCAATCGAAGCATTAGAGGAAATTTGGCGTNTTTGTGAGTTGGAATTCAAGAACCAATAGAATTTAAATAAAATGAGTCAACCATAATGGTTGAATTGACATATTTGTCATAAAAGAAAACTATTTTTTTTGTTTGTATTTTCGACATATCTCCTTGTGTTTTTACTCAAATTTTGAGCGGGAGAGCTCATTGGATGGCGAATTTAATTCCCCATCCAACGAGTACCCACACTGCATATTTTTTACATACCCCGCTACGCCAATAAATACCTGAAAAAATGTCATGATGATGTCTTCATCACATTGTTTCAAGTATTTATTATTTTTGGGGTAGTGAGGCCTATCAAAAGTATGCAATGTGGGTATGTGTTGTATGCGGAATTAAATTCCCTATCAAACGAGCTCCGCCGCTTAGAATTTGAGTAAAAACACAAGGAGATATGTTGAAAATACGAACAAAAAAAGTAGTTTTTTTCATTCTTCCTCCAAAATTAATAACTATTATTTTATTATTTTCCTTAGGAGGCCCAATTTAGACCTCAAATTTCCTCTAATGATTCCTAAAGAAGTTGGACAACTTCAATTTCTGAGTATTTTGAACACGTCCAATAATAGACTATCTGGAAGTATTCTGGAGCAACTAACAGGGCTGGATTTCCTAAGCATACTCTTACTCAACCCAATTCCATTTCCTAAACCACTACATTCGACGTTGTCTTTTTCTTCGTCATCTTTTTTCCGACTTCCGAACTTTCGAAATCGGAAATAACTTTTTCTTGGATTTTCCCTTGTGCTTGGATTTTCCCTACTTTTCCGACTTCTGAACTTTGGAATCGGAAATATTAACTTTCTTGTTGTATTTTCACTACTTTTTCGACATCCAAACTTCAGAATCGGAAATCTTAACTTTTCCCTTGTGCTTTGTCTCCCGGCCTTCCCGATTATGAACTTAAGAATAGGAAATATTTTAGTTTATGTAATTTGGAATATGTAGGGATTTGTGTGAAGCCACCTAGGTAATTGTTACTATAATTCTAAGTTTTTGAAAGATATTTTTATTAATATTTAAAACAAAATATTTTTTAGTTTTTTTTTTATAAATAAGTCACTATCGATTGCATGTCTTTGTTTTTTAAGATATCATTTTTTCAACACTGCAACTTCCAGGTGATTGAATACTTAACATAAACTTATTCAATTATTCATGATGCTTCAATTGTTTTAGTTTATCTTGGAAAAAAAGGTTTAAGATGAATGAAAATGAAATTTTTCTCATTGATGTTAGACAAAAGTGTTTTATACATGATGACAATGTTGAAGAATCTTAAAAAGAACAAAATGTGTCAATAGTCATTATTTTCATAATACAAATAAGGTAGTAAACACCAAATTGTAATGGTACAAAGTGATGTGTTCGACATTCATTTGCACTACAATCCTGACCCATTTCCATACGTTTTGCTAGCTAAATTTCCATACGGTTTGCTAGCTAACGTGCAACAGTTTCCATATGTTTTTGCACTCCCTTTCTTCCATAGCCCCTTCATTGGCTGCAGGACTCAAAACATATCTACCCATCTCTTTCCATTCCGATCTTTGGTATCACCATGTTTCCATTTTTTTCTTCCATAGCCATGAGAGGGGAAGAAATGACGCTCAGGAGTGCAGTTTTTATGCATATAAAAAACCATAAATCAGGTCCAAATGATATTTTCCTCAAGAGGAGGGTCTATTTATTCACTAAATATTACATATGTTATCTTGAGTTCGAGATTTTCATGATGTAGTATATCTAAACTTGGTACTAATGTGATTTGTATATAATTCCCTTTTCTCTTGCGGCCTGCGAAAGGTCACTTAAACGGTGATTTGAAAGGTCAGAATGGGAGCAGAATACAATATGTGAAATTATTGGATTTGAAAGATTTGGTATTTGGAGCACGTGATATTGACAATGATTTAATGTTTCAGCGACAAGAATATATTTATACCATCATAACAAGGCATCGATAAAGAGAAAAATGTGAAGTTTACACACTATGAGATAACTTAACGCTGACAACAAGTGAGGGTAACAGTCACCTCTACGATTAATATGATGACGTGATAATATTTCAGTATGTTCAAGTGACCTTTCGAGTTGTCTAAGAGATAAGGGAACTATATAAAAATGATATTAATCAAGAAAATTCATTACATATATACTACATCATGAAAATCCTGACCTCATAATAAGATTTTGTAAGATTTAGTCAATAAATATCATGATAGGACATTTATGAATTCGGAAATATATGGGACAATGGAAAGGTAATAGCATCGTAGTTTAAATCATTGGATAAGTCCCAATATTCCAATTTCGGATTTGCACATTTTCGATTTCCAACATCGGACGCTAAGCACAAGTCCAAGAAGGTAATTAATGTATTGTAGATTGGTGTATATTAAAAGCAGCATCATTAGTTGAGCAAGAAGAAGAAGTGCACAGGTACTTTGATCAGATGCATAAAATACCATCATTTGAAATAAGGCACACCAATATTCGAATTTACGATTTGCGCGTTTTCGATTTCCAACCTGGGACTCCAAAAATCTATTGTCGTATGTTTTCATTAAGGAACACCATATGGTCCAATTTTAGATTCCGCGAGATCTTATTTGTGACATTTTCGATCTTGCAATTTTTCTATTTTACAATAAAGAAATTTCGAAGATAGTATTTTCGACTTTCGATGTTGGCATATGCAAAATTGTTTCCATATTCTTTTCGCATTTCAGCTTTTGGAGTTTTGATTTCCGATTTTAAATTCCACAAGATCCTCATTTCTGATTTTCGACATTTATCATTTGTTCAAATAAATAAGTGCGCATGTACCAATTTCCTATTTTTGACATTTCCAATCTCCAAATATTTCTATTTTCAAATAAAGAAATGTTGAGGTTCCTATTTCCGTATTGAGACTTCCGTTTATCGAACACCGGAGAACTTCGATTTTCAAGATTTATTTTGACTGCTCTTTGGCATATACGAAATCGTTGGTGTATAATTGTCGCATAACTTATTTCTCTAGTAAGTCCATCCTTATTTTAAACTCGCTCTATGTTATGTTTAGAAAATTTGGATATCTTTACAATGAAAGCCTATAAAAAACAACAAACACATGCAAGAGTTGAGCAGCCAAAATAATTCTCTACATGTGGAAAATGTTCTCTACCTATGATAAAAGAATTCTCCAATGCTGTGAAAACCCTGTGTAAATTGCGTGAAAAAAACAACGAGGCAGGCCAAAAACAAGGAGTTTAAGATAAGGATAGACTTGGCAGAGGAATAGCTTACACAGAAAGAATACAAACAAACAGAATAAATCTTGACACAAAATCAACCGATGAACTCCATGCCGCCTTCTTTGGTCCCTACCGGATCACGGGATATAATAACCGGAAAGTTTAACGATTAAACTCGCCAATAAGTAGGCAAAACATGTCGGGATGTTAATGGCTAGGGAGACCAGGAATCTTTTGGGACAGCTTATTTCATTGAGAAATTGCCTACAACGTAATTATTATAGATCAATCAGTACAAGCTCCCGAAGAGTTAAGAACAACTAGACAACAAAATAAGTTTATTTAAGCCACAACCACAATATCATTTAGAAACTTTAGGATATAAGTGATTGGTATTGGCACAATCTTAATGAAATGCTATAATTTAAAATATAAGTAATTGATACTTATGTAATCATTATGATTATTTCAAATCATATTAATTTATTCAATGACATTAATGCCAAATTTTAGAATATCATAAATTGATGCTTGTATAGTGTATAATTTTTTTTTAGATAAATTATATTTATATTTTTGGGATGCTTTTTAAAATTTTAATCCAGTATAAATCAAATTCCACAAAAAATTGAGGCTTTTTCAAGAGAAATTTCACGGCTATTACAATAATATACTCATTAAGAGATCAACATATCACTTGTGGGAATTTGGGTAAGGATGATGTCACTTCTTCTCATAATCGTTTGGGTTAGATCCAATTGACAAATTTTGATATTTAAACTATGAAAATAAATATTTATCATGTTTGAAACGTGCATATTTTAAATTAAACATGATTTTAACTAATAATTAATATATGTCATTTTCATTCTCTTTTCTGTAAATCCCATTGAACTTTACGTGACTATTTATGATCATTTTCACATGGTATGTAAGTTGTAACTAATAATTTATATATGCCATTTTCACTCCTTTTTCCATGAATCTCATCGAACTTTATGTGACAATTTATGATCATTTTGATACATTGTGGTGTGTAAGTTGTACTTTTAATTGCCTTCAAACAAATTTGACACACTATCATGAAGTGGTGCATCTCGTATTTGAATACAAGACCATGAAGTGATGCATCTTGTAGCTAACTTTAATAACTCAAAACATCATACCATGGTATTACACTTTTAAAGTTACAAAATATTAAATTTGAATTAGAGTTTACACCATATGGAAAACTAAGTATTTTACAAATACAAGTGCATAGACAATTCTACAATATAAATTTGTTATAATTATATTAATGTAGCAATGATTAATTTATAAACAACACTCCTACATGATTCAAATGAAAAATAAATATGCAACTCAAATGATATATGATATCTTTTTTTTAAACAACACTCCTACATGATTCAAATGAAAAATAAATATGTAACTCAAATGATATAAATCTAAAAACATATTAGATTTAGAGAAACAATGTGTTTTGTATTAGCCATACATAAGTGCACTACGTATTAGAGACTTGAGTAGTGAATAACATCATATAACCAAATTTCTTATTCAAATATTTCAAACAAATATATATAACCTTGTCTCACATATGCTAAAATATTACTTTTACAAACAACATGAAACCTAAATTTAAAATATAAGACCCTACCTCGATTTCTCCAATTCTTAGCTCTCCTTCCAAATATCTGACTCCCTCTCCCTCTTATACAGAAATGATCAAGAGGAAACCACAAGATTTAGTCTCCTCTTCTGAAGAATACTTTCTTGACACGTCTACTAAAAGGAAAGAAATGATCAAGAGGAAACCATAGGATTTAGTCTCCTCTTCCGAAGAAGAATTTCTTGACAAATCTACTAAAAGACAAGGAATAAAATCCAACAAGGAGTTAAGAGAAGAAGAAGTAGAAAAGGAAAAAATGTAGGGAAATCAAAAAACTTTGGAGATGAACTTCATAAGAAATACCAGAACTTGAAACAATAGAGGAGATTCCTCTAATCACTCTCACAGTAAATAATGAAGTTGGTCTCTTGGAACCACAGAGGCTTGGGAATTCCAAACAAAGTAGAAGCACTCAAGGATATTCTAAAAATGGAGCCTATAGACATCCTCATGCTTTAAGAGACCACACTAGATGAAAGTAAAATTATTTCTCTGAGTAGTTTGATATGGAAAAGGAAAGAAGGCATAGTTGTCAGTGCCAGAGGGGCCTCAAGAGGTCTTGCCACCCTCTGGGTAGAAAAAACTTTTCTCTTCTCAATTACTTTGCCACACAACATTGGATTTTTACAAAACTTTCCCATCTCAAAAGCAAGATCAACATCTCTCTCTTCAATATCTACGCCCTTGTTTTACATATGGAAAAAAAAGATTGTTGGAACACCCTAGCAGACTTTCTGGAAGCACGCATGTTTAAAATATTTAAGCACGTGGCTGAAAGATGGAGACGAGAATACCTCTTTTTTCCATAAACAAGCGTAGGAAATAATGGTTGGTGCACATGTTGGTGTTATTTTATTTTATTTGGTTTATCCATAAGCACCTCATTGATAGGTAAGGCATAACTAAGATAGAAACAACAGCATAAGGATTGGATGTTGGGGCACCCAAGGAAGTGAGGAAGGCACAACGTTGAATGGACTTTATTGGCATTGAGTATGCAACTAGAAAATCTAAAACAAGCTAGTGAACTTGAAGGTATGTTATTCATGCTCCTATATACATTGTAGCTTTCACTCTACCTATTGAGTCCTGATCTATATTTGGATTTGAACTTGCAACAATAATTGAATCCTTATATGGCGAGGCTATTACTGACTTGTAAGGTATGTGTACCGAAGATCCCAATCATAAATGTAGAAAAAATTTGGTTGGGATGAGCTATAACGATGAGAGGGTGCAATTTCAAGGTAGAGAAAATTGACACCATAGAATCTAGGGAATTTGTAACTTTAGAACCATGACACTTGGTAGTTTAGGCACTAGGCACCACATGAGGGTGTGACACTTGGCACCATAGGGATGATCCCACATGGTACCATAGTAGAACAACACTTGAAACATAGGAATGATCCTGCATGGCACCATAGAGGCATAACACTTGGCAACATAGGAATCATCCCACATGGCACCATAGAATCTGGGGCAGTTGTAACTTTAGAAACATGACACTCGGTAGTTTAGGCACTAGGCACCACATGAGGGTGTGAAAATTGGTATCATAAGGGCACAACACTTGGAAACATAGTAATGATCCCACATGGCACCATAGAGTCACGTCACTTGGTACCATCCAAGGCATGAATGTTGACATTATAGGAATGAGGCCATGTGCACCTTTGAGGTCATGACACTTGGCCCCAAAGTGCATGACATGTGTCACCTTGAGAGCTTAACACTTGGCACCACAAATCGTGAGAGTTGGCAACATAAGAACAATGTTGTGTGGGATTATTGAGATGTGCCACTTGGCACCATAGGCAATGAACAATGTTGTGTTGCATTATTGAGATGTGCCACTTGGAACCATAGGAAATGTCCCACTTGGAACCATAGGATGCGTGCCACTTTGGATCATTGGGCAAGTAGTCAAGGAACTTGACACCATAGGAATGGTTCCATTTGATCAATGTTGAAGGTTTTCATGGCGGTGAGCACAAGAAGCAACAATAGAAAATGTTTGTTGTCATCACCCATCGAAATTAACTGGCAACAAGATAAGTTGATGTGCTAATATAGTATAGTCCAATACATGCATTTACATGGTTTGATTTTAACATGGTCCATATAAGTTTATTTGCATGATACACACTTGGCCATTCACTAATTAGGCATTGGCTTTGAGATTCATTAATGCATATTTACATCCTTTACATATTTGATTCAATACAATCCAAGGGTAAAAAATGGGGTATTACATGTGTCTTCTAAGTTTGAGTAAATTATGTTTTGGCAGTGAAACCCTTGATTTAGAGGATATTAATCTATTTAAGAATAGTATTAAGGAATAGTATGAGTAGAAAAGCAATGAATTATAAAAGAAATAACAAAGTTTAACGAGACATACTCCAAAAATTTGAATTTGTGAAATTTCGATCACACTCTTACACTCAGTTATTGACCATGTCTATTCATTTAATGTAGCTGAGCCTAATAGAAAACTCATTGTGTTTAGTTAATAAAAAATCCTAAATTACAAATTTGCAAGTGCATATTGTTGCTTTCTTTCTATTGATGGGAGAATGTGCCTAGTCTGATAGTAACCAACTTTGAGTTTCGGGCTTGCTTTTGTATTTTTAACCTTTTTCTTCATGGTACAGAGACAATTAGGAAAGGAAGTGCCTTGGGTTTACAAGTTCCATCAATAAATAAATGGGTATGGGTTTCATAACATGGTTGCACATAGCCTAAAAATGGTGCACAATTCCAATTCCATTTATTGGAATAATGTTAGTATTGGATAAATGGGTTGGGTTTTCCACCTATTCCCATACATAATAAAAAACAACAAAAATTGGTTGATCTATACCCATCTCCAGTAGATTAGGGATGTTAGGGAGACTTATGTAAGGAGTTCACACCCAATTAAACTTCATGAAAAACAAAACGTTATGCCATTAGACAATGCCTTAACAAGCATTAGCATTGTTTGTGGACGGAATATTAGTGTGGATTTTTCCTCTTTCGAATGAATACAACAACTGCCACATGCATCATCCCATCATTTTGATCCTGATCATGTTAGTGAAGCATCATCCCATCATTTTGATTCTGATGATGTCATTGAAGCTTGCAACAATTGTGACCTTGTTGCCTTTTTTATATCTTTCTCCGTTCAACTTGTCAAGCCTAGAAAAACTCCAAGGATTGTTATTCAGAAAATGTCTTGTCTTACGCATGGTAGGGATTGAGATTTTAAGAAAGCATAAATTATTTTAAGAATTTTGCAAAAATATGATTGAACATTGAAATTTAGATAATGTTGTGGCCACAAAGAAATAATGGTAGATTTTGGAAGTCTCGATCAACATGAAAAATAAAGGAGAGGGACAAAATGATCATAATATATTAAAGTTTCCTGTAAATTTATGCTTACAACAATATATCACATATTTGTAGTATTGATATCCATAGATGACAAAAAATCAAATCTGGCCAGACGAGAAAGTCCAAGAAGTTCATAACTTATTTTTGGGATGAGCTAGAGGCGTGCAGTACCTGAAAAGTGATGTTTTCAACGATGCAGTAGGAAGGAAAATTAAGTGCAACAATAGTCACGGTGTTACAGTAAAAGGAGTTTTTTTTTTTTTTTTTTTATTGTGTAGTTTTCATCGTCCTCTTCCTCATGAGAAACCAGTAACTAGTGTCCAATAGTTGTATGTTCTTGTTCTATTACTTGGGCAATGGGGTATTTTCTTTTATTTTCTTCTATGAGAAGGCTCCGAATAATGGTTGGTGCACATAGTTCTCTTCTTTATAGTGGTTAACCTTCACAACCAAGAATGGATAGAAATATTAGGAGGGGGATTCTAAGCTTGCAGCTTGTACAAGTATTGCTTTTATATTGACCGTACTGTTGGGGAACCTGCCAGCTCAGATGGATGGGATAGGATAGTGGGAGTGATTGCCTGGATTATTGTTTTTCTTTTGTTGTGTAGTTTTCCAACTCCTCCTATCGAGAAACCAAGAAAAATACTTATATTAACATCAGTTTTTGCAAAGTTGTTTTGCAGAATTGTCGTTTGAGATTTGCTTTTGGGTGGATCATATTACTAGTATGATTTGAATCATATTACATAAATCACATCACCAATATGACTTGAATCGGGGATAATTTTAGGGGCGAATTTTATCCCAGTGGGCTATTTTTCCATGTTTTTCTCCCAAAAAAGATTCGCCATTTTGCATTTTTTAAAGCCTTGTTTCACCCAATTTTGATGGGGTAAAAATTTTTCACCCTAAAAATCGCCAAATTATTATATAAACGATATAAAATCCTTGGAAATTAAATTTTTTTTTTTGAAAAATATCGCCAATCATTTTATAGTTGTCGTTTTAAGAATTGGTAATATTTGCCAACATTTATACACTTTTAAATAAGTATGGTTCCTTAAAATCATCCCTAATTTGAATCATATTACATAAATCACATTACCAGTATGAAGTTTGATTGTGGGTGGTACACCCTTAGGATCACAAGGCGCAACATTTGTCGAATTTTGGGCTTTCAAGAGAGCTCCCTTCCATCCAAATATTTAGGATCCATGTTAGTCGATCCAGTGGTGAGGAAAGGGTCATGGTAAAAAATCTTAGATAAAATGAGGAAACTTCAAACAAATTGGTCCATGAGGCCACTAAATTTTGCAAGCAGGTTGGTTCTGGTGAAACCAGTTCTTCAGGCCATGCTTGTTTATTTGTTCTCCTCCCTAGCAGTACCAAAGGAGATTCTGAAAGAAATCAAGAATATGCAACAAATTTTTTTATGGAGTGGGGATGATGAACAACGAAAAATAGGCTTTGGTGAATTGGGAGACGATATGTGTCCCTAAGAATCAGGGTGGCTTGAACCTCCATGATCCTGAGAAGGAAAATCATGTAAGTGCGGCTAAGCTATGGTGGAGATGGGTTACCTATAACAAGGAACCATGGGAGAATGTGTGGCATAAAAAATATGCATAGGAGTGGGAAAATGAAAACCCTATTCAATTTTCTAAATAAATCACAGGGTCTCACATTTGGAAAAAGACTAAACAAGGAAGGAAATTGGTCCAGGACAATAGCTTCTCAGAATTCAGAAACGAGAAAAGATCAATGGCGTCGAAGGATTCTTGGAAACAAATTCCACCATTGGAAAGAAGCGTTGCAATCCCCCAACTCAAAGGGGAATGTTTCAATAAAGGAATAAAAAATATCAAGGACCTGTGGGAGAACCAAGAAGGTGATCAATATTTTAGGGTGTGGGTTAAAAAAGAATGGGGGGAATGATGTGGCCCAGAAGAGGAAGTGGACTGAATCGAAGAAGCATTAAACAATAGAATAATTAGGATTCACACGGGGGAGGACAAACTCCGCTGGGGATTCAGACCAAAAGGTTTGTTCACCATCAAGGAAGCCTACGACCTATGGGCTAGGTATGATAACCAAAATATGGATAAGAAATGGCAAAAGCTATGGAAGGTAAAACTATGGCCCAAAATATCTATTTTTAGTTGGCTTATTATCAAACAACAAATTCTTATAGGAGAGAATCTCATAAAAATAGGGATGCCTTACTGGTGTTGTATCTGCGAGAATGAAGAAGAAATAATGGACTGCCTCCTGGATGCATTCCCATTTGCCACTAGTTTATGGGATTGAGGGGCCATTTCCTTTAAAAGATCTGGCCAAATCATAAACTTCCCAGACTAGACCCTATCGGAGTGGTCGAATAACCCTTTCTAGAATCCTATAATCAATCGCCTCTAGGAGATTTTTCTGCACTTTGTACTCTGGGAGATATGGAAGGAACGAAATACAGGGACATTTAGGTGAAAATTAAACAAATAAGACAGGGTTTGGACTATCCTAAGGGGTAATATGATATACATAGTAAGAATGAAAAAATGGGATAATTCGGACTGAGAATATACTAACTCTGAGTCTGCCATATTGAAGGCTTGGGGAATTTATAGGTTGCTGAATTATTTCGACAAAACAAATGGAGCCGCCAAGATAATTGCAACCATAGATATATGGTGTCCCCCCCACTCAGGCTTCTTCAAGATCAAATTTGACGGAGCTTCTAAAGGTAAACCGGATCCAGCAGGATATGCATGCATAGTCAGAGACCACTAGGGAAGAATGTTAGTTCTCAAATTCAGCTTCATGGGTATATAATCCAACAATGCAGTAGAGGTTGAAGGCCTTTTGAAGGGTATCCAAACTACCAAGGAGCATATATGGACTCCACTCATTGTGGAAGGAGACTCCAGGTGGTAATACATATGGAAATACAGAATCCATCATGGAAACTCAAGCGTAAAGGTGGTAGAATCATGGAGTCTTGAGGGAATACTGGAGCGGTTAGCAAAAGTCATAGACCCTGAGATGGTTATCACCTTCACCCATGTAAGGAGAGATGGAAATAAGGGGAAAGATAGGTTCAAAAACCTGGGGACCAAGGTCCAAAGAAAAATTAAGGTGAAGAATGGGATGATGTGACTGACACAACGACTCGGGTAGGTGTATTGATCTAATGAATCAATACATGATGCAAATTCATGAAAGATAAGGGGAAGGAAAATGAGAGGGATCATAGCTATCCACGTGATGAGGAGAGTTCCTTTCCAACTAGTTGTGTTCTCGTGGGAAGGGAGGTAAAGTATCAAATATCATGTTATCCTGACACCTTCACAATTTTTTCAAATCAATAGGCGAGAGGGTTGTAATGAGCAAGGGAGATGGCGGATCGGATTGAGCGCATGGGAACTATCCTCGAAGGACCACAGAGCACGAACTGGTTATTATGGAAGGTATGAGTTTCATCATGGCTCATAATGGTAAGTTTCTATATAGAGGATGGAAAGTTTGCAAAAAAAACATGAAAGAAAAACCTGAATTTGCATGCACTTAGTCCTGACTGTGGGTGAAGGACTGTTGTTTATCAGGTGAATGCAAGCTAATCATTGGGAGAATGAGGAGGACAACATGCCTGGGATACATGGTTGAAGAAAGAGGGAGACGATGGTGGAGGAAGGGAGATGCCAAGTGACCCTGCCCAGAGGAAATCCTTGTGGGAATCCCGCATGTTTGAGCTGGGATTACCTACAAGCATCCAGTAGAGGATCAACGTGACTGAACAAAATATTTGGCAGGAGATGTACAGAGAAACCTTCCACGAGGAGTGTTGAAAAGCCGAAGATTGGATTTTGGATCCAGAAACTGATGCGGCAAGACTTAATATCTATAAGTGAACATTTTCTCTTTTTGGGGTCATTAAAAATATGGTGGGCAGTGCAATGTAGGAAAGGAAGGAGCAGAGCAATGGCGAGGAGCATTCGTTCCAATGGAGGAAGGAGATGATGGAGGAGTCCAAAGCGCTGAACCTGAAGATGAAATCCATTTTGCAAGGTCTCGACATTCGGGTTCCCTCGAACCATCATCCTCGAACATCTCAACATCCTCCTACAGGTAGCAACCACCATGGTCACATTCTAGACCTCCCTTGTATTTTGTTGTAGGGGGTTTTTGTTTTAGCGTTGTCTAATTTACCAAGGTCTCTATTTTTGGCATGTTAAGTGTTTTATGTATGGTAACAAGAACTCTGCAAAGGCGACATGTTAATTGTCAGGTTGTACTTTATCATAAGGCTAGTAAAGGAATGGATATGTATTGTGTAGTGAATATAATGTCGAGGTTATGTTCTGGAATAATCAGTCGCTTGTTTTTTTTCCTAGATTATTATGGCCACAAAGTCAGGTAAATGTTGTTCACGACAAGAAAATTGTTTGTTTTGTTATGATGTAATATGATATTTTTTATATAATAAACATCCTTACTTACAAAAAAAATAAATTATATGCTCAAACTTATATAGTTTATAGTTCATCAATTCCACTCTAGCATACTTTTAAATTGTTTGTAAAAGAATATAATTATATTTTAAATATATTAATACATATTGCAATGTAAATATGTGTAAATGTTAGGAAAGACACCATTTATATTAATATATAAATTTGATATATGAATTTGATTAGCTTCATAATGATATTTACAAAAGAAAAAAAAAATCATATACGAATTTGATTAGATTTATAATAATATTTACAAAATAATTAGATTTTTTCGTAAATTTTGAAATGTAAAGATATAGTATATCATTTTTGAAATTAGCACTAATTGCTTTTTCATCGATATGGTTGAATCACTATGCCACATTTATTTTTATATTTTATCTTTATAAAAAAATAGCTATGGTTGAATGGCTAGGTCACCCTTCCCAAACCTCTTCTGACCCCATTTGAAAAACCTTAGCAAGTGTCATGCCCTGTGAGCTATTCAATTATCCTTTTATTGAAGTATTGATGGCTTTTCCTAGCTAAAAATCCCTCAATACTTAAATGCAAATAAATTTTAATCATGTAAATATCTAAATGAGGCTGCTTGAAGCATGGAGGAGGTCGGTTTACTAAATACCTTGCCAGTGAACTCTTTAGCTAGGGCATTCATTTTCACATAAAATTCATTTTCCCCTTTACCAGGCGTCTGTTACAATCTTTCAAGCGGTCTAGTTTATCATCAAAACTCGTTGTGTCATTGTTAGCTTCAAGTGTTCTTGTGACACTTTCATAGATACTTTGGCTTAGGGGAGCCTTCGTATACCATAGCGAAGTACGCGTCTTGGTGTATTGGGTCCTACATGTGCAAATGGAGCCCAAATCCTCCATGAGATGCCCTAGATCCTGATGAGATCCTTCTGCTCAAGACATTGAATATTATTTTTCAATTGAGCCTCTATTGCACTCAGGCAACATCAACCTTTAGGATGAACTACACCGGAGAAGCCTGCACTATCTTTCTCTTACTTGGCCACGATGCACAACATGTGAGAATGACTTGTGTTGACAAGGTGTTTGTGATTTGTTCTCTTGCTTCTAACCATGGTAGTAACAATATGTAGTCCTTTGATATTGCAATCAATTTGGACATTATAGTAGCCTCAAAGCTCACCCCCGTGACAATTTTCCAAAATGATCGGGAACTTAGGCCGAGTGTTGAAGCTATCAGGATGAAGAAATTCATTCGACCAGTTCATCATGGGATGTGCTTGGGTGCCCTTCAGCTGGATTAAGATTCGACTATGAGTAGGTAGATTCATAATTCCTTCTGGACGGTCGATCATGTTCAAAACTGGAGTGGGAAGGTGGTGGCATATTTGCGTGAGGGGTCTGAAGTATCCCAACCTTGAGATAATGTCTGCATGAGATTTCCTTAAATATAGAAGACGACGTGATCATGGTGTTCACTAGGTGGAGGTTGGCATGATCCGCATGTTTTCTTGTTAGACTTCATGTGTGGTGGGCATGCTCCTCATGGTACCCTTCATAGCGAATTCTTATTACCTTTTAAATATTAATGTATTCTTTTTTTAATATTTCCAAAGTAATATGATTACACCCATTCAAAAATTTTACATATTAAATTTCTTACATACAATGCATAAAAAATAAGTGGCTATTCAAAAAATGATAAGAATTTTGATGTGATTTGGAATCATTTGAAAATGATTAATTTTACAACTACATTTTACTATGTAATTTTGAATAATTTGAAATTGATTAATTTTATAACTACATTCATAAAAAATAATATATATATATATATTCCAAAGAAATACACATACACACACACATATATAGCTTTTGATATGTAAATTTGAATAATTTCCATTTTTATGTAATAATACAAATAATTTAATTATACGTAGTAATATATAATTGTTGTAAATACTTACATATAATTTTATGAAATTTTGATAAGTAAATTTAAATAATTTCCATTTTTATTTAATAATAATAAAATATTTACATATAATTTTATGAAATGATGAAATATAATTAGATTATGTCGTAAATTTTGAGATGATGTAAATGGCATTTCATATGGTAAGGATAGATATCAATAGTAAC
>LPNX010950537.1:547224-642503 GCA_001517045.1 Pseudotsuga menziesii | reverse complement strand
ATATATTGATTTATGAATTTGATCAACTTTATAATGGTATTTTATGTCATAATAATATTTAGAAAACAAGAAAAATTAACTATATTTTTTTATGTTAATTTTAAGTTGCAAAAATTTTTTATTTATGTAAAAATATAAATGTCATTTTAGTTGTTAAGAATATATGCCAATCAATTCTTATGCATATTTAATCTTATATCTTATGTGTCCCATCCTTCAAACATGTGTCTCATGGACAACCTACCCAAATAGAAACCAAGTCGACCTCAAAGTCCTAGTAAACCACCAATTGTCTAAATCCCATCAAACTAATCAGTACAAAGAGAAACCAAAAGCCCTTGAGGTTGGAAAAACATACTTACTAACTGTAGACTCCAATTCTAGAACAAAATAAAATCAATAGAAATGACACATAATGCTTCATTAGATAGAGTTACCACATGCTCCTTGGCTTTAGAATTCTAGTCTCTAGGAGAACTTTTCTAGGCCCTGGGCTTGAATACCTTGCCTATTGTGTGCTGCTCCTTAATCGCATCAACTATCATGTTCATAATAGCATTAATTTTTAAGATCTAGCCCTTGCTCACCTCATTAAGCACATTCACACACTTTCTCAATTCATAATTGCTCCCTTGGACATCCATCAGGGCTCTCCCATTACAATGACATTGTCTTTGCAAGCTTATTCTCATGGGTTTGAGATGAAATCGAATCCACAATCTTCGCCATCCACTCCATCTATTCTTGATCAAATTCCTGCACCCCTTTTCCCTTCTCAATCTCTTGCTCAACATGGTCCAAATACTGCCTCATCTCCATTGAGACCTCCTGAAAGTATTATTGCTTTACTTCTATTAGATCTCATTTTATTTTGGGCACATGGGAGCCTCACCTATAACCACCTAGACCCTATGCAAACCTAGAATTTTACACACTCTAAACGTCATTCAAAGAACACCCACCACAATCCTAGACCCACATCGCTAAGAGTCTCTTCCTAACTTGCTCATTTCGTTGCAGTTGATCTCTCGTTTGCAGAGCTTCCATAATACAAGATGTTGATAATCACCATCAACACCACAAAAGGATAGCCATGTGTGTACCACTTTACTCCATTGTTACCTTTCCTCCACACCCTCACCGCCATCATGAGCGCCATCACCATGACACTCTCCAGAAGAAATGACCATGTCATCCCATTATTGCGACTAGTTTCCATTGTCCTCTCTTTCCCTCAGCGGATCACCAAGTACCAATTCACTCGAAGCCTTGGCTTGCTAAATCCTCCATGCATTAAACTAATTACCCTCCTCGCATGCATGACCCCAACCTATCATTTTTTATGAAAAGGTTAGGTGGCAAGGTGTGGGATAGGTCTCCCATCGCCCTTACTAGCCACCTCCACCCTTTCGTACACCTGCATCCAGGTTTTCATTTTTCCTGATTTCCAATGGAACAACATGTCTGGTAGATGTTTGTGGCAACAATACTTGATCACTCTGAGTCAATACCGTCATCTAATTGAGAGACATCACTATTTTCAAAATGGTCAACCACTTTATTTACAGATCACCTAACATGTGAGTGAAGGAGTGAAAGCCTCCCGACAATTTAGAGTTTGAAGGATTTCAACAAGCAGTTCAATTTTCGATTCTAATCTCTAGTTACTTGACACCTTGCTAATCAAGGCCCCATGCCACAATTTCTTAAACATGTTGAGGACAATTTGGGGGTCTCATTCCATAATAAGCTTGGTGTAGTCCTACTTGTAGGTAATGAGAAGGACGTGATTAAGGGACCACAAATTTGTGTCGTTGTTTCTTTTCTATTGAGTGTGCTTGTGTAAAGTCAAATGATCTGGAAAGTGTTGTCCTAGAAGACACTACCAACACCAATCAGTCTTGGGTTACCTTTTGATGGCCATCAAAATTTAGCTTAATGAATCCCATAGGGTGGGGAGACTAGTGGATTGGAGACGAGGAAGAGGGAGAGAGAGAGTAGGTTACATAGAGAGAATGCAAGAGATATGAGGAAGCTAATAATGTAGGATGGATCTTTCAGATTATGGGAAATGTTTTTCATCCTCCTACCAAGCGACAACATTGATCATCTCAATTATGTTTTTTTTTACATGGAGCAAACCTGATCTTTAGTCATTCTGGAGTCCCTAAACGTTATTTAATTTCTTTATTTCCATATTTCCAAAAGAGTGAATCCCTAGAGAAGTTTCTAGATTCTATTTAGGATTTTTTTTGAAGGAAACCGATATCCATGACTCGGTGTTATCCTTGATACAATCTCTCTAATGATATGAAGTTCAAAGAGTTTTGGATCCCCTATCCCAAATCGAGGATGAGAATGTATAAAGGTTGATAAGATTGAGACTTTCCTCCTCTAGATCGCATAGGGGACATTGTGATTGGCCCTCAAATACTCATTTATTTTATTTTATCCTAGGTTAGAGTTTGAATTTTGGCCACCAACCAGAGGAAGGTAGAGACTTTAGGCCATAAGTTTTGAGTCCATATCTACTTCCAGACCTCCTCTTGTCTTCATCACCAACCTGAAGGAGAAGGGAGTGGGCTTATTTTAGATTAAAGTTTCCTTTCAATTGGAATCCCCATCTAAGAATGTCTTGGCCATCCATAATTTGAATACTTAAAAGGTCGAGTTCATCATTAAGAGATTCCCTTCCTGACATGTTCTCCTTAAGTTCCCATTGGTCCAAGGGAATCCAAGTTTGAGAAAGTTGTGGAGAAAAATTGTCAATCTATTATTGATGGATTCTAGTGACATTCTTGGTCAACTATTGATCACATATTGTTTCCCATTGGGGATCCAACTTTGGGAGTGGGAACTATTTCCACGTGTCCTCCCCAAACCGGGCAATTTTTCCATTTTGAATTTCCCATAAATTGTATTTTGAACCAACCCCTATTTTGCCAAGCGACATTCATATCATTGACCCAGGACAATGACCATCCAGACGAATAAGATCTTTAGGCTTGAATCAAAAACATATTTCTGGTTCCACAAATTCCCCATGGTGAGAGAGGATTCTTTATCCATCTCCACCACAATTTGGCTCCTAGCGCAACATTTTTCAGATCGTGATCCCTTAGTCCCAACCTACCTTCCTATTTAGGTGTGCAAACTTTCAGCCAAGACACTAGGGCCTACTTCTTGTGCTCTGTAGTTCCAACCCAAAAGAATATAAGCTACATAATTTTGATTGACTTCAATATTGATTAGGTGCTGCCAATATGGAGAACAAATAGATATGCACTGCTTAAAGCAACGACTTGATTAATGTTAGATGACCTGGAAAATTAAGAGATTAGAAATCCAAGTTCTCTAATTTTTTCTCTAGCTTTGAAAGAAGGTTCTCCCACAACATGTTTCCTAAAGCTTTCTCAACTACGAGAGATCCTAAGTAATTCGACGTGAGGGTACTCCTTTGAAATCTAGGTAATTTTGCAATTCTAACTTGGAGCGTCAGGGGAACATTGGAAAATAGTACTTGATATTTATCCTTGTTGATGGTAGTGCTAGAGGCCTGCATGAAATACTCTACAATTGAATTTATTGCTTGATCTTCATGGACAAAAGGGGTACAAAAGAGCATAGTATCATTAACGAAGTGAAGGTGGGAAGCGATTTCCCCGTCTAGCTTGACCCCCTTCGTGTAATTTTCCCAAGTCATAGCTTTTATGGACCGGACCAACCCTTCAACCATCAAGATAAATAAGAGTGGTAAAAGAGGATCCCCCATCTAGTTCCATGTGAGGGCGCAAAAGTGTCTTTGGGGGATCCATTAAGAAATATAGATTAAAAAATAGTGGATGCAAGGGAGATGATCCATTTCATCAAGACCTCTAAGAAACCAAAAGCTAGAAGGGCATTCTCCATATACTTCCAACTTAGCGTATCAAAGGCCTTTAACAAATTCAATTTAAGGATCATCCCAGGTTTCTTCTGGGTTTTGAGAGAATGCACCGCTTCATGGGAAAATACAATTCCATGTAGGATATGGCGACCTTCCACAAAACCCATTTGCTATGGGGAGAATAGATTAGGAAGCAAGGGTTTTAACCAATTTGTGACAATCTTGGTGATTATCTTGTAGACAACATTGCATAGAGATATAGGGTGAAAATTATGTGGACGACGAGCTCCTTCTTCTTTTGGTATCGGGTTTATGAATGTAGAACTAAGAGCCAAAATCACACCCACACATATCCTCGACTCGTCCATGACATCCAATACATCAAATTTGACAATGGACCAAAGGCATGGAAAAATTCTACCATGAAGCCATCATGCCCTAACGATTGCCTTTTTCTATAGCCATAACCACCTACTCAACTTCTTCTTCTAGGGACATTGGTTCCATTAGATTTTCATTTTTCTCTTGGATGACCAATTTGGGGATGTTATGAACGATTTGTTGAATAGTTAGATCCTTGTTTCCCGAGACTTAGATAGAATGGACCCATAGAAGGTAATCAA
The DNA here is from genome assembly GCA_001517045.1 of Pseudotsuga menziesii. NCBI lineage: Eukaryota > Viridiplantae > Streptophyta > Pinopsida > Pinales > Pinaceae > Pseudotsuga > Pseudotsuga menziesii. Next base: position 637,994 of record LPNX010950537.1, on the reverse strand, counting down.
TTCTAGTTCTATATCTTTATGTTGGATCTTAATGGGTTTAATCATAAATAATTAATGTTTGTAGACATGTTAATTTGCAGGTTTCATCTGTTTGATCTCAATGCAGGTTGTCATCTCATCTCATTGGTTCGTTGGTGGACGATTTGAACAGTTTTCTTTGGCACAAACAGCCAGAGAATGTATACGCGCATCGCATTTAAGGAAGGAAGGCAGGTCTGTGGCACTCCCTTTCCTTGATCCTTCGATCCCGTGACATGATATTTATATTTATATTTCCCTTCGTCGTTCTTGGTCGCTATCTCGGTATGTATCAACGATTCAGAATTCGTTGCATGATCTTGTTCTGTTACTTTCTTGGCAATGGCTTCTTTTCTTTTCTGAATTCGTTGTATGTTCTTGTTCATGTTCTTGTTCTGTTACTTTCTTGGCAATGGCTTCTTTTATTTTCTTGTATGAGAAAGCTCGCAATAATGGTTGGTGCACATCGTTCTATTGGTTAACCTGCTGAACCAAGAATGGATAGAAAGATTAGGAGGGTGATTCTTCTGAGCTTGCAGAAATCACAGTGTACGTTTGGAATCCATGGAGAAGGCGGGCTGGCCGTGTCGCGAGCAGAACGACGAACTCCGCTTCCCTATGTTTCCACGTGGAATTATAAACCAACCTGAATGGGCCAAGTGGCGTACGGAGATCCCTCGATTGTGGTCAGCTGGCGTACGGAAAGACTTAATGGATGAAGAGGGGCGTACGGAAAGCTTTCGGGAGCCCTTGGATGACTGCCAAGTGGCTCAATAACAGCCCTCAGATCTGGCCATCCAATGCATTACAAGTGGCGTTTTATGGGCGTTGCAATCTGGCCGTCCGATGGATGCCAACTGGTGCAATTAGGGCCATAATATCTGGCCATCCGATGGGTGACAAGTGGCGCATTGACGACCATGCATTCTGGCCATCCGATGTTTTCCAAGTGGCATTCTCTGGGCTCTTGGATCTAGCCATCCAATGGTTTCCAAGTGGCATTTTCTCTCTGGGCTCTCGGATCTAGCCATCCAATGGTTTCCAAGTGGCATTCTCTGGGCCCTTGGATCTAGCCATCCATGGCTGCCAAGTGGTGCAATGTGAGCCATGAGATCTGGCAATCCACGGCAGCCAAGTGGCACAACGTGGGCCATGCAATCTGGCCATCCTATGGATTCCAAGTGGCGTTTTCTTGGCTTTGCGATCTGACCATTCGATGGATGCCAATGTCGTTCTCTGGGCCTTGCGATCTAGTCATCTGATGGTTTCCAAGTAGCATTCTCTGGGTCCTTCGATTTGGCTATCCGATGCTTGCCAAGTGTCATTCTCTGAGCCCTTCAATCAAATTGCAAGTTTCGCATATACAGCCATTTCAGAAAATACAAAGTAAGGGGGCAATGTAAGCTGAATATATTGCTCATAAAATTACTGTTAGTTGGTCAATACATATAAGTAAATATGCTGGAGTTTCCCAAACGTTTTTAAAAAATATATAAATTTTAAGTATTTAAAAATTTTCAATGGGTTTTCCAAACGTTTTTAAGTAAAAGTAAAAATAAATTTTAAATTTTAAAATTAAATTTGTAAATATAAATAAATAATATTTATAAATGTAAATAGTGTTTCATATATTTTAAAAAAATAATATAAATTTTAAATATTTAATTTTACTAAATAACACTAAATAAGTAATATTGCACATCTAAAATGTAAATAATAATAATATTAATAGATATAATCAGTGTTTCATATGTTTTTCTATATATAATGAAATTGATATTATAATATGTTTTTATATATGTAAAATAAAATTGATATTAATAAATAATAATATGTTATTAAATAAGTAATTATGCTATTTCAGAATTTCGAAAAGAATTGGGCATCGAATTTGTTTAATTAAATAATTCCCTACATCTTTGGTCTGAGCGCCTTCATCCCAAAGTAAGGGGTTATTGTAACTTAACTTATTTTAGTTTTCTCTATAAGAAATGTCTTATGTAGTGGTTCCCAAGTGCTTTGGGTACCTCTGTAAGTTCTGCGGGTATCTAATTTGTATCTTTTTGTGTCATATGTTTGTTTGGATAGGATAATATCACCTGATATATTGTATTGTTCTTGGTGGCATAACTGAATGACTGAAGATGTAAAACGTTCCTTTGATTCAATGAATACCAAGGAATGGTTTTTTCAACTGAAGAAAAAAAAAATGTCTTACTTTTTTTATTATAAACGTCTTATGTTTTTATTATAAAAGTTTTGTTGTCTCGGCCAGAAGAATAAGTAATAGCCGTATAAATAATAAATAATATTAATAGATATAATGACTGTTTCATATGTTTTTTATATATGTAAAATGAAATTGATATTATAATATGTTTTTTTATATGTAAAATGAAATTTATATTAATAAATAATATTTATAAATATAAATGGTATTATATATTTTAAAATAATAATATTTGCCAAATAATAATAAATAATATTTATAGATGTAAGTTGTATTGCACATGTAAAATTTAAATAATAAATAATACTAGCATTTGCATCGAGACGTGTAAAGGAACGTCGAGAAGGTAAAATAATTGAGTCTTTCCGCAACTGAATGAATCATCTGCAAAAGCATGAACATTTCACTTAATAAAATCCGTTTTCCGTAGTGCGGAAAGTAGGGATCCATTTTTTTCAAGTCATCTGGGAAATCCATTCCCGACTTCCACTTTCCACAATGCGAAACACGGAAATCGAAAGTCACAAGTTCGTAATAAAACTTTCTATATTTCCAACTTCCACTTTCCGCAGGGCGGAATGCGGAAATCGGAAAAGTATTTGTGTCATATTTTTTTATCGTATTTCTCGATTTCCACTTTCCGCATTGCGGAATACAGAAATCGGAACTTTGATTTTTCTTTTGACAATTTTAGTTTTGAACAGCTTTCCACTTTCTGTAGTGCGGAATGCGGAAGCCAGAAACACTAAATCCAAAGTTTCCCAATAATTTTGCCAAATTTTTTATTTGCACGCCTTCATCTCAGCTGTTTGTTTTTCGTTAGATCCACGGTCTAGATTTGTTTTGCCATTGAGCTTTTGGCTATATTGTCTATTTGAATTTGTGAGGCTTTTACCATTTGTTTTACCTTCATTTTCACTGTTTCTAGAGATTTTTACTACGCTTTATTTTTGCTCGAGCTTACATTTGTCACTGGTTTTCAAAGATTTCTACCAGTAAGTTAAATCCTTACGATCGTTTATCCTGTTATTTTTACACTGTAGTAAGTTTTGACCAGGTTTGTCAAATTTCGAGCATAAATGGCATCTCTGGGTCGCAGAAACACTAGATCAAAAATGACTTTGCAAGAAGAAACTTCCAAGGAACCAAACGTCAGAGTCTTCACAGACATTAGTGGGCGTATTTTTGAAAACCAATATTTGGACTGGTCGAGAATCTTTTCTATTTTCGATAATGATGATTTCTCGGGCATTCCTCATGACCAACCGACTTACATCAAAATTCAGAGCTCACAGATCCATCTAATTACCGCCAAACCACCATTTATGCCCTACATAGACGCGATGAAGTGGGCACTCGACGACGCTAACCCTGAGGAGCGATTTTTCAATGACCACATTGGCATTTTTCTGGCCTCATTCAAACCTGATATTTTTTCCAAGGCTTACGGGCTTGGACTCCCGAAACAACTATTGAACCGTAAGTTTCTTGATGAAGCAATCTCCCGTTTCAATTACGAAGATGTGGTGAAATCATGGATGAAAAACCCTACCCTGTTTATTTCACAACCAGGTAATATCTACCCTACTTCATGGTTCAGGGAACCATTTTCACTACTCCCAGCCATGTTCTATCGATTATATGATGAGGAAAATTGCACATTTTTCAAAGTAGAATAGGTTTCGACAGCCCAACACATTCTTGTTACAGGTGAGTCCTTCAATTGGGCTCAAATATTATCTGTTAATTTACAAGAGCAAATTGATAAATACCAGAAAGCCCGAGAAAGAAAAAACCCCCAATTTTACATGTCGGCTTATGTCATGGACGTTTTTTGTGCAACTTCGTCATTTCTTGACCTGGGTTGGAATTGACAAAAGGATTGTCCACCGACCCATATTTACTGCTCTGACATGTGGGAGGATAATTTTGTTCCTCGCATATAAGACATATGTGACTTTTTTTAAGGTCCATGTATCATAAGATCTTCAAGGCCGATGCTCCAACATTTTCAATAAGAGCCAGGGCTTTAATTAGTTTGCATGTAGATTGGTACATCGAAGAATTTTCTCTTATTTTAGAATTTGGGGAAGCAACACCATCCATTTGTTGCCCATAATTGTTCCAAACCGCATGGTCTTACAAGAATTTTCCTTTCAAACCGTCATCGATGGCGCCCATTCAAAATTGGTTAAGCACAAGAGGAAGACTTGGCCTAAGTTCCCTCTGTATACAGATTCTTTGGTTATATAGAATTCTACCCATGCAACTGTGTTGGGTAAGGAGATTACAACTATGAAGCTGGGAGAAGCTGTCAAAAGGATGCATGATCCTAAGGCTTTCCTCGCTAGCCTTTTTGCTCAAGAAAAGGCTAAGTTCAATTATACACATGAATATTTTCCAGATGATTCCATGTACAGGGAATTTGTTGATTTTTGGGAAGCACTGGAAAAGATCGTTGTTCTAGAGGTAAAGTCCCATGTTTCAAATATCAGAAAGAAATAAAGGAGTCTACCCTTCGTTTGAGAAAATTGAAATTTGAAGAAGAGGAAAAGGTTGCAAGGGAAAACATGGAAAGAGAAGCAAGACAGCTAGTAGCAACAACATCTGGTTTAGCATCCCAGTCCAAAGAAAAAGGAAAATCTGTCATAGAAACCCCTAGGAGTGCTCACTCTTCCCAAGATATGGAAGCTCTTCAAAGAGGGGAATAATTCAAATAAGGTCTAGCCAAACTCAGTGCTCAACTTCGGACACATGTCCAAGAGGCTGAATCTCAGCCAAAGAAGAAGAAAACATAGCTTGTTTGTCAGCAACCACAAGTGCTTGAAGCATTAATGACTCAAACATAGCAAATATCTCAGCAGGTACTCGGAGAACAACATCGATTACAGATAGATGCACTTGCCCTTCAAGAGCAAGTTCCTCCTCAAGTTCCTGTGATCCGACAGGTTGAGCCTCAACTCGAGCGTGAGATTGAGATCCATCAAATTGATAGTGATCTAGAGGAGGAGACTGGAAACCCCACTTGCCCTGTCAATATCTATACCTCCAAGACATCTTTTGTCCATGATTCACACTTTTCAGGAGATCTTTTTCATGCTTTATTCCCTCAATCCTCTTTTTACCATGTAGATTTAAATCCTATTCTTGAGTACACTTCTAGAGATCCATTAGTATCAGCAAAATTTTCCAGTGATACTCCCCCTCCTTCCCCACATGTTTCATCAATTCCCCATACAACTCATACTCCCACCACATCTTCTCATATCCTTTTTTCCCAAGTGGAAACCCCTTCCATCTCTACTATCCCTTCTTCACAAACTAAAACCCCTCTTCCCACTTCTTCCACTTCCCTCATATCTATCTTCCCTACTTCCACCTTGGACATTTCTCCCCTTAATGTACAAATCTCGGTCCCACAATTAGAACCTCACTCATCAACCTCAACCCAAAAAGAAGCCCTTTCAGCTGCAGAAGACATGGCAAATTTTAGAGAAGATGCAGTTGTTTCCTTAGGGAAACATTTTTGGAGCAAGAAGGACAAGGCCATTTCGAAGAAAGGTTCGAAGAGGACAAGAGAAGGAACACTCAAACATGTGCCTTCCTTTGATCAATTTTTTTGGAGAACTGATGCCCCTAATGAAAAGGAAGGAACATTAGATACAACAACTGTTATGGGAGCCTTTGCAGGGGCTAACTATAACTCAATGTACCAGCTAACTAAAGATATCCTTAGTAAGGAACAAGAACTACAGAAAGCAAGAAAGGATTTGGAAGCAACTGAGGCACGTCACCTTAAGGATATTGAGCTCCTTAAACAAGAGAATCAAGATAAACAAAGACATTCGACCCTAGAAAATTGACAGTCTCAAGCATCAGCTTGAGAAATCAGAGGTCATGAACAAGCAACGGGATAATCATAATGCTACCCTAGAGAAACAACTCAAAGAATTACAGATATCTTCAGTTTCCTCATCATTTTCAACATTAACAACTGAAGAATTTAAACAACTGGCTTGTAAGGTAAATGAGTCAGTATCATCAATCCATAATCAACCTATATATAAGGCTGTGTGAAATATAGGAACTGTACAAATCATTTGAAGAATAGTCGGATGTCCTGTAGGATCATCATACTTGGAAAACTGCAGCAATTAAGGTGTTGGAAAATGTGATTGGCTGGAAAACACATATTAGAGACAGACCAAAGGATATGCCAATCACGGATAAAGTCCAAGCTAAGAAAACCAGAGTGACAATTGAAACTTGGGGAAGCCTCTGTGATGCAATAGGAAGCATCATCCAAGATGGCCAAGAAGCATGCAAGTATAGGTGGATAGTTTCAGAGGTTTTAATTGATTTCTTAGGGTTTCCTATGCTAGAACCGATCGAAGAAGCGCCTTCCCCCAAGCTAAAATTAGATGAAGTTGAACGATCTTTTGTTGTAGCCAAGGATTAAATTCAGGGTGTCATCTAGCTTAACCTGTAGGAGATCATGAGGTGGACTGAGACACCTAATTCTGCGATGGTTAGGATAGAGGTTCATGTTGGTAAATAGAAAACGGTGAAGAAGAGGGAGATCACATCAGAGATTTTGAGGGAAGAAATACATCTGGAACAGGCTTAATCTTAGGACATTGATTTTTTGATGGATTTAGATGCTTGGTGGCATTCCGCCCTTGAACAAACTTAAACTGTTTGATCTTGTAATCCCGGATGTTGGAAATTTTATTTTGTTGTAATACTTTGTAATATAATTTAAAGGGAAAGATTTCCCAAGTAGGGGAGAGGAATTTTTTGGAGACTACATGTTGAAGTATTTCATATATGTTAAACGAATGTTTTTGTTTGATTTATGTGATTTATTATGTTGCTGATGATTAGTAAATGATATCTGATACTAATTTATTAATTAGTATTGCCTCTTGGATGTATTGAATATTTCTTAGCTTTTGGATAAACCTTATACAATATTTGGTTTGAGGTTTATTTGAAGTTGGTTGTGGAGACTGGTCTGAGCCTGCATATTTGTATGTTAAGAAATCAAACCCCTTTTACCTTTATATTTTTCAATCATCCAAACATGGTTTCATGCCGTATATCAACCCAGTCAAGTGGACAGTTGACCATGCAACCCCTAAAGAACGGTTTTGCAATGAACAGTACTGAGAAGGACACTGAAAGACATACCAAGAAAGATTTGTAGTTTTGGAAACATTGTAATGTTTTGCAATTGAATAAAATAACACTATTACTTATGTTATGTTTTATGTTGAAGATCGTTTTTCCCATTTGGATGGAGCTTTGAAAGAATGCATGCAGCATCCACGATTTGTTCAAAAAGAGAAAGAACGGGATATTCATGATGTTATTATGTAGGAAGCCAGATAATTTGATGTAATTTAGGCAGTACTCAATTCCTTTAAGCATGCATGTTTTGGAACATTACTGACTCATCAGCGCAACGAAGATGGTCAATAACAAGTTTTTTTTAGCTGTTATGGATCTAGGAGATGCACAATAGAATGAGATGGATGTAAGGTTAAGAACACTTATGGAAATTGGATCTCTTATGCTTAATGGGTTGATAAAACATCAAGTAATTCAATTAAATGTCCAAAGCATTGTTGCATCTGCAAAAACATTGTTCAAGGAAAGGTGTTGTTCATTTTTTCATGAGAGAATATGATAAAGATATGGAAACTTATCAGAAAGGTTTCAAACATTATGAAAATAACCAAGTTAACACTTATAAATTTACAAAGGAAAAACTCAATATCAGATATCAATTGTAGCAGTCAGGCAAGTTTTTCCTGAGAATGATTGTTTTAGTCACTAACTTAAAAGAGCTGTTGCTGCCAAATGAAGAAGAATTTTCAAAAACTAAGAGATTATTTCTTCAGAATGGGCCAATATTCAAAAACCTCCTTCAATTTTTACACAGGTATCAATGTTTGGGAGAATTAAAAGGGTAATTTTCCAAATTTTCAAAATCTTGTCTAAGTCATCAACTTCAAAAGAAGATTTCGAGGAGTTGGAGGAGAATATAGAAAAATGAATACATGGGTTTTGTTTGGGACAGATTGAACTACAATAACCTCTTTCATATTTCACACAGTTGTCACCATTTGAGATATGCAGGTGAGTCTTTGAAGCCTATTTTTCAGCAATTCACATCCTGAAAAGAAAGAAAAAAAGGAAATTAGTTATAATTATTTCTATTTTGAGAATTTAGTTAGATTTCAAATTTAAGAGTAGGTAGAGGTTGTTTTACTAAATATTCATATGTATTTGATATATCTAAGGTTGGATTTTCAAGATCAAAGAGGCTCTTTGTTTGTAATAGCTCCAATTTCAGAGAATGAATAAAATTGCATAGGAGGAATGTTGAACTTTTTCATGGAAGAGATTCTTGTGCCATTAATTTACTCAGCAAGTGATATTCTTAAGTGGTTGTTTTTCCAGTTTCCCATCCCATTTTGTATCTTCTTTCATGTTTGATCATTAGTTTTATGAACTATAATTCATCTTGCATGATCTAGGTTCATTGTTCAAGCATTTTCAAAACAATTTCTGCTAAAGTTTTACAGAACTCGCCCTAGTTAGGTGCTATGTTTGATGGATTGTCTTCCTTGTCTTCTAATCAACCTCCAAATGCCTCAAGACTGAGGAAGTGGTGTCTACCTTGCCTCTATCCATGAACCTTTCAAACCCTACCTCTTGCAACCTAACTTAGATCTAGTTTTTTACTCCATTGCCCAATCGCCTCCTCCATGATTGTCTTACCAAATCTTTTAAAAACAAACTTGTCCTATCCAAAATTGACATTCTGAGTGTTTTGGTTGAAAATATTGAGTGATAATGTTCTAAATCATTGAGAGATCCCTCTTTGACTATATAAGGTCAGGATACAGTTTAAAGTGGTTCTGTGGTTACCTCGAGATCTACCTTTCACAGCCTGGGTACATTCTGGAGTTATAGCAGTCCCTACTAAAGAGTTTCTAAGTCTCTAGATTTTATTAAGTTATGGATGAGATGGTTGTTAGGAGTTTATAAGTGATTCACTGAAACAAGATACTGCAAATTTATAATTTAGTTCGACAACATAAAAAAGATATGGCATTCATAACATGATATGACTGAAAACAGAAATAAGGATACAAATTAAATAAGTGATGCTAAAAAATGAGAAATGTTTTGCAGTGTACTTGGTCAGTTTTAACTTATTCAACCATGAATGATTTAAGGGGGAAAGGGGATTCCCAATATACCACAAGGTACTGGGAATATGTTCGGATTCTGATAAGAGTCGCTCTGCATGGAAAAATGTGGGCTAGATGGAGTCGTGGGGGGGTGTTCAACACTACACCAACAAGGATGTAGCCTAACGGGACCCCACACTCACTTTCTAGTTTTTCTCACTTTCCATGAAGAATTTTTCCACTATTCCTCAAGTTCGTCACGCCGGATTTTCGTAATTTTTGAAGGGTTGTAACTTTTATTAATGTGAGTTGATAAATTAAATGTGAGGAATTAATTAGTGTGCATTTCTGCTTTTGGTTATCTCAAAGCTTGGGGCGAACATGCAGTGGGAAAGAGCATACACTAGAATGGAAAATTGTTTATTCCAAATTGGTATTGTAAAACAACAAAGGTAAAATCGGTGAAACTAATTACTATGCCAAGGAATATATTTTCCCCAAATGAGAAATATCTTTGGGTAATTTGGTAGATCAATGTCGAGTTAGTATTACTTTCCAAAAGCAAAATAGAATAATGATGCCTCAAAGAAAAAGAATAAAAAAAAGTACACTACTTCCTATGGAAAATAGTATCATTTCCCCAATCGAATGGGTTCTCTTGGGTAATTTGGTAAAGAAATATCAGATTAGTTCTAAAATACAAAATTTTAAGTTTTGGTACTTGGAAAAAATTTGGAAAATGTTCTAAGTGTAGATACCAAAACAACTAGCCTAGATCTAGTTAAATAATGAAGCTTTGAATGTGTTTCTAGATCTGATTATTCTAACAGTTAGGATTATTAATACTCCTTGTCCAATTTGGTCATATGTCTAAATCAGGAGTCATGTCTAAATCGGGAGTCCATCCAGTCTATTTTTAGTCACTAGCACCATCGGGTCCACTTGGCCTAATTGGGGCACATGTTCCAGATACCAAAGTGTGGGGAACACTAATTGAGGCCTACTGCCATTGATTGCACTTGCATGCACCAGTTTAGGAGCCTCCTAGATCAATTCCTACAATTTAGGAGCCACTGGGAGTCGTGATACCAACCTTCATCAGTTGAGTTCAGTTAGTGACTAGTCAAGCTCAGTTAGGAGTCAGTTACATTCAATTCTAGTCCTCTACATTCAGTTAGCGCTAGGTTTGCATGGTTGCATGCAGGAGAGGCACATTTCTCACCTAACATAGTCATTTAGCCTCATTCAACACTGAAGTAGACACTTGAGTTGTGTTTTAGAACTCCGTTGAACTCCAGTAATGGTTTAGACAAGGTCAGTTAACTATTGAGTCCTCCAACAATGATTTAGACAAGGTCTTAGTTACCTACAGTCAAGTAGAGTCTAATCAATTCAAATTTCCTCATGTGGATTTGAATTTCATGTGGCTATTTAAGCCATTGTACTTCATTGTAATTATTATCTAATTACTTTTTTATTAATGAAAGCATTCACAGTTGCAAGCCATTTTTGCACTGTTTCATTCTTCAATAACTGAGTAAATTGTGTGATCTATCTTGTGAGTTGTGTGTTTGTCCATGGATCTATGTGCTCAATTTAATATGGTATCAGAGCCTTGACAGACAAGGCACTTCTCCTCCTCAAATCTCCTACTGGATCATTTTTTAGCAAAATTGGTCCTTCTAGCTTTGCACTAGAAGCAGAAGGTTTACCACTTAATACACCAAGTTAAGGAATTGTTGATCAAGCTTGCTTGATCAATTATGCTAGGTGTGATGAAAACCTGAAATTTGCAGGCTGTTCGACCTTACGATGCCCCTTTTGTGTTTTTGCAGGTACAACTTCAAATGGATTCATCAGTTCCTCTTCGTACCCCATTCACAAGCTATTCATAATGGAAGATGAAGATGATTGCATCTCTGAAGAAACAAGATATCTATGAGGTATCTATTGGACTTGGTAAAGATTCATATGAGAGTGAGCATGATTGGTTGAATGCATGTGATGGAGCTTTTGGAACAATTGGTCTGGCTCTTTCTCCTAGCTTGCGCTACCTCACTAGATCTGTTGAATACCCAAAGAATCTCTGGACAAAATTGGACAAAACCTTTGGAAAGATTGATGAGGATCATAATATCACTTTGGAGAGAACATCCAGCACCATAAGCATTCTTGATCCACAATTCTCAGCCTCCACTCTCTCTGATAAAGTTGTTCAAGATGAAGAAGAAGCAGAAGTTTCTACACAGTCAATTTGAATTGAAGACCGTCTCCTTGCAGTGACTTTTTATCCTGATTCTCCGAAAGTTTATGAGATCTATGATAACTCGTCTCCTCATATGGCTGAAATGGAAGAAGACATTCGAATCTCTGATATTGAAGAAAAATACTACTGCACTTCCATGCAAACATTCACCGGTGATTTTCCTTTGAATTCTGTGCAAAATTTGCCAGTAATTGCTTCCAAAAGTGAAGAGGAATTTCATTTTTATCTCTCTAATGTTGCTCCTGGTGTGAAAATATGTAATACCTTGGATATTTTGCAATAAATATCATATACCAAAGTGATCCATTCGCTCCCCTTGATCTAGATCTTCCAACAAATTCCTGCAGGATTGCATGCACCAAAATTCAGAATTTTGAAGAAGAAGAAAGTTGTGCATCCACCGTCTCGGTTAACCATTTCTTTGGATCTGATATGAACCTTATTTGATATGATATGATCTTATTTTGATCTGATCTGATATTTATTGGTTCAATATTTCAAATTCATAAGCTTTCAGTACTGCTTGTAGTTATTCTCATTAATTTTGTGAAGAAACAAGTACCGCAAGTCTCCTACAAAACTGCTGCTGGGGCTTTGATTTCATTTCACATTTTTGGATCTGTTGTGGACCTATTTAGATCCGATTTAATTTCTGATATGATATTTTTTGGTTTAAAATTTAAAATCCAAGAGCTTTCAGTCATGCTTGTAGCTGCTCTCACCAATTCCGGTGTGAAAAATCAAGTACCGCAATTTCTCTTCAAAACTGTTGCTGGGGATTTGGTGTTAGTTTCCTCTTATGAGGTTGTTGATATTTTATTTTGTGAATCATTATATATTTTTGAAGCTATATAATACTATGGAGCTCAATCATTCACTATCCACAGTCCCAGTGCTTCTCTACCATTGATCACATGCTCATCTCCTCACAGAACTAGTAAAGAGGAAGACATTCTGCATCCGCCTGAACACTTGCTCCTAACACTTGGGGCTAATTTTACCACTCATGGTTTTCTGTTCATGGATGAAACATATCATTTTCTTGAGTTTTCCTCACATGTTTTGAATCCTTAAGAACCTTTTCTCACTTATCAGTTGATTTCAGTTGCTCTACATGGGTCCAGTCTTCATATGGCAGCTATCTATATTTACGATTTAGTTGAGAATATCATTCTTCTTCCAAAGAGGAAGATTACTCCAGACATAATGATGGATAGGTTTACATTCCAGGCCCCAGGATAGCTATGCACAGAAGAACTAGATTGATCCTAATTCTACCTGCTTAATTAGAGAGGGGGCTTTTTCCCATGTGGTTTTTTGCCCATCTCCTTGTATTGTGCAGTTACTTTACTTTACTTGATGTAATGGGTGACCTATGGTCTTAGTTACCAGAGCCCACATACTGTCCAAGTTAGCATTCAGTGGGGGTGTTAGGATTATTAATCCTCCCTTTTCCAATTTGGTCATATGTCTAAATCAGGAGTCATGTCTAAATCGGGAGTCCATCCAGTCTATTTTTAGTCACTAGCACCATTGGGTCCACTTGGCCTAATTGGGGCAGATGTTCCAGTTAACAAAGTGTGGGGAACACTAATTGAGACCTACTGCCACTGATTGCACTTGCATTCATCAGTTTAGGATCCTCCTATATCAATTCCTACAATTTAGGAGCCACTGGGAGTGTCGATACCAACCTTCATCAGTTGAGTTCAATTAGTGACTAGTCAAGCTGAGTTAGGAGTTAGTTACGTTCAATTCTAGTCCTCTACATTCAGTTAGCGCTAGGTTTGCATGGCTGCATGTAGGAGAGGCACATTTCTCACCTACCACAGTCAGTTAGCCTCAGTCAACACTGAAGTATACACTTGAGTTGTGTTTTAGAACTCCGTTGAACTCCGGTAATGGTTTAGACAAGGTTAGTTAACTATTGAGTCCTCCGACAGTGATTTAGACAAGGTCTTAGTTACCTACAATCAAGTAGAGTCTAATCAATTTGAATTTCCTCATGTGGATTCGAATTGCATGTGGCTATTTAAGCCAGTGTACTTCATTGTAATTATTGTCTAATTACTTTTTTATTAATGAAAGCATTCACAGTTGCAAGCCATTTTTGCACTGTTTCATTTCAATAACTAAGTAAATTGTGTGATCTATCTTGTGAGTTATGTGTTTGTCCACAGATCTATGTGCTCAATTTAATACTAACATGCTAAAACAAGTAGATTTGAATAAACTAAGATTTGAAGAACTAGATCTACTTAATTAGCACACTTGGAACAATGTAACCAGAAAGAAAAGAGAATTGGGATTTGAAGAGATGGACAGAACACTTCAAGCCTTGCTAGTGAAGGATGTTGTAACCTCCTAGCCCCCACCATGTGCTATTTTATGTTATTGATCATTTTCATGTGGTGCGCCCCCTCAATGGCCATTTTTAGTGATGTGTCCTCCCTATTTTAGTGAGTTGATATGTGTGAGATGTATCCGACTAATCTTAGCCGTAGATTAAGATGATATTATCTTTTGATCTTGACCCTTGATCTTTTTGGATCTAGGTTTTGTGTATTTGAGAGATCTATATATTGAGATGCTCTCTCATTTGTAAAGGGAATTTTGGCTCTTGATATCTTGGAATAATAAAATATTTTTGCAAGACCCTTGGAAGATTTGTCGAAAATCTTATGTGGAGATTGGAAAGTCTTATTCTCTCTAGCATTCTTGTGGATCTATGTATTTCTAATATATTTTTTATAGGTTATCACCCATTTTGTGAAGGAAGCGATTTGGGTAGGACAACTATTGTGATGGATCTCCATATCATTCTCTCAAATCACCATTGGTTCAGGGAGTATCGTTATTGTGTCTTGCAACCATCTTGATGTTCTTTGATTCAACTTTCTTCGTCATTTCATCTAATTTTTGCAAATCAATTCTCATTGAAGATCTCTTTTGAAGGAGCAGGGAGCACTTAGCATCTTGGAGGGACTAGTGATTTCATTTGGAGTGGCATAGATAATGCCCGTAATTGATCGGAGAGTCAAGATCATCATCATACAAGGTTAGTAGCAAGTATTTCCAGGTACGTTTGCATTTTTTTATTTTTCTTGGGCTTAATCCAATTGTCACCATAAAAATCTCTTTCTTCAAACCCTAGTTTTGTATATCTGAAAGATCCAGTGAGTTTTTGATGATGAACATCAAAAACCACTTGGATATTGTTGAATAAACCTTAGTTCTTGAATTTCACATAAATCGAACTCCATTTACCCCGGGATCTAGACCAGTATCTCTAGTTGGGGGTGCCCCCTTTGGGTGGTTTTCCAAATCTTCAGATCTCTTAGTTGGGTATGCTTGAACCCACTTGATTTTCATAGATCAATCCTTTAAAAGCATCCCGATCTAGTCATACCATTCCCTGATTTACCTTTCAAGTCTGCTTTGTCCACTTTCGCATGATTTCCTAAGTGGGACCTTTATGTTTCTCTTGTATATGGCTAGATCTTTCTAGATCTACTTTTATTAACTCATTATGGTATTTTCCTTATCAAGTTGGGTCATTTTCCCTATTCTCTAAACCTCCCCAACTTCACCTTAAATCTTATACCACATCTATTTACTAGATCTA
Organism: Pseudotsuga menziesii; assembly: GCA_001517045.1. Lineage (NCBI taxonomy): Eukaryota > Viridiplantae > Streptophyta > Pinopsida > Pinales > Pinaceae > Pseudotsuga > Pseudotsuga menziesii. The sequence continues at coordinate 622,653 of LPNX010950537.1, read as the reverse complement.
GTCTACCTCACTCGTTATCTCTCCTCTTTTACTCATTTCTTACCCCCGGGAGTGTCTTGAGTAGGTGCACTATCCTTCTTGGTCTAGTAGGGTCTCCTCCTTGGTCATTATCTGGATTGATCTAAAGCAACAAGAACCTATCTGGTGTAATAACTACCATTCATCCATAGTGGACGAGGCCCTTGCGGTGTCATCGGTAAGCTACCTCACCTCTACCATCCCGAATGGGATACCTTTAATAGGTAGCTACACATTATGTGATAACATATTTTGGCATCGTTGGCGAGGAGGTAGAGGCCTACATCTGGTGTCTGTGAGTAGTACTACACTCTTATCGTCCGAATCATTACATCTAGATTAAGTTAAGTGAATGATTTCCCCTTTTCCTAATTCTGCATTCACTTGTCTCTTTCTCACATCATACTTCCCCAACGACAATTATTTCGGTGGGATCATTTAGTATCTCACCTGGCGACTCCATAATGTGACTCCTCTTAGGAGCGATCCTAGACCCATCCTTATGATCTCAAAATTCGATCTAATTTTGTTGAAGGAATCCCCATTACTTATAAAACGAACCTAGGTCATAAAGATTCGAAAGCACAATCCACAAATTTATTTTGGAAAATTTCTAATTCCACTGGGTCTCCTAATCATATCCCAAGTGCTTCTTCCACTATTCTGAATTCTACACCTTTAAATACAGATCCTTTATCTAATAAAATCTCTTCTTCTATTCCAATCTCCCAACCTATTTCAATGGTTCACATAACCGCAAACACAAACAAAAAACCAACCACGAGCCTTTGGAAATAAGGCTAAGGATTCTTCGTTTGACTTATCCCAACTAGTTGGGTAACACCATGATATGCCAAACAAATATTTCGAGAGCATTCATAAATTATCTGGCAATTGTGAAACCACCATCAAAGACCATATAGATGTTGTGTGGTCACACATGGAAGCTTATGGTGCTAAGGAGGAGGATATCTACATGAGGGGCCTTTTGTTTTCATTAAAAGGTGAATCTCATAGATGGTTTGATAGGATTCCTACTTCATCAATAAAGGGTTATGATGCTTTTTTTACCATCCTAAAGGGTCAATGGTCAGCAAAGCTAAATGGAAAATTACTTCTGAACCAACTTTTCGAAATCAGAAAGAAGGAAAACAAAATTGTTCAAGATTTTAACCTTGGGTTTGACAAGTTTGTAGCAAGTGTACCTGACACTATCAAACCTAAGTACCAAGGACTCATGATCCATTACCAAATTCTTTTGATGGATAGCTTGTTTATCATTTAAAGGAAAACAACCCAACTGACCTAAAGCATGTCCAAGACAATGCAAGGAAACCTGAAGCAAAAGTTGTGTCAATGGGGAAGCAAAATTTCTTCAACTCCTATGGTTCATATTCATCTAAAATAGAGTCATGAACTAGAAATGTAAAAGAACCATATAAGGAACCGGTTTATATTTTGGAAAACATGCTAGAGATGGTAAAAAATTTGGCTCTGATCACACAAGACCTAGCTAAGGTTAGGGATTACGATAGGTATAGGAACTAGTATGGACCTAAACCTTATTAGAACCCTCAGAAGAGACCCATGAATGATGACTTAAGAAAAAATCCCATGAATCAAGCACCACCTGATCCCAACACAATTAATTGGACTAGGGAATAAGAGCAGGAGGATATTGATTACTATCCTCATGAAGAAAATGAAGAAGAGGATTCAAAAAAGAAGATTAAATTCACTGATGACTTTGATGAAACCTTTTGTATAATTGTTTTTGATATAGAGGATGATAGTCAGGATAATTCCTCCAATGCAGGCCACATTCGTCCTTTAGAGCAAATAAATGAAATCAACAAACCCATAGTCCAAATCTATAAAAGGGATAAAGGTAGGGAAAGGTCTTTGTCGTTTCTTGACAGGGAGATGGAAGAAAAGAAGGATGAAGAGAAAGAATTATATAAAATTCACGCCAAGTATGATTTGAATATTAACATTGAGAAGGGATTGGATAAGATCACACAAAACATTCCCCTTACTGAGTTGATTAATATTTCGTCCATAAAAAATCAAGTGATTGAATTCTTTGATAGTATTCCTATAGTCGTCCAAAATGACATTGTTGTTGAAACTCTTCCCAATCCACCCTTGAATGTTGCACTTAGAGAGGAATATTATCCTCCAATTCAGATTAGGGAAGCACTTTATGAGAGGAATAATGGAGGGCATAATCCTTTCTATCTAAATATTCACATCTGTGAGTTGTTATTACAAAACTATATGATTGACTGGGGAGTTGCCATGAATGTGATGCCCAAAAGTATATGGAGGGCACGATACTTTTGGGCATCAATAGACCTTATAAGAATGCATGTGGAATGGATTCGAGACTTGTCCATGTTTTCGGATTGATAAAGAATCTTCAGGCAGACTTGTTTACTTGTTTAGACATATCCACTCTCACGGATGTTGTAGTAGTTGATTTTTTCCTAGTTTATGAGATGCTTCTTAGTCGAAGATGGTCGACAGGATTAGGTTGCCAGCTATAGATGGACTTATCGTATGCCACTATTCCCAACTCTAATGGAGAAATGGTGAGGATTTACCGTGAGCCTTTCTATGATGGACATTTATAGCAGTATGAAGATGGGGTCAAGAATTCATATGGACAAGGTGATTTGTTTCTTGATGGTAGGTTCATGGCTATGAAAGGAGGTAATAGTTCACCAAGAAGTGAGGATGACACAGAGAGTATTTGAATATCTTTTTGGGAACCTAATTCATCAGAAGAACAAAGGGATCTTCAAAATTTTATTCGTAGGACTAATCATGATTTAATGATGTCTGAAGTCTCTCATTAAGACATTCATGATTTGACGAATGTTGGTAGTGCATAAGGATTTGATGTTTCTAAGCACCTTCATGATCCCACTCTAGGATTTGTAAGCATTGATCCATATATGACTATTCCACATGAAGAGCTACAGTAGAGATTGGAGGTTGTCAAGAGAAACAGGGAGATTCCAGTAGAAGACCTTATACCCCCTCCTAAACAAAGAATCATTAGAACGTTGAGAGAGTATATTGTTAATACGAAGGTAAATCAAGATAGGGTACAACATTTCCTTCCACCAATTTATTGGTGGAAAAGCAATAGTGCTCCTAACGATAGAGAGACTATTCATCCTGATGACCCACCTCCACCCCTTTCAGAGCTTACCACAAACCAACAAACTCTGAATGATTTTCCCATAATGAATAGTTTTCCTAACTTTGATAGTTTCCTCCTATCATGAGAGAATACTCATTCTGAAGAAGGGGGAACACATTCCAACATGACATCGTATTTAGTGCTTATCCCCTCTGGAAAAGGATCTAGTACTTATCACGAGGAAATTTCTTCCACCTATACATTCACACATTGTTAGAGAAAATATTTAGGGATTTGATGATTGTGAATGAAACGCAAACTAAAACCATATGCTCGCAATATGAAAAGGGAAGTACTAAGTGCATAAATAGAAATAGAGTCCCTCAAGATGGTAGTGGGGAGTATTTCCGTACTTCCTGGGGAATATCTTGCTAAAAATGATATTGCTCATCCCATACCAATACGTATGATAGAGCATCCTTATCTTCAAGGGAACGCTAATGTGCCTTTGGATTCCATTTGAGATATTCAAGTTATACCTTCCACGGTAAACCAAAGGCAGTTAGACCATGGTGATAGAGTTGTCTTAAGGAATGTGGATTATTTTCTCATTTATAGGGTGTATGTTGACTTATGGGTTGTAACATTCACAATAGAGTGCAGAGATGGAAAGTTTTATTATTTATCCTCTGCAAATGGACATTAGTTTTGCATCCCTGTTCATGAGTCTAGTCTACGGGACTATATTCCTGATCTGACTTAGCAAGAGCTTCCTTTCCTATTTAGTTTAGAGTATGAAATTGAATAATCTATTTTGAGCAGTAGGATTGAGTCTTCAATGTTGCATGGTCCTAAGTCTTTGAGTCAAAGCCTTCCTTAATAAACTCCGCAATTGATTGACAGTTCTTAAGTTACATGTTTTTATTTCAGCACTTTACTTTCCGCATTGATATTTCAACATGTACTCTTTAGTATTTTATTTCCAATTTTTTTATTTTATTTTATGCCACATGTACTACTGGGTAGTGTTGTTTCTATCATGCGCAGAAATAGGTTTTACTAAATATGGAGCAGTATATCGGGTGCATATTTGTTGATTGGATGAGCATTGTTGTGTACCAAAGATATCTAGGGCTCTCGTGTGCTCTCTCCCTTAGAGCACATGTCCCAGTTGGAGCCAGATGCTGTCACATATATAGTAGCTGGGCTACTTTTGTTCCTGAGCAGTTCTTTGAGCTAGTTCTTTACTATGAGGTCAGCAAATGATAAGCCACTAGTTGATGATATCCCACTTTCAGCAAATCCATAGTATCCAGATTGACCAATTTTATTCCATGACCGAGCCTCATGACCTCGGATTTGATGAATGAGTTAGTTTTTCTTTCATCACCCATAGTAGAGATCATTATAGCACTCATGATATGTAGTAGAAACACTTGTTCCAATGATCTTCAAATTGGTTTCAAATCCAGTGCAAGTATATGACCCGGGTGATATTATGGTTTGTGCATATGGATTTTGAAGTTGCTCTGTTACCTATTTTAGCAGTGAGACTTGGTTGATATTGATTATATGTTGGAAATACTTTATCTTTCTTTACTTGGAATCTAAAGTATAAATGATCTAGCTATTTTGACCAATAGATTCTTTTGTATACTCATTGGCCATGCCTTACTCCTAGCATGGATTTGGTATTTTCCCTTTAGGGACACGGCTTTCTATTCTTGGCACCATATCCAATTTCTATGTATATCTGTTGCCTTCCCTTGTTGTTGATTAACCTTGACTTATAACTTAACTAGTGACATCTGGGATTTCCCCCACCTTCACCTCTATGTTGGGATAGGTCTCCATGTATAAAATGGGTCTTATTGTTGGTTTATGTGATTCTTGTCACAAGGAATGTCTACCTCTAGGTATTTAACACAATTAGTCCTACCAAAGAAGTGTTTTTAGACACTAAGGCATCGGAGCTTAAATTTATTCTAAATGGATTTCTTGCCAGCAAAATAAAAGTGTCTCTAGACACTACTGAAAATACAAAATAAAACTAGCCAGTTGCCAAGAGATGAGCATGCATCCATTGTATGGTGTAAGGCTCATTTATCCACACAGGGTATCAAGGTGAGGCAAGCCCCTCAAGGTTGAGCGTTAGTCATTTTCTGGAAGCCTAGAAAGCTTTCTAGGGCACCTGCTCTTGGAGGATGGCATGTTAGTAATAAGAAATATAGTTGATGGCTAGAATATGAGCACTCATTCTTTTTATAATGCATGACTCATTTTCCCCCATAGGGAGACTGGGAGAGACTTGCCCCAAAAGGTTGTGTCTGTCATTTTCTAGAAGCCAAATGGCTTACCAGGGCACCTTCCTTTATAGGTTAACTAGTATAATAATGTTGTGCAAATAAAGTATAAAAAGGTTGGTTGTTTAAAATCTAGTGTAGATTTCTCATCATTCCTCCCATATGTGAGACACTGCCATTCCCTATCATTCACCTACTCCATCTTATTTATTGTTGGGATCTCCATGTCCTTTATCCCAGGTCCTTACAGTGCTGAGTTAGCAAGTCATCCCTTTGTCCTTACCTGGTTTTAGTTCCCTTCACCCTTGACTAGAAAAAGGGATAAATCTATAAACAATTATACACTGGAGGTTCTTGTTTAAAGCAACCAATCATTTTGATTTAGATTATTATATATGTAGTTTTCTTATACTTACCAATATAATCTAATTGTACTTGAGTATCACTACTAGCATAGATAATTGAGCATGCATGTCCATTTTTTACTTTGCAGTATCAGATTGTAACACTTGCATCATCATTTGATCAGTCTTGACTTGGTCAACCCAATTTTGACCAAACCATGAGCAGGTTCTCTTACCAGCTAAGTTGTACTTGGTGGATTTTTCAAGTGAGCCAACAAGGTTTGAACAAGCACACTTTTTCATGGTCAGAGGACTGATGGCTCCTCCCAAGCTATGAAGCTTTGTACTGTAATTTATTTTCTAATTAATATAAAGACTTTAGAGGTCCATGGTGTGTTGCATTAGTGCGCGGATGAATATTGTCAATGGCATATGAGGTTACTGTATTGCTGATTTTTTCTTTGCTTAATGTGGTGATGTATCTGGACTTAGCATATAGGGTTAATGATTCTAGTTTGATTTCATTTACTATTCTTTGCATATAAGGATCTAGAAGTAGCAGACTATACTAGTTTGTACTTATGCTCTCTCAATCTTCATTTGTTGAAATACCAAATTTGATCCCCTTTGTGCAAGTACTGTTAATGATGCAAGATTCCTAGCTTGATTGGAGTGGATGATATTGGTTGAATCTACCATTCTTCAGGAACTTTTAAGAAAGACATAGTCCCTTCGCTTCCCACCGGTGGATTCCTTAGATTTGGGCACTCTGCTTGAGTACTTCCTTCTTCCTTCTTTCCTTCACCTTTAAAATTAAACTTTGTCTTTGGTTTTGGTTACTTTGTGAATGCTTAAGTAAATTAGTTTCTTTTAAAATATTATTCAAATGATGATTTATTTAAGTACGTTGCTAGACCCTAATCTTAAAGTTTTATGTTAAGTAGATCTAGATTTATTAAGTACTTAGACTTATTGTTTATCATTTAAGTACTTAATTTTTTATGCTTGTAATGTTTTATTTGGCACATTTGGTGCATTACAGGTGGTTGGCTTTTCAGTTTCTTTGACAAGACAAAGGGAAGTGTTGCCGGAAAATTAAATATCTAGGTCATCAAAGGCCTCCCGGAACAACCTTCTTCTTTCCTTCTTCACTCTAAAACCTGTAAGCCTTTGGATCCAAATATGTAAGGACCAAAGGTGGCCACCATTTTCACTTGTAATACAATAATAATAAGAAAATCAAGTGGGATTTCCAGGCGCCTGCACCCCATCCCCCCTGGGGGATTTGTGTCGTCCCCTTAATGGTTTGCTTTATATGTTTTATGTATCATTATTGCTTTAGAATAGTTTTGCTTTAGTTAGATTTATTTTTCTTTAGATTTTTTTGTAAAATTAATCGAATACTAACCCAACCTTGCTTTCCAGATTATGGTTCACAGACAAGGGCTTTCACGAGTACTAGACTGGAATGAGACTCTTGGTTGTAGTAATTAAGTCTCAAATTGCACCCTTTTTTAGCTTTCACAATCTTAAGCTGGAACAAAAATTTTGCACAAACCTATGCACAATGATCTACCCATCGTAGGCTTTTCCAAGATTTGGGATACTCAGAAATGGGGTTTGTTGTATTCAAATAAGTTTCACATCTAATAAAAATTCATCTTAATAAAATTAACTCCCCCTTGAACAGGAAAAAATCCAATGCCTCGAATTAATCCGTTACGGGGAAAGTTCATAGAGGAAGCAGGAACAACTGGATAGTGACCTCGGGATATTTCAGGATACACCCTTGTTGGTGTAGTGTTGGACACATCCTAGAGACTCCGACCCAACCCACATATCCTTCGCATGAAACCACATCAGATAAGGGTTTTGGACATACTCTGCGCAGGGTCAGGTATATTTGGAGTTCCCTTCCCCCCTAATATAATCCACTCATCTTCACATCTTAAAATAAAATTACCAAGAGAACTTTCAAAACATATATTCTAGCACTTTCAACATTCCTATTTCCATTGGGGACTCCATTTAAGGAACTAGTCTGTTTTTTTGTATCTCTATTGAGTATCTGAATTCTCGTGTCAATTAAACAATTGTGTTACCAATATTTTATTGTTATATGTTGTTGTGCTCTTTATTTTTATGTTATCTCATAACTATTTGCAACCATCTTGTTACATTTATTCAAAAACTTCTAAATAACTCAGTCAATCATAAATCACCACACTAAGCCTTAACAACCTTAGAAACTAATAGGGTCTACCCCACTTGGCTTCGATTAGGAGTTGTCCTAAACGAAGGAGTCAAGAACAAGGTGACAGCCTTGAATTGATACTTTCCCCCAAAGACACACCGAGTGGCTTGAATATTTTTGCCATGTTCCCCCCAGGTGTGTGAAGGGAAACAACAGGGTCCAGGATGAGTTATATATCAATGGTTATAGATGATGATTATTTATGGTTTACAAATCTTCTTTTATATACATCCATGCTCCAGATGGTGATTTTTTATGATGGATTGTATTATTTTTATGATTCTCAGCATTTACAATTTCACAGGCTTTATTATTATTATGGTTCTGACATGGATGGGGCTTCTGATGTACCTTTGTGATGGACATATTATGTATGAGTACTCATTCCTAGTTGATTTGGACATTTTGAGTGCATTTGTGCATCTAGTTTTTAGTTTCGAGAAGATGCAATAGATATATGAGTCTTTCAGGCATTTTGCAACAGATCTTCCTTGGGAAATAAAAAAATAAAACACAGTGCAGATATTGGTGAGATATCATAGGGAATTAGAGTGGAGCATTAGGGTGAAACCAGTCGATTCTACCATATGCCTGGGGTTCCTAACACATTTTTGCAGTTAATGTTTTACATAGATGTTTCCCGGGTGAGATTTTGACGGCTTTATGTTCCCAAGGCAGCAGTTAAGTGATAAAAATGACTAATGAGGAAATCAATTTGGGAAATTGAGGTAAATAAATGGCATGGAATTGGTTCAAGGTGTAGTGTTTGGTTCACCTTCATCGTCTAGAATCAGCTTCACTCCACTGGGGGTTCACCCATCCTTGATTTATGCAGTTAGAGGGTGTTTTGATGTATTTTGAGGGAGATACCGTAGTGATTTTTATCACTCCTTTATATTACTTGCCACCATGCCATGTTGTTGTGCCATGGGGTCATGCTAGTGAAGAATGTTGTAACCTCATAGCCCCCACCATCTTTTATTTTATGTTATTGATCATTTTTATGTGTTGCACCCCCTCAATGGGCATTTTTAGTGATGCACCCCACCCTCTTTTAGTGAGTTGATCCGTGTGTGATGTATCCGGATAATCCTAGTCATAGATTAGGATGATATTATATTTTGAGTTTAACCATTTATCTTTTTGGATCTATTTTTGTGTATTGGAGAGATCTATATATTGATATGCTATCTCATTTGTAAAGGGACTTTTGGTTCTTGAGCTCTTGGAATAATAAAATATTTTTGCAAAACCCTTGGAAGCTTTGTCGAAAATCTTGTGTGGAGATTGGAAAGTCTTATTATTTATAGCATTCTTGTGGATCTATGTATTTCTAATATTTGTTTTGCATGTTGCCACCCACTTGGTGAAGGAAGTGAATTGGGTAGGAGCGCTATTGTGATGGAACTCCATAGAATTCTCTCAAATCGCCATTGGTTCAGGGAGTATCTTTATTGTGTCTTGTGGCCAACTTGATATTCTTTGATTAATCTTTCTTCGTCATTTCATCTATCGTTTTGAAAATCGATTCTCAATGAAGATCTCTTTTGCAGGAGGAGGGAAGGTTTGGAATCTTGGAGGGACTAGCGATTTAACTTGGAGAGGCGCAGTGTTGTAAGTACAACATATCCCATGTCATTTTTACACAGGAGCCCAATTACACATACAAAGGTAAATGATTAAAATCCTTTGTCCATTTCATGGTCTTCTAACTCGACCAAAACTTCCAAAATCCATGCTTAATTTGTGTGTTTCCAAGATGTAGAAAGCTAGTTTTGTTTGGAATTGTTTCAATCCCGCACCCCACACCCCGTAACCCACAAGTTGCGGGATGCGGGAAGTTGTACTCATATATTTTGAATTTTCTCATCCCGCAAATGCGGAATGTGGGATGTAGGAAAAGTTTTGATAGATATGCTTTGGTCAACCCGCAACCTGCATCCCGCATAAGTGCGGTATGCGGGGTGTCATTTGTTATGTCATTCGGTTTGCATGTTCCTACATCCTAATCCCGCAAATTACAGAATGCAGGCTGTGGAGAGGTTTAAATAATTTTTGTTGTTTTGCGATTCTGCATCCCGCAAATGCGGAATGCAAGTTGTGGAAAAATTAATAAAATCTAAATTTTATGTTTCAATCCCGCATCCCGCAGAGCTTGATCTTGACCGTTGTTCTTATCCTCATCCTACGGTCTTAATTATTTCCCGTGAATTATATATATGTTGGTCTTGTTGACGATTTCTTCACCATTTTTACCACTGTAACTTGTTGTGCTACGTGAATTTACTTTGAGGTTTTTACCAAGCATCTTTGCCACTATTCGCTCTGGTTACAGGTTAGTTTTTGAGTCACCTTTCCTAATTTGAATTGCTTACAGTTGTTCTAGTATAAATTAGTTTTAATTTATGGTTTATGCATTAAACAGAATATGTCAACCTCAAAAATGCCTCGAATTACCTGGTGTAAAAACCTGTAGAAAGACATGCTGACCAAAGACCCGAATTTCAGTGTCTTCTCTGATACCAGTGGTCGGGTTAGTGAAACCTACCAATTAGATTGGTCCAAAATCTATTCCATTTTTTATAACGATGATCTTTCAGACTTCCAATATGACCAACCCATTTACAAGAGAATTAGGGATTCCAGCATCCACATGATTGCTGCAAGACCTGCCGTTCTCCCTTACAATGACGCGATCAGATGGATTATTGATCATTCCAATCCAAAATATCGTTATTTTAATAATAGCACTGGATTGCTACTTGCCAATTTTCGTTTTGAGACTTTTGTAAAAATTTATGCTCTCAAACCTTTTAGACAACTCCTTAATGTTGATTTCATCAAAGCTGCTAAGTCCAGGTATAATTTTGACCAAATGTTGAAGCCTTGGATGGTTGAACCGCGTAAGTTTTATCAGAGGAAAGATGACCTCTACCCTATTGAATGGTTTAAGGAACACTATTCCCTGCTTGCAGCAATGTTGTGCAGGCTCTACGACCTCCCTAATTGTTCATGTTTTAAGGAAGAATGGGCTCTGATTTCCCATCATGTTATAACCATGGGAAATTATCTCCCATGGGCTTCAATCCTTTCTTTAGAACTCAAAGATGCCATACAAGAATTTTAGAAAGTTGTTGCCAGGGAGAAACCTAATTTCTTCTTCTATGCCTACATTGTTGACATCTTTTGCGTTGAGTTCTGTTATCCAAATTTGGGATGGAGTTGGGTACTTCCAACCCTGCCTATACACATTTACCATGCGAAGTTGTGGGACACCAACTATGTGACCAGATTTTATGACATTTGTGAGAACTTCCTTGGTCGAGTATATTTCTTAATTTTCAAGAAGGAAGCTCTTGCTTTCTCCCCTAAATCCAAAACCCTTATAGCCACAATGGGAGATTGGTATGTTGGTGAGTCATTTGCATACATCAGATTCTTTGGCAGAAATGCTGCTCATCTGCTACCAAAGGTCGTGCCTAACAGGTTGGTTCTTAAAGAAATATCATTTCATACGGTGACCAAAGGAATATATAAGAAGTGTGCAACGCCCAAAAGGAAATTCTAGCCCAAGTTTTCTCAAAATCTTGGATCCTTGAGTATACCAATCTCCGCCTAGGCATTAGATCTCAGTGATCACATAGTTTCTCTCAAGCTGGTTTTTTCCAGTAAGAGACAGCATGATCCCAAGGGGATTGTCGATTTTCACCTTAAGCAGAATCATTTCAAAGCAGGATATACTCATGAAGAAGTCCCAGATGACTTCATCTATCAAGGATTTGATACTTCTATGAGGTTTTGGCCAGGCTAAAAGTAAAGAAGAACAGATTCAAATCCTGCTATATCAAAAGGAAGTCAAAGACAAGGTCCAACACTATAGGGCAATGGAATTAGATATTCAATAAAATATGATAAGATATGGAGAAGAAAAGGAGGCCCATGCGGCAGCAAAATAGGCTCAAGCAGCCAAAGTCCCTTCCACAACAACAAGTCCAGCCATAGATAAAGGTAAAAGTCCCATGGATGAAATTCCACAGGCATCCATTGATCAACAGGTTAAAGCCTTAATACATAATTCAAAGCAAATTAAGCAGAAGCTTACTAGGATGACTTCGACATTGGACACTCAAGAAATTGCAACTTCTCAACCAGCTGAAGCTACTCAAGTAACTACTGTTGTTGATAAATCTCAATATGAACAAACTCAGGTTGAGAAGAAGCCACTCACAGAATTGAAGGTTCAAGTTTCATCATTCCCTGCTTCTACTATAGATTTGACCAATTTAGAAGAGGAGGATGAAAGACTTTCCCCTGCCCCTGTCACTGAGGAAGTTGGAAATGATAATAATGTGTAGGAGTTCATGAATGTGTTGAGTGGTAGCAATGGGAGATGTTCATCAGCTCTCCCAAAATCACAATCTTCTTCTCAGCCTTGTCCATCATCTTTGGCTTTACTCCTCTCATCAATCCTAGCGTTATACTCCTTACCTACTGGTTCTACCATGACACCCCTGATGTCTCAGCTATATCATGATGCCACATGTCTACCTCATTCTATTACACCTGTCTCTGTACAAATGCCTATTCCACAATCCACTATATCTCCAGTATTTAAGGTTCCACTGCATATTCCTTCTTTTAGTTCAATACCATCTCATGTTCATGAGAAACCCTCAACACTTTCACCATCATCACTTCGATCTACCACCATGCAAGTTTCATCCATTGAAACTTATGTTTCAGATAATCCTTCAACTCCTGAAGTGACTGTTATCCAGAGTAGTACTTCCTCTTCACTCACCTCTCATATTACTATGCCCATGCCTTCTCATACTATGACTCAAACCTCCTCTTTGATATCTACACGTATTGATGTACCCCCCATTGCTAAGATAAGAGATGAGTTCAATGAAGACTTTGTAATATCTTTGGGAGAGTATCATTATAGAAAATATGATAAATCAGTGGTGAAGAGAGGAAAAAAGAGGAGTAGAGATCAAAGTGATGTGGATACATTTATTTCAAACGAAACTATATGGAATCAACGATCCGGTGATCCACAGGTGGATGCTACAGACGTTGCTTTTGTTCTAGGGGCTTTTACAAGTGATAAATTTGATGTTTTCAATACTCTGAACAGGGAATTTGATAAGAAGAAGGCAGAAATTATCAGATTAAAGGAGGAACTGGAACATGTCAGAAGACAACATGAGGACCAAATTACTAATTTGGTAAAGATATCTGATGACAGGTATAATGAATTACAGGTAAAGAATGCTTCTCTTTAGGATGAGTTACAGAAAGAGAAGACTACCAATGCTACTTTGGCATAGAAGGTAGTTTTGTTGGAAAAACAGTATGAAGATGCAACTGCAAGTGCAGCTTCATCTTCATTTTCTAAGTTTTCTCAGGAGGAATTCAAGGAGCTGGATCTTCGAACCAATAGGGAGCATTATGATTTAATCAGTGAGCTGTTTAAAACTTTGGATAAGATTTTTGAAACTCATGTGACTTTTGATAAAATGCCTTTTGCTTTAGAAGATCTGGTTGAAAAAAGGCAACAAGCTTCAAAAGCATATGATGAAGTTGCAGACTAGCAAAGGTATATGAAAGACAAGCCAGACAACATTACCATTCTCAGCAACTTCCAATTAAATAAAATCAGGACTATCATGGGAGCCTGGGAGGATCTAGATGAAATGGTTGATGAAGCTATCAAGAAGGCACAAGCTATTTGTGGCAGGAGATGGTACGCTACAGACAATCTCATGGATGATTTATCTTTTCCTGCAATTGTACTCATTGACAAAGCATGTCAACCAGGGTTAATGATTGAACATGTTGAGCAGTGAAGATATGAAGCAGAAGAGAAGATCAAGGAGCTTGATCATGTCAGTATAGATGATGTGGATCGGTTATAAACGACCATTTGTAGTTGAAGGGAAAATCCACATCTATATTCTTTTTTGGCATAAGCTGGCTAAAAATGAAATAGAAGATCACAAGTGCAATGCCTAACTTAGCATTGAATCCGCTAGCTATCCTTATATAGAGGAATTTCTAGGAATATGGAAAATATGGAGGGATTTTCTGGGATATTAGTTTTGTTTAGGTTCTTTGATCCCCTTTTGAGGGAAATTCATTCTTCTGTAATAATTATTTAAGAGGTAGTTTTTGAATGTCTGGGGGGACTTTTGGGGAAGGAAAAATTGGTACAGGAGACTGAAAAACACCTCTGTTTTTCCTGAGGTTTATGTAATTTATTTCTAAACTTTGAATAAATATAGTATTGTTATTTCATATCTCTTGTCAATGATCTGATTGAATTTCTTTGACAGATCTCAATTTTCCTTGTTTCGAATGGTCGTATGATGTTGTGATTTACTTACAATTGATAAATGTGTTCATTCATAACCTAGATTTCTCTTTGTTACTGATTAATGCATTGACAAAGATTTAAGGAATTTATTCTTTTAAATGTCTTTATCTATTTCTGCAAGTGATTGAACAGTGAAAAATTTACAACAAGAAATGTTGGTTTTTCAACTAACATGTGCTATGCAAGTTGACTCTTAATGATATAATCTTTGGTTGCTGTCAATTGATTTTTTATTAATTGGTTGTAAGTTAGGTGATAAGTTCTTAATCTAATTTACATTTTTGTTGATTGGGTGAAGTTACTTGTCTGTTTTTCACCTCTGGTTCACCTGCAAATCAACTCAATATACTCTTCAAATAGCTTAGATTTAGATCATGTTTCCTTTTACTAGTTAGATCCAAATTTCCTTTTTCTTACATCACCCACCTTGTTTTCCAACCCGGGAAACAGATCCTCTATGGATCAAACTCTCAAAAGCCAGCGGAGGCTATCGAAATATCCATGGGAGATCACTACTTTAAACAGATCGAGGATAAAGCAATACTTGCGTGGGATTGCTTGAAGCCTTTGGCTGGGTTTTCTTCCTGTGTTGTAAGTCTTAGATACCCTTTTCAGCCACATACCCAACTGAGGCTTCAACACGTAGAAAATGCTCGTAATTGATCAAAGAAGAAATATCATCATCATATAAGGTTAGTAGCGTGTATTTCCAGGTACGTTTTCTTTTTCTTTATTTTTCTTGGGCTTAATGCAATTGTCACCGTAAAACCCTCTTTTTTCAAACCCTAGTTTTGTAGATCTGATAGATTCGATGATTTTTTGATGATCATCATCAAACCCACTTGGATATTATTGAATAAACCCTATATCTCGAATTTCACATAAATCAGACTCCATTTTCCCCAGGATATAGCACTAGTCTCTCTAGGTGGAGGTGCCCCCTTTGGGTGGGTGGCCAAATATTCAAATCTATCAGTTGGGTATGCTTGAACCCACTTGATTTTCATAGATCCATCCTTCAAGCATCCCGATATAGTCATCCCATGCCCTAATTTACCTTTTGGGTCTGCTTTGTCCACTTTCGCATAATTTCCTAAGTGGGTCCTTTAGGTTTCTCTTGTATATGGCTAGATCTTTCTAGATCTATTTTGCTTAACTCATTGTCGTATTTTCCTTATCAAGTTGGGTGATTTTCCCTATTATCTAAACCTCCCCAACTTCACCTTAACTCTTATACCACATCTATTTACTATCTCTAGTCTACCTCACTCATTATCTCTCATCTTTCACTTATTGCTTACCCCTAGGAGTGTCCTGAGTTGGTGCGCTAACCTTCTTGGGCTAGTAGGGTCTCCCCCTTGGTCATTCTCTGGATTGATATAAAGCGACAAGAGCTCGTTCGGTGTGACAACTACCCTTCATCCATAGTGGGAGAGGCCCTTTTGGTGTCACTGGTTAGCTACCTCACCTCTACTGTCCCATATGGGATACCTTTAGCAGGTAGCTACACATTGTGTGATAACAATTACTTCAAGAAAATGCAGTGGTTAGTATTTTATTTGCAAACAAAACAAATTATAAAAAAATGAATCAACTAAAATAACTAAAGAAAAGCAACTAATCTAACAATCAAACATTGAAATGAGACGACGACGATCCCCCTGGGGGGATGGGGTGTGGGCACTCGGTATCCCACTTATCTCTTCTATTATGATTTGTTACAATTACTTTTTCGGAATTCTTGTGATCCTTTGAAGAATAGGATCACGAAACAAGTTTTTTGAGAAGAAAAGTTAGAATTAGAAAGATAGGAGAAGGAAAAAGTATCTTGGTTATCCACATCTTCAAAATTAGAGCAGTGTGCCTCCCTACTTGTCTAACAAAAGAAAAAAACCAGCAAACAAGAATTAGTAAAAAAAGTTCCAAAAACACTTTAACAATGCCTTTGGTAAATACGAGAAAGTTAAAAAGAATTTATAAGTCAAAAAGGATAATTAAATGCAAAAAATGAACTAAGTAAGGAAATATAGGAAGCTTTCATTCTTAGGATCTTTGCTCGCCTCTCTTGAGAGATGGGAAGAAAGCAAATATATGCTAGATATAAATTTGAATGCTAACTTCTCCTATTCAATCCTCTATAGATATTTTAAAGTAAATGTGCAAGGAAAGGAAGAAGATTATGCTAGATCTAGATTAAAAAACAAACTTTTGAATCATGCTACTATCTAGTCCTTGAGATCTAAATATATTTCCATTATAGCTTTCAAATACAGATCTAGAATAAAACAAACTAGTAACCGAGAAAAAGTTCAGAAGCTTTTATCAAAAAACCAGAACCAATGTTAGACAATAAATAATGGACATATTGAGTGGGATCGAGGGGACTATGCTCTTTCCAGGTCTACTTGAGGATAAATAGAGCTAAAATGCTCATTAATTCCTCCATTTTAGGTAACCTACAAAATATCTCACAAAGACTTGCAAAAGGGGATTGAAATGTCGTTGTTAACAAATAAAAGAAAACTTAGAAAATATGCATTCAAGAAATAAAATCATATATCTCTAAGCATTCTTCTATCAATAATAATAAGAAGCAAACATAAAAGTATTACTTCTTACACTACTGGTATACAATTCCCTTCAAAGGCCAGTAATCCCATATATAACAAGCTTGTGAAAATACACATATTACCTCAATGGTTCATAGAGAATCATGTATCCAAACCACCAATGACCACACTAGAATAACCATATTGAGTGGGATCGGGGGGACTATGCTCTTTCTAGGTCTACTTGAGGAGAAGTAGAGCTAACATGCTTATCAATTCCTCCATTTTTGGAAACCTGCAAAATATCTTACAAAGACTTGCAAAAGGGGATTAAAATGTCGTTGTTAACAAATAAAAGAAAACTTGGAAAATATGCATTTAAGTAAGAAAATCATATATCTCTAAGCATTGTTCTTTCAATAACAATAAGAAGCAAACATAAAAGTATTACTTCTTACACTACTGGAATACAATTCCCTTCAAAGGCCAGTAATCCCATATATAACAAGCTTGTGAAAATACACATATTACCTCAATGTTTCATAGAGAATCATGTATCCAAACCACCAATGACCACACTAGAATAGCCTCCAAAGCCTTTTTATTAATTCCAAACTCAAAAGTATTACAGTAATGCAAGCAAAGGTTCCACCTTTTGATAGAGAACAAGGGCCCAAGGGGCGCATTCTCTAATTGTAGCTGACTGGGTGCATGAGGAGTTGAGAGGGAGTGAAGGGGATTTATTTGAGAGAATCATGGGTTAGTGCTTAATTTAACATCAAGACATGGGTGCCACCTCCCATGCGGTAGGAGCCATCTCTTCCTTGATTCGCCACCTCTCAATCGATTTCCTCTCAATGGAGAAATGCGCTTCCATTCAAGAGATGTGGCCCACCTTAACTGGATATGACTTACCCCACTTGGATTTGATTCCAATATTCATGATCCAGCTCCTAGTTAAATAGCTTTTGATTTACAGTTAACTTGCCACCATTCCAGACATGTCCCAAACATGTTTCCATTTAATTAGGAAATTGATTTTTTCACTTGTTTAGCCAATTAAAATGTTTTTTTGGCCTTTTTGAAAAGAAAATCTTTTTTTTTGAGGAATAATTGTTTTTTTTTTTTTTCCTTTTTTCCCTGAAACGTGGGTTTAGTGGGTGCTATGGGTTAGAAAACGAGCACTCCCATGTAAAATTCCACCTCCTAGCCACATTTTTATGACTTTTTACATTTTCATAATTAAAACATTAAAAAATTATCCATTTTTATGCGAAATTTTATTTTTTGCAAAAACAAAAATAAACCTAGGGGGAGACCTAGCACATGTTCAAATGACTCAAAAATAATGCCTAGCATGGTAATATACATTGACACTTAGACTTTAATAACATCCTAAGTCTTAATCACAAGACGACCACCCCAACTTTGGAGGTTTGAGTGAAAAACTTGAAAAATACAAGTTCAACAACCTATAACTAACTAGGAAAAACACTATGGGCTAGTCAAATTGATGTCTAAGTCCTAGGAAAACCAAGTTTGTTACTTTATTTCATCATGCTATGACATGTTATCACAACTCCCCTAAGGGGGTATGAACATGTAGAAAAATAAATAAAAGGGCCATAGAAGGCTTGAATGAACTTCTGAACTCTAGATATGAATAAGCAACTTGTTCATCATTGGCGGCTTCACTTGAAAGTCCAACTGAGTGCAGCATAGTTGTTAAAAAAGGGAAATTATTTATTGGAGGGTATGATGCTTTGACTTGATTTCTTATATGTCTAGTGAGCTAGGGTTTTTGTTGGGGTTTAGGAAAACCATTCCATCATTATTCGGTTTCAATAGTGCAAGATCCACCCTAGCCTAATGTAAGAAATCTATCTGGGGTTTACAAAGAACTTCATTTCTGCATTTTTTTCAAATTTTCCTGTGGTGGTTTACTAGAGAATTTCTCTAGGAGGGGTTGAATTCTTCATTGGAAGAGGGGTATGAACGAGAGAGACGCAGAATAATAAGCATTGGAGAGGGTCGAACCTCCTTGAGTGGCTGTGGTGGTTGGAAGTATCGAACCCTCGGTTGATTGAGCTAGTAGAAGGGAGTCGAGAGCTTGGAAGTGGCCAAGTTATCTCATGGAGGGGCCAATATCTTAGTGTATGACTAATCAAATTCATAAGAGGTCGTGGCATTTTTTGGAGGAGCAAAGAATCGGCCTGTGTGGAAAGGTGTTAGATTTTTCACTTCAATTCAAATATGTTAGATATTTAATATAATGCAATAGGATCATTGAAAGATAGACAAGCACATCAAGAAAGAAAGACACAAATATTTTATCCTAGGAAACCACAAGGGAGAAAACCTAACCACTTATTATGTATAGATTTGTCACTTAGTACAATGTCAAACAAAGATAGAAAACCCAAAGATAAGATAACTTCTACAGCTTCCTCTTATTTTTCCCCAACTAACTTGTCTTTCTCACTCTTGATCTTGTAATGTCCTAATGAAGGAGAGTGCCTCCCTATTTATATTCTTCAATTGGGTGACCTTTTTCCCCAACCGGTTTGGCTTCTCTACTTAATTGGTCCGACTTCTCCTAAGGAGACTCAAAAATAAATTTTACACTTATTCTTTTGGGGACTATTTCCCCGACTTACAACAGAGGTTTCACCTTGACTCTTACATGACCAATTACATAAATGACATCCCCGATCGAAGGAAAACCATCTATGAAAGGAGGACTAAGAAAGTACAATATAATAATAATAATACAAATATTATCTTCTGAAGTTACATTTTCAACAACACTCCCTCTTAACAAGGAAATTATTCTTCCCACACGGCCATCCCCACGGTTGAACACAATATCTGGACATCATCATCACTGCTGCAACAACTCTTCATCTCGTCAACCATTGACTAGTTATATCTCTCAAATATATACGTCATGAAAATTTCTACAGATCCATCGCTTTTTCATTTTGGATGTAGTCCTACATCCCATCTAGGACTTCATCATCTCTATGAGCAAGCCATCAAGTAGTACAACCCACGATCACACACCTACGTTTCCTACTATCATCTCATTGTATCCAGATCATCTCATGGAGAGCATATCGTATGCCTACATTACATCCCTGCAAACAACCTATGTCTTCCACCCCGTGGAGCTCAAGTCAGGATCATATGTATCTTCCACCGTGTGAAGCGCTGCCCAGGTGCATATATCATGTCCATCAAACAACTTGCGTCTTCCACCCAGTGGATAAATCCCAGGAACATATACGTATTCCACCCAATGGAGATCAGCCCAGATGTATTATGTCTCTCTCTCAGTCAACCTATGTCTTCCACCCAGTGGATACATCCCAAGGTCTTCCACCTAGTGGAGATAAACCTAGATGTATTACGATTGTCTCTCAGTCAACCTGCGTCTTCAGACATGTGGTACATCCTAGGACCATCATAGATGCATTACGTCCTTACGGACCACCTGCATCTTCCTCCATGTAGATACAACCTAGGTGCACCCAAAATGCTTATCACCTGGAGGTCACCAGCATCTTTAGAGATGTGGATACAACCCAGGAGCATCCCAGATGCATTACATCCTTACAGACCACCTACGTCTTTGTCCATGTAGATACAATCTTGGTGTACCTGCGTCTTTCGAACATGGTTCTTCACTCCCTTTTCTAAGGAACACTCATCTAGATAACTCCAAGCTTCTCTCTGAAGCACTATTGCTAATGACTTGGTCAACATACCTCTATCTGCTTGTCTGTCTACACACACTAGAGCTTCACTGCTCCTCTCTGCATCATATCCCGAATGTAGTGATACTTGATCTCAATATGCTTTGACTTGTCATGAAACACTGGATTCTCAGACAACTTTACACAACTCTAGTTGTCACAGAAGGTACAAGTCACCTCTAACTGGAGATCAAAAAAATATGGCAGTATATTTCTAAGCCATACTACCTCACAACTAGCCAAATAGGCTACAATGTACTCTTCCTCAGTTGTACTCAGTGCCACACTTGACTGCTTCCTGCTAAACAAAGAGATCATGCAAGATCCTAAACTAAAGCAACATCCTGAAGTGCTTGTTATCACAATTCTTGTAGTTTACCCATAAAGTGATCCTCTCCAGGATGGTACAGGGGAAAGGAAACTAAAGTTGTGACCTACGATTTCTAAGACCTCCAAAAGTACTCAGATTTCACACTATCCAAAGCTACCGACACATTAGACCAAGTGGAGACCTAAGTCTAGGGGGCGTCCCTATGGTTAAGATAACCCTAAAAATGATGCATTAAAGTAGATAATCAAAGGCATATTGATTGTATCTCTTAGTCTAATGGTTAATTAGAGATTTGATCGATTACTAAGAGAAATCATGTTCCTATGTAAAAAGCCCCAATTCGCCCTAGGGTTTTAAGTATAAACATTGAAAATTAGATATAGGGGAAAAGAGGTCAAATTAAATGAAATTAGGCACTAAGATGAGTTGCTAGATGAATAATATGACAATTCAAATTGATTCTATCAATACATGGATCATGGTTTTGGCTAAAAAGGATTTTATCAAGGAGGGTGATTCCCTAAGATAAGCCAATGCTTTAGATGGGCAATTGGAGTTCGATTAATTTGAAAATTGGTCTCTAGGGGTTTTAGGTGATTTCCAAGTTCAAAACTAGGTGACCCTAAAAACTAGCATAGATCCATCTAAAAGAGGATCTATTAAGAATCGAGATGGATCTAATCTTTCCACGTGCAAACCCGTTTTTAAAATGGAAATGTTGAGAAAGTGGGTAATGCAATATTTATAGGTTTAATTAATCTAATTTGTGTAGTTATATATATATATATATATAGTTTTAAATAATTTAAATTTAATTTGAGCCAAAGTTATTTTTTATAATATTTTATTATTTTTTATAAAGGACATGTGTCAACTCTAAGATGAGTACGGAAGGAGTATATATAGTTTTAAATAATTTAAATTTAATTTGAGCCAAAGTTATTTTTTATAATATTTTATTATTTTTTATAAAGGACATGTGTCAACTCTAAGATGAGTACGGAAGGAGTTACACATCTCTCTCTTACTGCGTTGTAGAATGTGCTTGTTCGATGCAACTAGGGTTTTAAAATAAGGGTTTTATTTTTTTTTGTTATGCATAGGAAAATAAATACTAAAAAATAAATAACAGAATAAATTTAACTTACTAGGAAATGAGAGATTCCATGAAATGTTGCCCTTTGTCTAACATTGTCAACTTGGAAGATTATTTTTATCCTCGATTGAAGATCTGGTTTTCCCAGTGCGCCCTCTTTCCAAAGACAAATAAACACAGTAACTAAAATCTAAAATCGTGCTTGATTTGAATCCAACATAAAAGAAATGCTTGCAGAAGAAATCAAAAGGAAACACAAATTGAATGCTAAGAAAAATCAACAAGTAAAACCCCCTAAAATGATTTGCAGAGAAAGAGAGAGATGACCCTCTGAATCTCCTTCCAGTAAAGACGCGTGCTCAATGATGGAGATCTCAACTGATTGGAAATCCCACCTATTGGTGGAATATTCCAAAAACAAAGTTGCTTGTGAGTCGATGGATGGTCTTATATAGGATGACAGGTACCTGGTAGTTAATGATGCCATCTTCTACAAGGATAGGATATGCCTGGTGCCAGAATCCAAGCTTAAGGAGAAGATTCTAATGTTGTTGTATTTGTAACTTTGGAAGATATTCTGATGTATATTATCATTGTATGTTGTTGTACCCACATTGGGGATGTGTGTTACCCCTTTACGAAATGTCTAAATTGTGTCTATATCTTGAGGTACAACCTCCATTGTAAGTCAGGGCAATAGTCCCCAGTGTAACATCATGTAATATGTAATTGCGGTCTCTCTAGGAGAAGTGGGCCCCATGTGAGATGACATGTAGGCTCAAGTCTTATATTTGATTATTGACTTGAAAGGGTATAAATAGGGAGGCTCTCTCCCTCATTATACGCACCTCACATACTCTCTAAGGTGCATGAGAGAGAGATACAATCAGAGGAGGAGATAAAGGTAGTTACTGAACATTTCTTATTACTGCTTTTGATCATCTTACTATTCTAAATAAGTTTGCAGGGTTTTCTCCTTTATGGTTTCCCTGATGGAAAATATTTGTGTCTTGTGTATCTTCTACATTTTATGCATTTTGTTGTACTTGTTATTCTTTTATATAAATATCTTATATAATATAATTAGATCTTAAGAAACTCTAACATGGTATGAGAGCCTCTCTGAAAGAAGGCTCTGTGTAGCTGCGGGAACTAGGGCTTCCCTGTTGAAGGTGTTCTCTCCACATATCATCAAGCAAGGAGGGCTAGGCTAACTCGCCTCACTAGGGCGCATATATTGGTGGTATCAGTTTCTGAATCATAGAAGTTTCACTATACAACCGAAATATAGTTGCAATGGTAGCTAATGGAAATTAGGGTTTCATGCTTGAAAACCCTAGAATACTGAATTTAGTAATCCTAGCACTTTTGCTATAATGCGATATTGGAGAAGGAGAGATTGGAGAAGGATCAGAAGCCAAAAATTTTATAGTCTGAATAAAAATTTGTGTTGGACACTATGTAAAAATTTCAGCCTCAGATTCGCTTCAGGAGATATGGCTCCTCCAAAGAAGGGTTCCACCCTCCTCCAGAATACAGTCATAAACAGGTGATCTAGGGATATTTTCTATGTCTTGGGCTCGGAAGGTCCAAATTAAATTTATGAAAATTTTCTAGGTAGGTCACTGACTGTAGTTTTTTTGGTACGTTTTTCAAACCCAGAATGTGAAACTGTGACATGTGGGACTCAGTACTAGTTCGCTATGTTGAACGGTCCCCAAAAACGTCACCTTGGGAAACTAAGCATACGTCCCACTTGGTGAATCCATTTCTGCTCTAAACTGTGGGGTTGGAGAGAATACTTATCAGGATATCATAGTGAGAACATTCAGACCTTAAGGATCCGCACCTTTGGAGATACAACATAATCAATATCTATCATTTTTGTTGAAGAAATTGGAAAACTAGGGCTTCCTGTTCCGGGAGATTCCCTCTACTTTTTCCAGAAAAGGAGTAAATTGGACAACTCTCCTTGAATAGCCCCATCTTTCTATCCAATCAGAAGTTTGAAATTCCAAGTTTTGAAATTTAGTGTTTCTCTGACAAACCCTAGATCATCTAGCTCCAGAACCGGGACAGACACCTCAAATCAGTAAGATCTAAATTTTTTTCTATTTACATTTGAGGTTCTCATTTCAAAATGACTAACCACACCAGCTTGATGACAAGCTTTTTGAAGCTGACAACTTCTGAGTATGGAAGTATAGGACCTCTGTGATCCTTGAAGAAATTGACTTGGATCAATATTTAAGTAAGAAATTTCTAGGAGCCAGAGGGAGATGAGGCTAAGAGAATCATTGCAGATTCTATTAAATATCATCTCATCCCTCATGCGTCATCCTTGAAGACACCAAAAGGAAGTGTTCGATGCTATGACGAAGCAATCGAAGAAGAACAAGATATTGTTATAACCACCTTGAATGGCCTCCCAAGATCATGGGATTCATTCATTCAAGGAATGTGTGCCAGAAGAAAGTGATTACCTTCAGTAGACTCTGGGAAGGGTGAACACAAGAAGAAGTTCGACTCGTAATAAGAGAAGAGAAGCAACTGAAGATCAAGCTCTCATGATTCAAAGAAGATCCATCAAGCGATGAGGAATATGAAGGACTCAATTCTTGAAGAACCTCTTATCCATCTTAGCATTTGGATGTTGTTATGAATGAAGAAGATGATGAAGTTGAAGGACCAAGAAGGAGTCTACCCACGAAACAAATAAAGATGAGTATTCAATTGTCATTTCATGATATTGTTTGGTTATGCATTTGTTTATATTCAATTGTTGTGTTATGCATGTTTGAGTATTTGCGTTTATACTACCGAATTTCATATGATCGGTAAGAATTCAATGTTGTTGTACTACATTCCATTACTAATTATCTATATTGAAACCTCTTTTGGAATATTAGGAGTAGTACACACTCTTAATAAATTTAGATTAGAATGCATCTAGAAGTTATTGTATATATACATGATATGGATGAATGTTGTAGCATTGGATAGAACAGTCACATGGCTATGTGACATATATTTGTCACTACTAATATGCTTTGGAAATTATGATATGTTTCTAATCATGCAAATGAACTTGACTTGTAGATCATGCAAAAGAAAAAGTAATGACAGTTTAGAAGGGGAACCTGAAGCTTCTCGGGTCAAAGACACCATGGCGAAAGAAAGAGCTTCAGAAGAATATAAAGAGAACGGTAGATCCACATCGAGAGATGAAGACCACTTTAGGCACAAGAAATAATCCAAGATGAAGAATAATATGATGATACTTTCAAAGAAATAAAGAGGCCTCGGACAAACTCCAGATATGTGACACTGTTGAGCGACATCATTGATGCAAAGCCTTCTAGCTATGAAGAAGTAGCCAAGAAGAAAGGGAAGGAGAGCACCAGTTCAAGAAGAATAATGTATAGGATGCAATATCGAGACGTGAATGGAATTCCATAGTGTCTTCCAAGTGGATCTACAAGATCCATCATGCAATAAATGGCAACATCATGGGATACAAGGCAATATTCGTAGCACGAGACTTCTCACAGAAAGAAGACATAGACTATGAAGAGACATTTGCATCCACTGGGATTTGAGACACATGACAAGAATACTCATGTGTGCAAATTAAAGAAGGACTTGTACAAGCTCAGACAGAACCCATGGGATAACACATACATGAGGAGCTTGAAGATCACCTAGTGTGACAAAGATCTTAACCTTTGCTACAAGGTTGAAGATGAAAGCCTATAGAGGATGACAAGCTCACAGATGGGTGTGAGAAGAACTTTTCAAAAGGTTCAAGATAGAGGATCTTGGTATCCAGTGACCCTAGATGGATACATAGAATGTTAGTAGCAGAGGAAGTTGCTTGTCACTCCAATACATGATGTTTCAATACATAGAGTATGAAAGGCAGATGGAGAATGATGCTCCACTTCAGAGGGAGTGACTGCAGAAGATCCTGAGGTTCGACATGGTATTGCAGGATGGAGAGATTACTGATGGCTCTAGGATTTACTAAGAGTAAAGAAGATTCCGACCTTTTCTTCAAGGTTGAAGGAAAAATACCAGTGATCCTCCTGTTATATGTCGATGACCTGTTCCTGATAGGAAAATAGGAACTCATTAAAGATACAAGAAGGAGACTTGTTGTTGAGTTCAAGATAAAGGAATTGAGTATGATGCACTACTTTCTAGGCATGGAGGTGTGGCAAAGTGTGGATGGAATCTCCCTTAGACAAGGGAAGTATGCAGTGGAGATCCTGAAGAGGTTCGGGATGATGGACTACAAGGCCATGGCCACACCTATGGAATCGAACCTGAAGCTATTGAATGATGCTTAATCAGAGACGGTTGATGCCATGATGTATCATCAGATGATTTTTTCATTGGTGTGTCTAACAAATACAAGACCAAACACATGCTTTGTTGTAAACAACCTGAGCCAGTTCCTGATGGATCTGAGACATGCTCACCTAGTTGCAAAGCATGCAATGAGGTACCTGAAGGGTACAGTTGAGTATGGGCTCAAGTATGATACGAATCATAAGACTATCCTGCATGGTTATGTTGATTCGGATTGGTAGCACCATTGAGAAGAAGAGCACCTTGGGTTGCTTCTTCAGTCTGAGATCCAGTATGGGCTAGCGATTTGACAGGATGCAATCCTGCATGGCACTGAGTACAACCGAGAGAGAAGAAGTGAAGCTTCAATATGTGATCCAAATCGAGATATCTCGAAAGAGGGAGTGATGAGTTCTAGCATAGCCAGTGAGACAGGTTGTCTAAGCATAAAATATTGGTGAAGCTCGTAGTTTGCTCAGATATAATCAGTCCTATAGGTTGTTCTCGGATGTAATTAGTCCTGGCGAAGCTCACAGGTTATCCTTGAACGTAATCGCTCCTGATATGATTCTATTCTAGAAATGGCTAGAGTGAAGTTTGAATACTTCAGAGAGAATCTTGGTGTACTTCAAATCGAGGTTCCTTCCAAGGGGAAGTGATGAGTCCGGAAGAAGAATATACACATATTCCTTTCTGACATGGTGACAGGATGGGCCTCCCATGGTCATTGATGTAAGTGTTGAGAGCCTTTCCGACATGGTGGCAGGTTGGGCCTCCCATGGTCATTGATGTAAGTGTTGTGTTATGTGTATTTTGGTTGTGCTCCATGTGACGATGAGATGATCTAAAGATGATGAGGTAATAACAGGGTACACAGGTGTTGCAAGGCATGTAATCAACCCTGGGATGCACCTTCAGGTTTTGCAGTGGAATATAATCAATCCTGGGAGATATTGTAGGTTTTTCAAGAGGCATATAATAAGTCCTGAGATGTACCTACTTGATGGCTTGCTCACAGAGATAATAAATACCTGGAAGAGGGATAGGCCTACATCCAGCATGAAAAATGGCTGGCTCTGTATAGAAATACCTTGCAGATGGAGAGGCCTACATCCAGCATGAAAAAGGGATGGCTCTGTAGAGAAATACCTTGCAGAGGGTGAGGCCTACATCCAACATGAAAAATGGCTAGCTATGTAGAGAAAGACCTTGCAGAGGGTGAGGCCTACAACTAGCATGAAAAAGGGCTGGCTCTGTAGAGAAAGACCTTGCAGAGGGAAAGGCTTACATCAAACATGAAAAAGGGTTTCCTCTATAGATGAAGATCTACATCTAGCATGAAAAAGTGTTAGCACTGTAGACCTACATCCAACTTGAAAAAGGGTTGGATCTATAGATGAAGACCTACATCCAACATAAAAAAGGGCTGGCACTATAAACCTACATCCAACATGAAAAGGGGTTGGCTGTAGATGAAGACCTACATCCAAGATGAAAAAGGGTTGGCACTGTAGACCTACATCTAGCATGAAAAGGGATAGATATGTAGATGAATACCTACATCCATCATGAAAAAGGGCTGGCACTGTAGACCTACATCCAACATGAAAAAGGGTTGGATCTGTAGATGGAGACTTACATCTAGCATGAAAAAGAGTTGGTACTGTAGACCTACATCCAAAATGAAAACGTGATGGCTCTATAGATAGAGACCTACATCTAACATGAAAAAGGGCTAGTACTGTAGACTTACATCCAGCATGAAAAAGGGTTGGCTCTGTCGATAAAGACCTACATGGAGGCTAGGCCTACATCCAGCATGAAAAAGGGCTGGCAGTCTAGAAACTTTTGATGACAGATAGTATGGGATGATGATCAAATTATAAGAAGATGATGGCAGCAGCTATGATGAAAACTCTATGACTCCATGATGATGATGATGCGATGAAGACCCGACCATATGTGTTGATGACTATGCAGAGACAGAATACCTTCCTAGTTAAGAGGGAGTTTTGATGTATTTGTAACTTCATAAGATATTATAATGTATATTATCATTGTATGTTGTTGTACCCCCATTGGGGATGTGTGCTACCCCTTTAAGGGATGTCCAAATTGTGTCTATATATTTAGGTACAACCTCCGTTGTAAGTTGGGGCAATAGTCCCCGGTGTAACATCATGTAATATGTAATTGTGGTCTCTCTAGGAGAAATGGGCCCCATGTGAGATGACATGTAGGCTCGAGTCTTATATTTGGTCAGTGACTTGAAAGGGTATAAATAGGGAGGTGCTCTCCCTCATTTATACACACCACACATACTCTCTAAGGCGCATGAGAGAGAGATACATTCAGAGGAAGAGAGAAAGATAGTTGCTGAACATTTCTTATTACTGCTTTTGATCATCTTACTATTCTGAAGAAGTTTGCGGGGTTTTCTCCTTTATGGTT
The DNA here is from genome assembly GCA_001517045.1 of Pseudotsuga menziesii. Taxonomy (NCBI): domain Eukaryota; kingdom Viridiplantae; phylum Streptophyta; class Pinopsida; order Pinales; family Pinaceae; genus Pseudotsuga; species Pseudotsuga menziesii. The sequence goes on along the minus strand of LPNX010950537.1, from coordinate 593,675 downwards.
TCCCCGATGAAAAATATTTGTGTCTTACAGTATATTTTACATTTTATGTAGTTGTTATTCTTTCATATAAAGATCCTAGATAATCTAATCAGATCTTAGGAAAATCTAACATCTAAGGGCTACACAGGATGCACCACCAGTAGTGCACCAAGTGTACTTCAAAATTTATGCCAGATCAAGGAGAGATTTACTTGGAAGAGCCTCAAGGATGATTTGTTGTGGCATATGAGGGAATGCATGGTCTGTCAATAGAATAAGACTAAAAAAAACTATCCACCGGGACTTCTACAGCCATTGCCTATTCCAAAACAAAAGTGGGAGAGTATCTCTATGGACTTCATCACAGGGTTACCATGGGTACAAGGCCGAGAATGCATCTATGTTGTGGTGGATAGGGTGACAAAGTTTGCACAATTTTTTGCGATCTCCTCATATTATTCAACATCAAAGGTGGAAAAATTGTTCTTCAGGGAAGTATTTCAACTACATGGGTTGTACACAAAAATTATTAGTGATAGGAATCAGGATAGCTGGTTTCTGCATTTTGGTAGGAGGTTTTCATATTGGTGGGTACTAAGTTGAATCCCAACACTAGTTATCACCCTCAGACAAACAAGAAGACAAAGATGACAAACAGATATCTATGAAACTATGTCGAGACAACAAAGAGCTTGTATCAAGTCGTTGCACTTAGGTGAGCATTGTTACAACACCACCTAGCATATGTCAACCTGACTTGAATGAAAGACAACAGAAGTGGGTCAACATGATACAAGACTATGATTTTGATATTGAGTACGTGAAGGGAAAGAATAATGTTGTTGTTGATTCCCTTTCCAAGAAGCCAGTCGCGTGCTCATTGACGGAGATTTCAGCTGATTGGAAATCCCACCTCTTGGTGGAACATTACAAAAACAAATTTCCTTGTGAGTTGATGGATGGTCTCATATAATATGGCATGTACCTAATAGTTGATGATTTCATCTTCTAGAAACATAAGATATATGTGGTGCCAGAATCCAAGCTTAAGGAGAATGTTCTAAGGGCTACACATGATGCACCACTAGTAGGGCACCAAGGGTACTTCAAAATGTGCACTAGATCAAGGAGAGGTTCCCTTGGAAGGGCCTCAAGGATGATAAGTTGTTGCATGTGAGGGAATTGATGGTCTATCAACAGAATAAAATCAAACAAATCCATCCAACAAGGATTCTACAACCATTTCCTATTCCAGAACAGAAGTGGGAGAGTATCTCTATGGATTTCATCATAGAATTACCATGGGTACAGGTTCAAGATTACATCTATGTTGTGGTGGATCAGTCGGTTGACAAAGTTCATACACTTTTTTGCGATCTCCTCAGATTACTCAGCAACATAAGTGGAAAAAGTGTTCTTCAAGGAAGTTTTTTGACTACACAGGTTGTCCAAAAGCATTGTCAATCATAAGGATAGCAGGTTTCTCGAGGAATTTTGGCAGGAGGTTTTCATATTGGTGGGTACTAAGTTGAATCCCAACATTGGTTATCACTCATACAAATGGGAAGATAAAGATGACAAACAAGTATCTACAAAACTGTGTCGAGATAGCAAAGAGCTTGGAACAAGTGGTTTCACTTAAGCGATCATTGTTACAACACTACCTACCATATTCCTATTGATATGTCACCATTCTGAGCTTTGTATGGCTATGACACCCCATCATATGTGGACATGCCATTCAGGTATAGCAAGGAAACCAAGGCAAAGGATTGGATACAAGAGATTTGGGACATCCTTAGAGCTCTAAAGGATAATCTACATGTAGCTCATAATCAAAAGAAGATGTATGCTGACAGCATAGAACATAGCGTGGCTTCAAGGTGGGAGACCTAGTCTTCTTGAAGTTGCATCCATATCACCAATCCACATTAAATATAAGCAGTGCAAAAAAATAGAAGCCATGTTTCCATGGACCTTACAGGATTGTTAGGAGGGTTGGAGAGGTAACACAACAGCTTGACATACCAGAAGGAAGGAAGATCCACAATGTGTTCCATGTTCCATACCTCAAAAGGGAATTGGGACAACATGTCACGGCTTCAGCAGAGCTTCCTCTGTTAGACGAGGAGGGGTAGTTGGTATTGTATTTGGAGGAGGTATGATGTCAGAGAGAGGAAACTATGAAACATGGTAATTAGGGAATATCTCGTCTAGTGGAGACACATTCCAGTGGAAGATGCCACATGGGAGGGAAAGCAAATTATGCAGCATCACAACTTGCAATTGCTTCGGGACAAGCAATCTTGAGAAGAAAGGACTATAACATTCCTTTCCACTTGATCACCTAAGGGACGTCGAATTAGTATATTTGATTCCCGTGGACTATAATCACTAGGAGATGGAATTAATATATTATGTAATGTCACCTAGAGAAAAGGCACTTTTATAAAGTGATGCTGAGTAATAAATTAATAAAGTGACTATTGACAAAGTCACTTTATTATTAAAAGGGGTAAAAAGGTAAAAATGGACAAAAAGGGTCAAGATGATTTTGAAAAAGGGAGAGAGCCTCACTTTTCATTCATTCATGTTATTCACATTTTAGAAAAGTGTTTGGATAGCTCTTGAACTTCTTTCTCTTTAACGAAACCTTAAGGGAGAGGAAAATAGTTTCAGTGGTGAAACCATCCACCCTAGCTATTTTATGAAGAGAGATCGGTCTAATTTCTCATATCCATTTCATTGACATGGTTCGGAATTGCTTCTTCATCTTCATATCTAAGATTTGAAACTGATTTTGTAGACATTTCAGTGATTGTTACTAGAGAGATGCACTTACTTGCACTGTTTCCTGAGGAGGGCGCATCAGTCAGCTTTGAAGTCAAAAGGAGGGTGCATCTGTGGTGGAGTATTGGCAGCTTGTGAGGGGGCACACTTGTGTTTCATTCACTTACACATGAGGAGGGAACACTCCAACAATGGTGGTATGTAGAGTGTAGAGAGGGTGCATCAGTCTTGATTTGTTCTCTGTTGAGGAGGTTTTACCACACCGGGGTCATTTTTTCTCACCGTTTTACAAAATCTTCTCCTTGTCATATTTCCCAAATTGTTACCCTTTTTGAAGGGATTTGTTAGTATTCCCAGGAATTTTTGAGCTACAATAAATATCAAGTGGTATTTAACAATCACTTTCAGAAAAAACATTGGAGCTTATATTAACGAACTCTGGTGGTTGTACATTGAAGTTACAAGTCTGAGGATGAATATACTCCAAGATTCACACTTTGTTCCATCACCAACAACTGTCAACTCCACCAAGCATCCAGTCGTGGATCTCTTTTTTACTGTGCATTGTTGTAAGAGGTGACTACTCATTGTTTCAAGAATCAATCCAAGAAAATACTCATATTCAAGATTATAAAATTGCTTGTATTTTCTATTATTCTAAATAGCGAATTTGCAGTGCTTTTCCCTTTGGGTTCACAAGTGTTTATTATATGGTGTACACTTGATTTTATGTTTTTATAGACACAACAATGGAGATTAATGGGATTTGAAATAAAATGAGCTACCTACACTAAGATTAGCATATCAACATGAAATCAAATTTGATAGAAAATAGTAGAATGAAACTACAACAGTAACTATAAAAGTGTTAAATAAAATGCCACAACCAAGCTTATTCCTACAATTCATCCAAAGTTAGAATTACTTACACACTAAGATACAGTAGTTTGTAAACCAAGTGTTTAATGAAATCCCATAACCACATTATCAGGTAGTTTGGAAAAAAAATTGGCTCTAATTGGGTTAGGGACTTTACACTGTCAATCATTCTACTAGTGTCAACTGAACTTGGTGTTGATTAAGTTGTCATTGAGGCCAATGATGTCTAGTCATTGATGCCAACTGTTAATTCATTGGTGCCCCTTGTGGAGCCCCTGAGGGTTAGTGTTTTGTTTTTGGTTGTCTGTGTTTGAGGGGCCCTTTTGACCTTGTCCAAGCCCAAGCTTGAATCCCTTGGAGGACAAGGAACAATGGAAAAAGCATCAATTTACCATTGAATTGGTCAAGTGCCCCTAAGTGGTATCATGGTCCCATTTGAGTCCATTGTTGAGTTCCTTGCTCCTGGTTGATCTTTGGTTATTGGTCTTTGTGTCGCTTGTTATGCTTCTACTTGTTTTGGTCTCTTGATTTGTTGTTGGATGGATGATGTGGCTCATGTGTGTAATTCCCTTGATGTGTTGATGTTGGATCCCATTGCCTGCATTGGATGGTCTTGAGTTTTTTGAGTTCTAGTGGGGTCCTTGAGTCCACAAGCTTAGATCTTGATCCTCTTGCATGTGGAGACTTGGGTCTTGAAACCCACACTTGTGGTGGTATGTTAGAACCCATTCTTATGGGGTCCTTGGTGTCCTTGGAAGTTTGGGTCTTGAATCCACACATATGGTGGTTTGATGACCCTTGGACGCTATATGGTCATTGGCATGATGTAGCCTTGTGATCATGCATAAGAAGCCCATAAGGTGTTGCAAACTAGTGGTGAGGTATTTGTACCCCTATTTTTGGGTGCTGGTACTCTTATGGTGATGAAGATATATAGTGGAACCAATGGATACGTTTTTAATTACGTAGACCTTGAATATGATGATGATATTCTTAAAAAATTCTTTATTCCCAATTGATTGGTGGTGTTGGGGTCCTTGATACCCTTGATATGATGAGTATATAGTGGATCCCTCCTCCTTGTTGATGTGAAGTATGTGGATGTGAATACTATCGAATCCCTCATGCCTTTGATGATGTCCATTGAGTCCTTTGACATTGGAACTTATGCATAAGATAACATGGTTTTTGGAACCTTTATGTGTGGAATATTTTAAGTCCTGAACAAATTGAATAATTTGAGGGTATTAGACCAAGAATTTTCAAATAAACAAATCATAGAGAGATTTTCCTCGTCAATACATTTATGTTTATATGTGGATCATCTTCTAACTCCTTACGGTTGAAGAGATATGCGATTTTGAAGTTGGTGTAGCGCACCTTTTTGGGTCAGCCGACCAAACAAAAGTGAATTTAATTATTTATAATTTTGAATTGCATGTCAACCCAGTTTGAGGTACTAAATTCCCCCCATGACCTATATAAATATAATATCAAACATTTCATTTGTTCATCAATCAATTCTCTCTTTGGTATTTTGCAACTCTTGAAGAAACGTGTGAAACTTTGTGGAGGAGAAATTTTTGGGCATCTTCACTAAAATTGGTATAACTTTCTCATATGGAATCAGAATAAAAAATTCTTGGCTTGTTGGATATCTTGTTACGAGGGCTATGTGGTGATAGAATATATAGTTTATTTTGGTTTTTCTATTATTTCTGCATTGTGTGATCTTCAAAAAGTATGGTTCATGCTTCTGGGTTTCTCTTGTGATGACACATGTCTCTCATGGATAGAGTTCATCTTTGATCTTAGTATGTGAGCATAGCCTATATATTGGTATATATATTTAAATTGAATATGTTATGGAGGCCATGGTGATGGTTATCTTGGAATATATCTTGATGTGATCTTGATATAAATCTTGATTATTATCTTGGATATTGTTGGCATAGACTTTGGTGTTATCTTGATTGTTGTATAGTGTAGTATTGAATGAGAAGTTGACATAGATAGTGTGAGTGATTTATTTGATCAACCTAAGTGTTTTCTTTGAAAAATAGTTTGACAAGTGTTGATCATTGTGTATTTGACCTAAGTGGAGATGGATCGTTATTAATTGTTAATGACAACCTTTGACATTATTGTAAGTGACTATTTGCTTGATATTTGTTTGATTTGTTGACTTGATTTGAGTGGAGTGAAAAATCCTTTTGTGTCTAAGAGTTTAAGAGATTGAATGAGTTTGAAATAGTTGGTTAAGTATTTTATCGTCTTGGTTGAGGTATATCTTGTTTAATTGTCAAGTATTCATTGGCTGTGATTGAGGTTGGTTGTGCTGTCATTGAGTTGAGTGTGATTGGAAAAAGTTTGGTTGACCATATGTGAAGTCTCTTGGTTGCTCAAATGTGTCTCTTGATGATCCAGACCATGTAAGAAGGGTTGGTTGACTGTCATAGCACTTGATTAGATTAATACAACTATATTATTGATTTGGAATAGGTACACAAGCAACTTAGTACATGTTGGTTCAATTGAGAAAGATTGGCATAGTTTTCCTTATGTGAAGTTGGTTTGAATCAGATTGGTTGAGTTGTATGAGCACTTGGTTTGACCTAGGTGGAATGAGTCAGTTGATATGAGCAACATATTGATTGGTATAGCTTGAATGGACATCTTGATTGTACAGGTTGATGAGCAATGTGGTACAGTTATGGTGCAGTGAATAGTGGCCAGTTGATAAGTAGTGATCAGATGATGAGCAATGGTTAGTAGTGGAAGTGGTTGTGTAGTGTGGTATATATTGTGTAATGTAGTACAGGTGTTTATTAGAACGTACACATGATCAATGCAATCATGATTCAGCATTTTCTATCTTCATATCAGGGAGGAAGGACGGGGAAAGAAAAGGGGGTTGTAGCCTCCGTCCGATTGTAGCCGGAGAACTAGGGAGTTGGAGATTCCTTCAAGTTGTTGCCTGTAAATCAGGGGGTTGTATCCTCCTTCCAGTTGTATCTGGAAAATTTAAGTCATTTTAGTTAGGGGGTTGTTGCCTCCTTCCAATTATTTCTGGAAAACTATTATAAAGGCTTTCGTGGTTTTCCCCCCAGGACTTGGGTTTCCACGTAAATTATGGTGTTATGTGTTTCATGCTATGCTTCTTATGTGTTGATGATATGATGATGATAATAATGTTGACGATGATATAATGATAATGTCATAATGCATATTATTGAATAAGTTGTTGATTGTTAAAAGTGGGAAAAGTAGTAAAAGTTGTGCACACTGATTCACCCCCCCTCTCAGTGTAACTGGTGTGTCCAACACCTAGATCCCAAATGGATGTATCATCATCCATAATATACTCGTCTCCACAACCCATGAATGCATATACATCCTTGTTAGTTTTTCCACAAGGTGTGTGCTCATCTATCTCTTCTATTTCTATCACTTGAGCCTTCGATGGGCTCTCCAAAAATGGTGGCTCATGATTCCCATAATGTAAAACATGTGAATAATAAAAAACCATGGGGTCATAGACTTCTGCAAGTGCCAAAAAATTAGAATGATCCTCATCCTCAACCATCACACAAGGCTCCTCCATAAAACCCTACTTGTCAAGAAAATCCTCCTGTAATATGGTTGAAATATATGATTGATTTTTTTATGTGGAGGATGAAGGATCTACCCAACTGAACTCCACACAAATCTGCTCAACTTGCATCTTTGATTCTTGAAGGGCCTTTTGAATTCTCTCCAAGGAATCTTAAGTGATCTCAAGATCATGAATAAGCCTATCAGCTTCCTCTTCTTTTCCTTGTAGTGCACCATCATACATCTCATCAAACATGAGAAGATGATATCTATCAAAAAGCAGGTGTAGGTAGTTAACATTCATTACTTCCATGCTTCTCTAAGTGCCTACAAATCTACAAGGGAAGATTCTCCTCTCAAACTATCATATGTCCTTGGGTCTCTCTAACAACAATCTATCACCAATGCATGTGTATCATCAAAATGGTTCATGACTTCCATAGTCTTGTCTTCGCTTACCTTCAATTTCCCTATCAAAAGATGTGGTTCATGGGGGAAATATTCCACTTTTTTTTTCCATCCTCACACTTTCCAAATTCATCTTCTTCCTTTGATTCCTTCATATATATCCCCTGAGAAATGAAATCACCCTTGAAATTTAACTCATCCAATGGATAAATACTTATCATAGTTAGGTGCATCCACACCCAACTTGTCATAAGCATCATAGCAAGGATAAGATGTTAACTCCTAAACATGAGGTTATCAAAAGACTGTATCACATGGGATATCGATCTGTCCATCATGTGTGTTGGTGTAATTAGTGTCATAAAATAGATCTAATGGTGTATTCGAGGATGCTACCTTGTCATCCTCATTGCACACATCCTTATCATGATTTTTTTCAATCCTCACACTTTCCAAATTAAACTTTTCCCTTGTCTTCCTTCATATATAAACCCTGATAAATGAAAGCATCCTCGAAAGGTAACACATCCAATGCTAAATCCTTATCATACTTAGGTGCACCCACACCCAACTTGTCTTAAGACTCATAGCAAGGATAAAATGTTGACTCCTCAACATGATTTGATTGGAAGATTGCATCATGTGGGATATTGATCTATCCATCATGTTTGATGGTGTCATTACCCTCATAGAACATCACTAATGATGTATCTGAGGATGCTACCTTGTCATCCTCATTGCACACATCCTTATCATGAATAGGTGTCTTTCCATCCAACAAGTCTACCTATCTTTTGCGCTCCTTCACTTTTTTTCCTATTATTTCAAAGGAATCCTCCTCCATTTCTAATTGGGGCTCATACCATTGAGGATGTTAGATGGTGAAAAAAACCTTGAAAGACAGAGCTTTGTGAATTTCCTCACTATTACGCTTATATAGTTCTAAGCGTTCCAGAAGGTTGTTTAGGAAGGCTTAATTTTTTTTTAAAAGGCCAAGTGTGGGGCTCTTGATATGTGGTTGGCCATGGTCGTGCCCCTTGGTTTTATTCTTGGAAGTAATATGGCTTAGTGGCATTGCCAACTTCATTTTTTGGAGCTTTTATCCCTAGGGTTGGTGTCTGGGGATTCTAAGACTGGGCTATTGGATCACATGACCATCATGTTTTTGTCCTCTAAGGTGACTAATTTCATCTAGGGATTTCAACCCTAGTCCATTCACCCCTCTCACCCCCACTTGGACCTCTTCTTGCAGCAGTTAAGACCTTCTCCAGTCAAAGCGACCCTATGATGTCATCCTTTTATAAAGCCTTCAAGCTAATGCAAGGGGGAGGTTGAGGGATTTTTTCATCACTTCGGGGTTAGTAGGTGCATGACTACCCCTTGGACTCACTCTTGCTAACACAGTGAGGCATTAACTTACTTAATTTAGTATTTTTCATCATTTTATGCTAGTTTTAGGGTCTAGTGCCCAACATGTGGGTGGCATTCCCTAATTTTGTCTTATTTTAGATTATTTTAATATTTTTATTGTTATAATTTTAAATTGACAAATTAAGACATGTAGGATTGATAAAAAAAATCAAATCTTGTGCTAAGATGGATATAAATATCCATTATAAGTTCATTTGTAGAGGACAAGACTTGGGATCAAATTATGTTTATTCTCTTTCTCTTGTTATATGGAATCTCTATGTGATGCACACCTCTTAGAGCATCTTCTCTTAGCTTGAAAAGTGAAAGTGGAATGATTTTTTACAGTTTCTCTTGCACATGCTTGGATGGTTGGAAGCACAAGGGATGATCCATGCTTCATGTTTGTTCATTCTTTGTTAAATGTTGGTAAATATATCTCTATCTTTGGTTGAATGGTGCTATGCTAGTGCATTCTTCTTGTCAACTTAGGGTTTCTTATAAATACTTTGTCAACTTGTATGGTGAAAACATTTCCTCTTGAAGGAGTTTTTCATGTGATTGAGCCTTGAATATCTATTTGTCCTCTTCTTATGCTCCTACCACGAACCCTTGAGGTTGTTGTAGAAAGCCCTAATTAACAAGCCTAGAGAGACATTTCATGTAGGGACATTGATCATAGATCCCTTATGCACGGGATTGAGATGAAATCATATTCCCTTCCCTTGTCATTTATTACAAAAACTTTAAAATCCTTGTTTGTTAGTTAATTTTTTTAGTTAGTGTTATTTACTCTATTGTTTATATTAAAAAAAACCCTAAGTATTCACAAAATCTCAAAACCAAAAAATAATTAAAAAAATTCAAATTTTGAGTCGTCCTAAAATTTTGGCCTCCTAAAATTTTGGCCCTAAAATCTTGGCCCTAAATTTTCGTCCCTAAAGCTTCAGCCCTAAAATTTCAAGATCCTAAAATTTTGGCCTCCTAAAAATTTGTGCCTGAAATTTTGGGCCTTTCTTTTTATTCGTAAACCATCCTGGTCTACTTTCCTCCACCGTATACTGCTGCATTATCTCGAATTTCTACTGTGGGTTCAAGTATTGATATTTATTGCTCAAAAGCAATGTTGAAAAATTTCATCGACAAAAATTCAGCAAGGGTCCTAAATACAACTTCTCGTCAGCATCGACGAAAAAATCAGGAAAAATCGAAAAAAGTCGATAAAATTAAAAAATACAAAATACACACATTGGAACATAAATATGGAGAAAGCAACGATATATAGCATCATCATGTAGTCATGCCAAATATAAAATGATACATCAAAGTCGATACTGAATCCTAAAACATCATAGTTGTCCAATCAAAGACTCAAAAGTGGATAACCAATACAAAATGACATCATATATATAAATGCAGCTCAGGAAAACTAGCAGCTAGCTATCTAATAACAATTCCCTCTTGCCGAATTTTCTTTTTACTTATTACTTGTTTCTTGTTTTCATTATATATTTATTTCACAATTTATTCTATTTTCCATTCATACTTCATATTTTTCCCTACTCCAATGATTAGGTTTATACAAGTTTTTCATAAATGCTCTTTTTTTGTCCCTCCATCTTATGACTTAAACCTAATTTTTGAAAGGTATATTTTATTGATTTGGTTGTTAGCCATTAAGTGTATTTCTTGTTTTTTATTGGTGATAAATCATAGATGTATTATTCCCTCCCAAATTGAATCTCCCACATGAGCCCCACATTTATCCCTAACTCATCTACCACTTGAAACATTCCTCTCTTTTTCCTACAATGTGTTATGATGATCACTCAAAATATGTTTGCTCAAAAAATTATCTAATAGTGAAAAAAAGTAATTCAATTACCATTGTAATCTTTGATAAATGGATACAACTTTTGTATAGATTATCTTTGCATGGTTTGATCTTCAAATACAACAAAGTTTTAAAACATTTATACAGTGGAGGAAAGATTTTAGTACACAACAAAATAGCTAAAATGGCAGCCCTTTTAGCCAAAATGATGACTTTTTGGGAAGAGCCAAGAAATTTTGGAAAAAGTTGGGACTTCCTAAAAAATTAAAAAATTGTGATTTTTTCTAGCCGATTTTTCAGCTTAAGGGAAGAAATCGTGATTTTTTGGCGAGTTTTTCAACACTGCTTAAAAGTATTGTTAAGGTAATCTCAATTAACATGTTAATAATGTCGATTATTACTATTAATCACACTTGTTGAATGATAAAACTTACTACGGTTCATCTCAATAATTGAATGCCATAGCATTGACATTGAAATGATCTCTTCCATTGAAGTTTATTGGTTGGAATAGCTTACTGTGGGTCTACATCTTTACTCTATGAGTTTTCTATCAGGCCAAGTACCTGCAATATCTTACTTTCCATTAACTACATGTTAAATACATTGGTCTCACATATAGAATATAGAGATATGTATGCTTGGTGTTGAGGTTATTTGCAAGTAAAAGGGCTCTCCCATAGGTGTCCAACTCCCAAAGAAGTCAAAGAAACTAAACTGAGGTGACATTGGGTCTAGTCTTCTTTATACATGCTTTCCAAATTGTACCATGCTAATTCAATTGGTAACATTTTTTAGCACTATTGTCAGGGACCTCTAAAGATAATTGAGGTGGTTTATCCATGGTCCCACCTTGGAAAAGAAGGACAATTGGTTATTATGGATGTAAGTCTTTATTAATACCATCATATATATTTCTTTGAGGACTAATCCTACAGGACTCATCTGGCGACTCCAATCATTAAATAATAATTCAAAAACAACCTTCGTTACTTAGGTGCATTCTTGTTTTGTACTTTGGTGAGATTTGTTTAATCCAACTTGACAGGTCTCTCCTAGCGACTCCCACTGAAGAAACTCTAAAGAGGTACTCTACAAGAAGGCCAAGAAGTAAGCTTTGTTCTGTCTTCGATAAGATTTTTGTTAAAATATAACCCCGCAGGTCATATCAAGCGACACCACTAGGTAAAGAAATATAAGGAAAGAAATCAATCTCAACTATTACTAAGAAGAAGATATGGGGATCCTCAATTTGTTGGATTTATCAAACATTCCAGGATATCCGAATGGTTAGACAAACCTACTTGTCTCAAGCCTATCCCAGAATTTCGTGAATGTAAAGATACTGTTGCAAAGCACGTTAGGAAGTTCAAAGAATTTTTTATGGCATGGGGTATCACAGACGAGGATATTAGAATGAGATTATTTGTAATGTCCCTTGGTTTGGGACGTAATTAGAAATCAGACAATTGGTATAATAGACTTCCTCCTAAGGGGATATCTTCCCTCTTACAACTAGTTGAGGAATTATGCAATGAGTGTGATCACCATGTTGACGAACAAGCCCAGAAATCATAACTTCCCTTATCGATAAGGAATAACATGTAGATAATGTTGAGCAGGTACCAAAAAATCATGAACTAATCCTTGAAGAAGAAATTCTTGATGAAGATCAAGATTCAAAACTTGATTCCTTGAATAAATTATTGTTCAATACCTTGTCGATGACATCATATCCCTTATGTTCGAAGATGAATTTTATCCCGAGGATGAAGACGAGGTCGCTCCTAGAAAAGAAGACCAATAAGCCTGCATTGAAGAAGTTGGAGAATATAAAGAAGTGGTGAGCTCTCCTTATCCTCAGGTTACGGTTTCTTATGATATCTCGGGCATCCTAGAAAATATTGACAAGATTCTTGAAGACAATGGTTATTGGAAGTTCCTTGGTCCTCCGATATATGATTCTTCAAGACCTAGCACTGAGCAATATCATTGTTTCCGATCCCTCAATTGATTTAAAGCAATTAATCGAAAAATATATGATTTTTCCTTCTCCTCGTTGCATCAATGATATAGATTGGATCAACACTTTTGCAATTAAAATTGACAATGAAGCACCTCCAAATATGGATCCTATTTCTATTACAAACGATTTCCATATGCAAACTTTCCATTATAAGGAATTTGAATATTTTGAAGGCTACATATCCGATGAGATTTCTTTGGGCTTAGTTCAATTTTCCCTACCTAGCATCAAGGAAGTTATGGTATATCATACAGAGAGTTCTTTTACATCCATTCAGTCGATGGTGGGCACTAATCGTCATCCCCAACAACATCCTTCAAGAAGTATTGTAGAAGTTTTTCAACCCTTTAAATCTGGTACCGGTAAGTTTTCAATGATGCATTTCAATGGAACCAATAAAAGTACGTGGACAAGTATAATATTCACTTCTCATATCCATTATATTTAGAGTTTATCTTTTCACTTGAAATGTGAAGGTATGAATTTTGTGGCTGATAATTTCAAATTTTCAAATATTATTGGGAATACTAACATGATTATTACAAAGATGGATAGCATCTTTTCACATCCAAAAGAATGATTGAGCAGGTGTAGGGATATGTTACAAATATCCTTCAAATATACTCATGCTAATTTCCAAGGCACGCCTTTGCAAATGATCCCCCAAGTCCATAATCAAACAACAAATCCTATGTGAAAAAAAAATTCAAAACATATATGATGAAGACAGTGTATACTTGATCCTAGTACATGCCTGGAGTGATAAAGCTCATGAAAGTAATCACTCTCCATGGTAAGAATTTCAAGGTTTCCAAGTTCCCAAATCCAATCATTATTACATCTCCATTTTGGAAAAGATATCGGTATGTACTTAGCTTATCCTTGATGATATCTTGTCTTATATTATCACTATATACAAAGGACAGGAGTCAAGTATGAACGATATGCTCAAGTGGAAACATTGGTGGTATGATTTCACTTGAGCCCTTTTTATGTTATCATGATGAGGCTAGGTAGTTTCATTTTTCAGTTCAACATCAACTGTTTCACATGCATTGCATTTGTTGTTCTTTCATTTTCAGTTATTTCATTTCATTTTGAACAAGGCAAGACAAAAGTGTCCACCTCTGATGCATTTAATGTCCATGTGTGTTAGATATGTATTCAGGTCTACAAGTGCCCAGAGTATTCTAAGGGGTTCTCATATACTTCCAAGAAGAGCATATGTCCCATAGTTGGAGCCAATGTTACGCTTCTGCAGTTCTACAATGTTCCAACAAGTTGCTTGATAAAGAAGGGCTATTTTTTTTAAAGGCCAGGTGTGGGGCTCTCCGAATGTGGTTGGCCATGGTCGGGCCCCTTGGTTTTATTCTTGGAATTAATATGGATTAGTGGCATCGTTGACTGCCCTTTTGGGGAATTTTATCCCTACGGTTGGTGTCTTACATTGCCGCATAATATCCTCAATGGTTCAGATCATCCACCATCTAAGATTTATCATGCCTGGACCTTGATTGCTTGATCTAAATCTCAAAAACCATGCCACAAAAAGGTCAAATATGGTGTTAAAACAACCCCAATTATGTGATTTTTTGCATTTTGAATGTTATTTTACTATAGGATTGCAATAAAGGGTACTATATATTTGATGCCATAGTGCGTTACATGAGCAAGTGACTCAGTGATTTTGGAGGAAGAAATTCATATCAAAATTTGTGATTGAATGTTTGAATTTATGGTGGACTACGTAAATGGTAGATTCTTCTCCTGTAAGAGTTTTGCTCACCCATTGAATTAGATAGTAAACTGTATCACCTTCCAATGCCAAAAATTCCTCAACATTGAAAATGATGATGCTTTATTGATAGTTAAAGAAAGGGAGATCAACGATTCAAGGCAATTTTATATTTTACAAATTTATTTCAATCTCAAAGATGGGCCAGTGAGGTTTGGGTGGGGTCTCCCACAACTACGCAAATGGGAATGCTCCTCTCCCAACATGACAACCCTTTCACATAGTTTATTGGCCATCTCTTTATATAGGTGCAAAACTCATTTCAACCTATGGATCTCTCCTTTTGGGTTGCAATGCCATCATTGCCTCCTTTTGTGAGCACTCTAATGTCTCTTGCATAGGCATAGTCTTCCATCACCCCCTGCATGGTTCCTATAATAATAGCAACTTCTATTTTCTATGTCTAAGGATTGGGGTCTTCTCACCCAACAATTATTACATCGGTCCTATCTATCAACAACCCCTCACTCCCTTCAAGCATACTTTTAGCCTCACCTAGAATACATAGCATAAATTCCACCAATATTTTCGTTGGAATTAACATCGACAATTGAAAATTGGCATAATGGAAATACCTTCAATGGAAGTTGTGCAGTAAATACACTAAAAACAAACCATTTCACAAAATTTGTCACTCAATGGCCATATTCAAAGGCTACAACACCAACACAAAAAAAATCTTTGGATTCCAAAGGATCAGCTCAACCATCTACGGAACTGCAATCACATTTAGTTCCTACATGTCGACCCAAGCCCCATGGAAATGTTCACTCTACAACCCTTAAACCCAAAGTGTGAGGCCTGTGACTAAGGTTTCTATATATTTCAAATTAGAAGATTTAGTTTGTCTAGGTCCTATATGTACATTGTTATCCACTAATTTTCACTTAGGGGATTTCCAGTGAGCCGCCAGAGTATTGAACAAGTCAATTGTTCATTGTCAGTGCGCAGAAGTTTTTTGGTTACATCAAGACCAGTTGTGGTCCCCTTTTTTTAATAAAATGCATGTCCATACCCCTTGGGGACATTGTAGTAAATGTTCTAACACAACAAACTTTTTGTAAATGACTTGGATTCCTATGACTTGGTCATCAATCCGATCATTCCAAGGTGTTTCTGCCCTTGCCAATTATGCAATGTTGGATAAACGATGTATAATTTTTCGACTTTTTTACCGCTCCTCCAACGCTGAAATATTTGTCTTGGTGGTTAAACCCGGGACGTTATTAAAGTTCATGTGTTGATGTATATAAGTGTGTTAGACATGGTTTTGAGTCATTATGGACATGTACTAGGTCCCCCTTATGTTTTTTTTAATATTCGCATTTTTAGGCCATTTTTAAAGGTTTAAAAGGAAATTTTCAAAATGTAATAAATATGTGATCCGAAGTCCGTTTTTGGCATGGATGGGCTTGTTTTTAATCTCAAAGCACCTCCTTTACCCCGTGACCCACTTTTACCTTTCTCCTGGTGACTATTTTTTCTCCTATGGAATTATTTCTCTAGCGATGCGACGAAGTGGCAAAAATTTGCTAAATTTCGACAAGTTGGAACCAAAGTCAAATTTTTCAAAAGTCAAAAATCAATTTTTTTTAATGAGGAAATGGAATGGCATGTGGGTCCTTATTCCATGTAACCCTTCTCCAAACATGATGGAAACTTGAATACTTTGGTTATAAATCTAAAGTGGCGAATATGGGAAGGAGATAATGTCAACTACTTTCACGCCAACCCAATCATGGCTACGATTGCTTGTTAAGTGGACCCCTCACCATGTGTTAATGTGTCGAAGAGGGAGAACAAATCACATGTGTTGGAGGGGTGACACCATATTGTGGTTTAAATTGCACATGGGTGGTTGGAGTAGCGAGTAGGTGGTTATCAATTGGTGACGAGCACATCTATCTTAGAGAGGTGGCGCTATCTCACTTCAATCAACAACAAACACTCCACTTCAACCCAATCAACACTCCACTTCATCTCCATTTAACTCATGTCTACTTTAGTTGGTTGGTGGACCCCTAGGGGTTTATAAAATATATTTAAGCAAGTTCTTTTGCCTCATTCCAGACGAAAGCAAAGAACCTTTGCTCATGTAACTTGTAATTGCTTATCCTTTTATGAATAAAGTCGATACTTTGGAGGTCAGCCTGATGGTGCAAGAACTCTCATTGTTGTGAATGTTTGATGAATAAACTGAGGTGGCATCTGCTTAATTCTTTTTCCTTTTATGAAAGTATTTATTATCTAGCTAAGAAGATTATATGCTAATCCATAGAATAGACATTTAAAGGTTCAATTTGTTTATTTATGAGTAGTTATCTAAGATCTAAGAGTTGCATGTTGTAGTTGGTTATACTTATGCACTTTTGATTTTATTTAATCTACCATACTAGATCTAATCACTTGTTTGAAGGGTTCTTTAGCTGTGCAAATCACCAAGCATGGAGTAATATTGGATCTCGTTTGCATCTTATCTTGTTCACCACATACTTTGGATCTAACATTTCTTGTTTTTCAGGCATCCTCCTTCTTGATCTTGTTCAAGCTTGGGCTTGAGTTCCTTCTCTTTTCTTCTTCAAAGCTACAAATCTCTTTCTTTCCGGTTACTTTCATTTAACAACTAAATCATATGTTAAAATTCATCATTTTTATTTACTTGTTTGTTTAGATCTAAAACGTGCTTTTGTTTCATAATCATAAGATTAGATGTTTCTCTTTCCTAGTACTCGAAGTAACAAAAAATTTCTATCTTTCCACAAGTATTAGGTTGGATCTTTTATTTTATTTTATTGACTAACCCACTAATTTGGAATCTTAAGCTTGTTGGTTTTTAGCAGGTGTATGGAAAGAGAGAGAGAGAGATGCTACCAAATTTTTTAATATCAAGCCATATGGAGCACCGATACTCAATCCTACCTCCCCCCTCTTCATTGCTATTCTTCTCAACAGTAGTTTTAAGACCTTTTGACCCATTTTCAAGGTTCAAAAAGTGCCTTACTGTTCAAGAAGTTTGATTGTAACAAATAATAAAAGAGAAAGTGGGATAACGACTCCCATGCCCCTCTTCCCCCATTTGGTGGAAGTATGTATCGTCCTTTGATGTGATTGGATTTTTCTTTCCTTATTTTGGTTAAAAGTTTTAGATTACTTTTTCTTTTGTTATCTATTTACGATTTATTTCAAAGGTTACTCTCAAATATTCAGTTCTTATATTTGTAGATCTAACCCAATCTTGACTTCCCAAGTAAGGCTTCATCCTTAAAGAGATACCTGACTGTAGTTTCCTTATATGAAAAAATGATATACTGCTTATAATAAATCACAAGCACAAAATATGTCCTTAAATGGTTGTATAGGTTAGTACATGTGTTAATTGCTTTTACTAAATCAGAACAAACATTTTCCTATACCGTGTATGCTCTACCCCTCGCAGCTTAGTCTGAGACCTGGGGATATAAAAAGCAGTATTGTGCATTCATCGATTCCTCACATCTAATTAATCAAACTCACATTAATAAAATTTACAACCCTCAAAACATTACAGAAATCCAACGTAACAAGACTGAGAAATCATGGGGAAATTATTCAAGGAAAGCGGGAACAACTAGAAAGTGACTCAGGGTCCCATTAAGCTACATCCTTGATAGTGTAGTGTAGAACACCCCCCCACGACTCCATCTAGCCCACGTTTTCCCATGCAGAGACACTCTTCTCGGAATCCAGACATATTCCCGGTACCTCACGGTATATTGAGAATCCCCTTTTCCCCTTAACTCACTCATCATTGCTTAAAAATCTCAAATTAACCAACATACACTGCACAACATTATTTCTTTTTCGATAGCATTAATTTTGACTCCATTTTTGGCACTGATTATATTATCACTGTTTATAATTTTCTTCAAGTCATTATTTGTGTGAATGTTATTATCATGCTGATGAATTATATGTTTTAATATTGCAGTACTTGGTGATTTTATCAAAACTCCTAACAAACACTAATCACTCAATCATTAACAAACAAGAGACTTAGGAGTGGTCTAAATGGAGGAGTCAGGAGCAGGTGATAGTACCCCCTTGAGACTTTCCCCCTAGGACACACTGAGAAGCTTGAAGATTTCTCTTTTGTTTTTCCCCCTAGGTGTGTGCAAGGCAACAACATACACATTTCGCCTTTTTGTTTAGTTTGTTTCTCAAATTTAACCTCGATGCAAGGTATGCCATTCACTTCTCAATGAAAATTTCTAGGATCTTTTCTTACAAAGTTTATTCTTTTCATGCATGATACATTTCAGTGTTCCCCTTTGCTTGCTTTCATTGTCCTTTTTTACCACATCATAATTTATTGCCCTCATATCATTTCTGGTTAGTATTTTAGCAATCCTTAACATAGTCAAAGTTGTATTACTTAAGGGACATCCTATTAGTGATTCTAAAATCAATGGAAATGTGTGGATTCAATAGAATATAAGTGCAGAGGAAGATAGGGAGTAAATGAATATGCTTCCACTTTCATTTTTGTCATCTCAATGTCTTCATTTTTTACGCGCAGTTGCACTGAGTAGATTTGTTTTTATTCCAATAACAAATAATGGGAATTTCCCTAATGTATCACCAAATTTATCTTCAATCCATTCAAAAGATAGAAAGAAGGAAATGCCAGAAGTCTTGTTAAAATAAGATGCTATAATGGTCACAAGAATATCACGCATCATAGTAATTATTCATGGTTTTGAAGATAATAATTCGTGTACAGGTCATAGTTTTTCCAAATTTTGATACATAACTCACCACACTTCTTTCAATGAAGAAGGGGAATATTCGAGAGCATCAATCAGTCCATGTGTTGGTGCCACAAAATTGTGTGTCATTGTTAATCTAACCACAGATGACAAAGAAACCCCAACTATGGGCAATGTAGACTTCTGAAAAGCCCCATATAGACTGTTGTACCTTGTATATGGTGTCATGTTCTGAAATTAGAGTCAAACATCATGTTATCCTGTTCTGAAATTAGAGTTAAATTTCAGGCTATTGAGTTTCATAGCAGTTTATCCTTGCTATTGTCTAAGTCGGACCCGTCAATAGAGAATCGAAGAGGATAGCCCATCTTCTGACTAATAGACGAGTCGGTCCAAGATCTGCAAATGTGATGGTAAAGGTGGAAGAGCATGAATTGTCATGCTCATATTACTCACAGAAATCCAGTTTTGCGTCAGCCATTGGTGCAAGTGAGAAAACTAAGAAATCTATGTATGTGGAAATTAACTCCTTCCGTAAATACGTTGTATAGGAAACAGATGTCGTAAAATACTCTTTCCGTAAATACTTGAATTGATAATTAGAGTGTTACAACTTACTTATCTTGACCTAAATTGATCCTTTCATAAATATGTTGTAGGGTAAAATACTCTTTCAGTAAATAGTTGAATTGATAATGAGAGTGTCATAACCTACTTATCTTGACCCAAAAATTGACCTAAATTACTCCTTTTGCAGGTAAACAGATGCAGTGAAATACTCTTTTCGTAAATAGTTGAAATTGATTTTGAGAGTGGTAAGTTTCCTAAAAATTGGTTACCTAGATTGTTTACCTTGAGAGATTTTATTCCTTTACACACTAAGTGTATCTCCTTTTAAAATAGACCTATGTTGATTAATAAACAAACCAAAACATATTGTTTACCACTACACCCACTATGTTGATTTTGTTTGTATTCTTTCTTTACTATGGAATACAGAGTAATTACCGGTTCTTTCATTCAAAGTGGAAAATAGGAAGTAACACTGTTTGAATTTCAATTGGGGTTGGAGCGATAGAGGCGGGCTTAGTGGCACAGTCTGCTAGTGTTCTGTAGTTTGAGTCTTTGCTCCGAATTGTAGGGTTCCTGGGCACATGAGACTGGCATGCACTAGGGTGGCGATATTTCTACGCTAGGGTTTTCTTTTCTTTTGGGTTTTAAGCTCTCGATTATCAGTGTAGTTTTGGGCTCTTTGCGTTGGCGTTTATCCCTCTCCTTCAACATTTTGTGAAAGGTGGTGGTCAGTTTGTTGGTATAATCCCTCTTCTCTGGGGTATTGGGATAGGTGGTGGATTGTGTGTTGGTATTATCCCTCTCCTGATACGATTTGTGAAAGTTGGTGGTTTATGCGTTGGTCTTATCACTCTCATTCGACTTTTAGTTAAAGGTGGTGGACGTCTCATCCCTCGAGTTTTTTTTTTGTGGTTTTTTGGCTCTCAGACAGTTTGTGTCAGCAAGAGTCTTGGGCGCAGGTGGTTCCCTAGATTTGTGGCATGGCGTGTGGGTTGCGTTTGGTTCCTGGATCTTCCTTTGCCAGTGTGTTGGAGAGTTTTTCTGGGCATTGGTTCCACACTTTCTCATTGGCATTTGCGCTGTCTGTGTTGGATTCGGTTCTTGGTTAGCTCTGTCAGGTAGTACATTGACCGTTGGGATTAATCACCCATGGAGGCATCTGTATAGAATGTGCTGACGGGTAAGTTTCACCTATCTGTTGGGTGGTCTTCTTTCCTGGTCTGTATCTTTTGTTTTCCCATGGAAACTTTGTTTCTATTACCCCTAACATTCCTCATGATGTTTATTAAGCTTATGTAGGGTTTATCACTATGGTTTTGGGTTTTTTACCTTTTCGAGTCATTTTGGGTTTCTCAGACAAAGGGGTATGTACCTTGTTGCGTGGACTTTTCTTTTTCTTCCTTGTTGTCCCTTTTGGAGAGAAATCAATGACAAGAGTCCAGCTTATCTACACGATAAACCTAGTACCAACCTGTACAAAAAGTGGGAAGTTAATCATCATTGTGTTGCTTCATGGTGAAGGGTTTGGGTCACGTGAGGGTCCTTTCTTTTTTAGAGTTATGTTTATGGTTTTATTGTTGAGGGTATCCTTTGGTTGCCTTGGCATTTTTCTGGTAGTTTTTCTAGGGTTTTGGTCTATTATGGCTCGCGAGGATTCCATGCGCTCGGGTATCCAAGCTAACCCTAATCAAAAAGTGGTTTTTGTTAAAATAATACCAGAGGGGGGTGTACTATCTCCTTCTTGTCGTGAGCATTAAAAGTGTTTGACTCTTTTGGGTCATTTGGATGTTGGGGTTAAACCAAGGTCAATGTTGCGAGGTTCTAGGAATAAGGAGAACTCGTTCAGTTTTTTGTGTTCTAGACCGACAGTACCGTTGTTGGAGCTGAAGGTGTCTTCCTCGTGGTCAGGGAACTCACAAAGAATCTATTTTATTATGCATAATGGACAGGGTTCTGCTCCACATGAAAAAGTGCCTTTAAAGTCTAAAAAATTGACCTTTGAAAAGGTTAAGCCAGTGTGACCTGTTTGTGTGCTTGGCAAAGATGTTACAATGACATGGTGGTGGCTCTGTCACACCGAGCATTGGTGGGAAAGTTTGAATTTCTAAAATTATCTAAGCTAAATATTGTTATGTGGATTCGGGAAACATGGAAACCCCTCATTATAAATATTCCGTGAGTGATGATGTTGGATGGTGGATGGAATATATTTCACTTTATGTCAAAGGAGGACAAGTTAACCATTGAGGAAAGGTTTTAGGTCATTGCCCATGGCTCGTTGGTTCTGAAAAGATAGCATGTGGGTTTTGACCCATGGTGTGAAAATTTGGACAAGCGTCATCTTTGGGTGCTTCTTCCCAACTTTGCAGTCCACTACTGAAACATTAAAGGTTTCATGGGGATTTCTAACTCTATTGGGAAGTTTATACTAATGGAAGAGGATCAGCTTCTGGGTTTCAGTTGAAGAACCCCTATGGTTTTGGTGGAAGTCAAGGTGTGAGATGGCCTGTCTACATACTTAGAAGTCAGGTGGGAAGGAGGCACTTTTATACAAAGGATTGACTACTGGCGCATTATTTTTAGGTGCCATCTTTGTTGGAAAATTGGTCATTCTAGGGCCTTCTGCACCTCAAGACCTTTGTATTCAAGTAAAGAACAAGTTTTGAAGTTGAATTGAAAGTTATGGATCTGATGGGGAACTTCGTCTGTTTACCTATTCCTTTGGACCAAGAATCGACACTTTCCTTTATAGGTAATTTCACATAGACTATACTTATTCTTTTGAAATTCATTTCTACAGAAGACATTTTGAGTGCTATGTCCATTTCGGTATTTAAAAACCTAGGGAAGGGTATAGAATTGGACCATAAGCAGGACTGTAACCTTTTTGTTTCTTTACCAATTGAGGGGGAAACTATAGTTGAGGAATTTCACTCTAGGGATCCTTCTAAGGAGGGGTTTTCGGCTCCAGAACCTCTGGGTGTGGAGCTTGCATCCAATCTGATAACTAATTCCTCTCGGGTGAAGGCTTTGGAACACCCCATATTTTCTCGTCCGTAAGCCCTGGATGCCATTATCCCCTTCCTTGATTCCTAATACCTCCGATGTCCACTCCGTTAAGAAGTGATGAGTTCCCTCTACATCACTTAAGCCTATCCCCATTTTTGCTTCGAATAAAGTGTAGAATCTAGATGTCTTTCCTATTTCTTCCATCAGGGCTGCGAATCTCTATGTTAGAAAACCTAAAATAACCTCGAGAGAGAGTGGTAACCCTTCGACTAGGAAGAAGCCCTCATTTGGCGAATGTGCTCTGAAACATTTTATTGAGAATTCTAAACCGTGGATTGTGATGCTGCAGGAAATAATGATGTCGGCTTCTTATGCCTATGATTATTTCTTAAGGATCAAGCATTGTAGGAGAGTTTGTGCAGTTGATGCTATTGGTCACTCTGGGGGGGCCTGATTCCCTAGATCCATTAGTGGCCAATATGAAAGATTTATCATGTTGAAGTAAGTTAAAGGATTTCTCTTTTATGGTTCATATTCTGAATATTTATGGACCATATACAAATAGGAAATTTTTCTGGGATCAACTGGTTGATTTGTTTTTACTATTGGATCTAGCCCTCATAGTGGCAGGGGATCTAAATTTTACCACTTCACCTAGCGAGGTTTGGGGTGCGTGGAACTTTATGGATCCCGTAGCGGAGTACTTCTAAGATATTTTTTAGGTTTCCAATCTATTGGATATTTCCCCTGTAGTCTTAGCTCCTACTTCGTCAAATGGGAGGTGTGGCCTTCCAGGTATCGCTAAGAGACTCGACGGATTTTATATGGTGGAGAACCTATGTTAGAGGAAGGCCATTATTCTCCAATTGGATTTTGATACAATTTTGATACCATACCCTTTCAACTTTAATCCGGTGTGGTTAGGAAATTTGGATTTTAACTCTATGATACATGACAATTGGATCAAATACTATGACTCCTCAACTCGACTATTGAATCTGATGCAAAGTCTTGTTAACAAGCTCAAGTTGCTAAAAAGGGATGTGATGAAATTGGAAAAACAAAAGAAGATTGATAACAACAAGGCTCTTGCGGATATTGAGGAGGAAATCCATATGGATGATTCTTTGGTAATTGAATGCAGGTTCAATGAAGTGAATTTGCAAATACATCATTCACTTATTCCCAAGAAGCAAAAGCTACTATTAATGAAGTAATAAACTCTTCGACAAAAGAGTAGAGATACGTGGGTTAAAGCGGGGGATAATAACAACAAATTTTTCCATAATTTTGCAAATAAAAGAAGACTGAGCAATGCTATTTGGGAAATGGGTGATGATGGGGATGATCTTCTTTATGATAGCAGATCTCTGAAACGGGCTACCAAATCTTTCTTCCAGGAATTGTACACAAACAACCATGCCACTAATATTTTTTATCAGAGGAAAACTATAAAGTTCTACACATTTTTTTGAAAGAAAATATTGTGAAGAAATTGGTAGTGACATAACAACTGCTAATATTTTGAAGGTGCTTAAGGGTTTTGTTGTGGATAAAAGTGCGGTCCCTGATGATTTGACTATGGAATTCTTTCTGCAATTTTATGATCTGATGGGTGATGAGATTACCGAGGCTATTGATGCCACTTGCCAACAAAAGGTGGTTACTAACTGTTTGAATTTGACCTAAATTACTCTTATCCTTAAGAAGGATAGACTTGTTACCTTTAATGACTACAGACCGATTTCTCTTTGTACTTTTCTTTACAAAATTATCACCAAACTTATAGCAGAGAGAATTAATGCCATTTTGTGCAATCATATCTCGGATGAACAATATGGTTTTCTACCAAATCGGCAAATACTAGATGTTGTGGGCATTTCTTGGGCATGTCTGCATTCGGTTAAGAAAAAGATTACTGCATTTATATTAAAGTTGGATTTGGAGAAGGCTATGATTGAATTGATAGGTCTTTCATCCGACTTATTCTCTGACAAATTGATCTATCATTGGATTTATCAAAGTGGATTATGTCATGTATCACTTCAGCCAGTTTCTCTATTTTGATAAATGGTTCACCTTCTCTATTCTTCAAAGGCCCTAGAGGCACCAGGAAAGGATTCCCTCTGTCACCTTACTTACATATCCTAGCTATCGAAGGTTTGAGTTTCTTGATCATTAATGCTAAATAGAATAAACTCTTCTTGAGGATCAAGGTGACCAGAACTCAGTTTTTAACAAATCTCCTTTTTGTCGATGATGTTCTTATCTTTGAGGATGGCACTGTGGCAGACTGGAAGCAACTGAAGGTAATCATTGACATATTGTATGGGGCATCAGGTATGAAACTCATCTCACATAAATCTAGTTTCTTTGTTTTATGTCAGGATCAATTGATTATGGAATCTATATCGCCCATTTTTCCTTTCAAAATGGAAAGCATTGTTAAGGGTCTTAAATACCTAGGTTTCATTCTTAAACCTAATGGATATAAGAAAGGATACTAGGCCTGGATCCTAAAAAAATGAGATAGAAGATGGACAAGTGGAATTCTCGATGGCTTTCGCTGGGTAGAAGATTACTACTCGTCACTGCGGTTTTACAAGGTATCCCGGCATATTGGTTTTCATTATTCAAAGTTCCGAAAGGAATCATAGACAACGTAAGGAAAATAATTTTTCAACTACTCTGGGATGGTAAGCATAAAGTTTTTAAATATCATCTTGTTGAGTGGGAAGCAATATCCAAACCAAAATCCCTAGGTGGTTGGGGACCAAGAACCTCAGTTTTTTTCAATTTGGCTCTTTGTGCCAAAAGTCTCTGGTGATGCCTCTTTGATACTGGCTTGTGGAGAAAAGTGGTCAGATGTAAATATTTGAAGAATATTCCCTTGTCTCTCTAGCTTAGAAGTAGTTGTATGATTGCTTCAGCTTCATTTGATATTTGGATAAGTATTTCTAAGGCACTACCTTTCATAGCACGAGATATTGGGTGCTGGATTGGTAGGGGAGTTCAAGTTTACATTGGGATTGATCCCATCATTGGTACATTGGAAAAATCGACTATATTTGTGGGTCTAATCAGATATCTCCATCAAAGAAATATTATAGTGTTAAAACAGGCAGTTAAGGAGGTAAAGGAACATGTCAATGGGTGGCTCTCGGCGAAGGACCTACATATGTTTGTTGATTGGGATATGGAATGGGAGGCCTCGACTACCAGATTAACCATGGTAGGAATAAGAATATATGATAGTAGTGACAACGTTGTATGGTTCCAAAATAAAAAATGAGGTAATGTCATTGCATCATTGGCATAGAATGCTCTTGTGGAACAACACTTACCAAAGTATCTTCCTCGGTAGATGTCATGGGTATGGAAGGGAAAGATCCCAAATAAAATTCAATGTTTCATTTGGTTGACTCTTAAAAAGAAAATTCTGACATGGGAAGGCTTACATAAAAGAGGATTTAGTGGGCCGAGAAGATGCACTCTATGTTGCACAACATTTGAAAATGTGGATCATCCTTTTGGTGAGTGTAATTTTTTTATTGATGTCTGGATTGCTCTCATGCTTAGAATGCAGGTTTTCTTTAAGTGGGAATTGTTTATTTTAGAGGATAACCTTCTTAGATTGAAGTATTTGTTTCCTTTATTGATGGATACACCTTTGGCTACTATGTGGGAGATTTGACGAGCTAGGAACTTTGATACTTTCCAGGGAATCCCACTGGTTGCAGAAGAGGTCTGCATTAATATTCTGACTAGATTGAAGGATTCTGGATGTGGCTCAACGAACATTACTGTTAGAGTGACTCAGCCACCTCTCTATGATAGGCATTTTGTGACTGGTTACTTTGATGGGGCTGAACAAAAAGGCGTATGTGGGGTTGGGATGGTGATCAAGATGAAATTGAACCATTGTATCAAATTGAGGATGGTCGTGGGCCTTGGAACTAATACTAAGGTGGAATTGGTAGCCTTATGGGGGATTCTCTGGTTTGCTCAATATAAGCACCTACATATTTATCAGATTTTGGGTGATTCCAAAGTAATAGTAGATTGGGTCAATCAAAAGCACCATATTTATTCTTTGTACCTCTCCCATTGGCTGAGTAGAGTCAGAATCTTATTATGATCCTTCCATGGGACTGCATTTCACCATATTTACAGGGAGTGTAATAGTGAAGCTGACTCGCTATCGAAAAAGACCATTGACGATAAGCTTGGATGCATTTCTTTCAAGGAGCTACTAGATGGGAGCGTGATTGACTCAGGTGATATGAGAGTTTAAATATCACCATTATAAGAATTTTGAGTCTGTTTTTTGTGCAACTATGTTTACAATGTTCTTTTGAGTTGGTTCTTAGAACTTTTAGAGAACTATGTCTATAGTATGATGCAAGGATGATTACTATCGAAATTTGAGTACTATGTATGCTTTAAGCTTGAATAGCTACCAATGTGGGTGAAAACTGAAATATAATCTCTCTCTATTTGTTTGTACTTATGTCACATTTTTAATATAAAAAACTGAAAAGATTAATTACCACTGCTCCCGCTCTGTTGAGTTAGTAAGGAATGGACTCTTAAACGCAGACTCAGGAATCGATGATCTTACATGGCCTTAATACTATGACGATTTTGATCCATATCTACGATGGATGGAAATCTACATTCTAATATTGTAAAAATAAAAGTACTGAAAGCATATTTTGATATAAATTTATTAAAAAATATTATATAAATTAAATTTACTATAAAATTATAAATTAAATAAAATGTAATAAGTATTCCAAATATATTTCGTGATCCCAGTAAGTAGAGTAAAAAATGCAATGAACGTCCAAGTAACATCGAAAAAAAATAATGCATTGTAAAATAAATTTTAAAATTCAGATCATTTTTATAATATTTGAAAATAAAAATTAATTTATCTATTAATATTATTTATTTAAATATATTATAATACTTTTAAATAATCTTTATGCTATTTGAAAATAAAAATTAATTTATCATAATATTTTATAAATATAGTATAATATATTATAGGGCTGATGCACAATCATGGACACCTTTAAAAACACTTTACATGCCACATAATACTGGAAAAACCTGGAACCTCTAACTTTAGGTGAGAATTAGGGGTACTTCCTTAACGTATTTGAAGATGAAGTAAAAAGACAAAAGATAGGTAATTGAATCAGCTTTCATAATATATATACCATTTATGTAGAAAAAATGTGTGTAAATGATTTTAAAATTAGTTTCCGTAAAATTTGGTTTTCAAATTTTCAGCACATCATAACATATATGCTTGTGCAGGTACAACAATATATGAGGTAAATGATGTCAATTTTGGATAAAATCTTGTAGACATATAAAGGACATATGGGCCTAGGGCAACACTATTTATTCAGAATTTTCATGAATTATTTTTTATTATTAATTATTGAAGTCAGAAAAGCTTGAAATGAAAACGTTATGTGCGGGTGCAACACTTTAGAAGCAAAAATTAGTGAAATCCCTGATTTCTATATATAAGATTGTAAATCTTTCTCTCTTCTAGTGCACCATATAGTTTTCTTGGGAAATGGTGAAGGCAATCAAAAGTTATATAAAAAACAATCGATGTATCTATTTTCGAAAACTAACATTTGTCATTTAGAAATATAATAATAAATAAATAAAACATACATTTGAAGGGAAAAATTACATATTCAGAATCGTGAGATCGTACTCTAAATTATTCCAAATTTTCATAAAAAATATTGTGTTTGTCAAAGCAAAACACGCCATCGAAACTGAGCATATTGATAGAGTTCTAAAAGACAAGAAATAACCCTGGTTTATTTGTCCTAGCCAATAGGTTCGGTAGTTCGGAGTTATTTCCAAAAATAATGCCAAACCTTATTCCTGCCGGGTTTTAAAATTTTAAAAACACGCATATGTGTTTTTGCTTTACTAGCTTGGTACGAGAGTAAAAAAGAGTAAATACCAAGTTAGTGGATAGTCTTTGGGAGAAACCCCATCTAAAAAGAAAATATCATGGTAATTATTGGCCCCTCCAAATCAGTCGACGCTTAGCCTAAAATTTGTGAATGATGAGGTCAGATTATTGGAGGTTCAAGACGCTTGTCCATGGCGCTTGTTCATGGTGCTTAAGACATAGAAGATGCTTTTTAGACTTAATGATTGAGTTTTATTGCCTAACCTTTCTCTAAGGCTCGAAACTCATATCTAGCTCTAAAATATTCCTAATGGTACCAACACATTCACACTGAGGATAAGGATTGCGAGATCGTTTATGTTGTTTTGAAGCACTATTTTTGTCCATGGACACACAAAAGCATTTTTTAGGGCCTAAGGCCAAGGTGTCATCTCTCAACTATGTTGAGGCTCAATGATGTATACATTGTGCTAGAGAACTCATAATCATACTAATATTCCCACTTGGAGGCCAAATATCTTCTTGAAACATGACTTTTTTTCGTTCAAGGCATCATTCTTGGGTCAAGATTCGTATAACATTCATTTAGGGCCTACAGCTTAGGGTTTCTCCCACAACTATGTCTGAGGTATGCTCACGAGGTCATGTATGGTGGATCAAATTTCATTCTTAAAACTATATTCTAAAAGTTTTCTTTATGGTACAAGGCCTAGGTTTCCTACCTTAACAATGTCCAAGACCCATGGATTCATATCTACTATCCAAAACCTTCTAACGGCATCCATGTCACCACTCGAAGGAAAGGGTAACTTCAAGAGATCATGGCTAGTCATTTCAGGTGTTTTTCATGGTCATGGATTCCTAGAAGTTTTTTTTAGAGTCCAATCCCAATGTTTACTCCCCTAACAATGTCGAAGGCCACACGACTTATACCTAGTTCTTGTAAGTCATGTGAGGTGATTCGAGGTATCATTTTCGGCCTTAGATTGATATAATATTCCTTTATGGACTGAGGCTTGGGTTTACTTCGCCAACCATGTGTAAGGACTTGAGAACCATGTCTATTATTTAAAACCTCTCAATGGCATGATTATCCCCAGTTTTTGGGTAGGTATACCATTAATAGGTCCTCCGTGGTAGTTTGAAGTGTCCTTATTGACCTTCAATGACTAAGGGATTAATTTAGGCCTCAATTCTTGGGTTTCCTTCCATTTCCATGCATATGGCCCCAAGACCCATAACTACTGTAAAAAAAATCCCAATTTCTTGCATATCCCTAATCTAAGGCTTGCATATCCCTAATCTAAGGCCAAATACCCCCTAGAGAGGTCATGTGGGGTGGATTGATACATTATTCTTTCCTTTGGATCCCTAGAATATTCCTTTAGTGTCTACGACCTAGGTCTCCCAATCGCTCAACCATGTCAAGGGTCTCTAAACCCATCATTAGTGATTAAAACGACCTAATGGTGTCAATGCCCACACAAAAGGCTAATAATAGCCTAAAGAGGTAACATATGGTGGTGTAAGGTTTTATTGGTGGTCCTAGATGCCTAGAAGCTTCATTTAGGGCCTAAAGTAGAGGTTTCGTCCCTTGACAATGTCTAAGACCCTAGGGCCCTCCCTCCCACTTATATTTAAACCCCTCCCACCAATCCTTCCCCTTTATATTTGTCCTCCCTCCAACCACCGCCCCCTCTCCCACCCCCCCATATCTCTCTCCTACCCATCCCTCCCTTCCCTTTATATTTATCCTCCCTTCATCCCCCCATATATGTCCCCTACCCATCCCTCCCTCCAATGATTCCCTCTATGCCTTCCTCTCCCTCCTTTGACTTCCCCCCCCCCGACACCCCCCTCTTAACCAATGTAATGTTGGGCCATGAGCCACCCCATAAACCATCTAGATGGAATATTGGGAGTCTAAATGGTATTATAATGGGATAAGGGTGTCATTTTAGGTTTTTGGATGGGAGGGATGGGTCTATGGACATTGACCATAGCGATGGAAGAGAAGATAATAAGTCCCTAAATCAACACACATGCCTTATAGATGGAATATTTGGCTTTTAGTGGTATATGGGTGTCATTGTGAGGTTTTATGCACTAAGGATGGGTCTTAGGTTCTTAACCATGCTAATGGGACAATAGTGTAATAGAAACAAGTCTTAAACCACTACACATGCCCTTTAAAGGGGATATTTAGCCTTAGTATGGGATATATGTGCCATTATACTATTTTATGCATTGAAGATTGTTCAGGAGGCGTTGACCATGGAAATATAGGAACCATTATGAATATTTTCAGACCAGAGATAGTTCTAAAGACACTACCATGGTCCAAGGATAGGTCTATAGGTCTTAACCATTGGTATGGGTTCAATTATAAAGTTATCAAGTTTAAATATTTGATATGCACTAAATCACATATGTGATTTAGCGATCACGTAATACAAACTTCTCGTTAAGTAAAAAGCAGTGTATCCATATCGCATATGCGATAAAACATACATGTGTTATATTGCATATGTGTTAAAACATACATGCGTTATATCGCATATGCGATATTTGTTATATCAAAAATGTTGGGTTGTGTGTTGTGGGGTAGGTTTACTGTAGCAAAATACATAATTCTTTTGAACCGGCGCACAGAGAACTGCTCAACCTGCAATTTAATCATTTCTTACAAAAATCCATAGGTTTTGTACAAGTTTGGGTGGATTTCAATGGGGAATGTATGTAATAGAGGTTGAAAGTTAGCAAGGAAAGTGCTTACACCGGAAGAAGCTGAAAAATAAAAAATAAAAGAAGAGGGAAGATTCAAGAAATCATCGGCATTCATTGGATGAGAAAATAGTTACCATTCCCGCTCAACAGATACTTGACGTAGAGGCTAAGGAAGATAATGCAACATTAAAGGAAGTTGGTTATAGGGGAGATGATATTCTTGGTCCATTAATAAGTGGACAATCTTGTGAAGAGTTCAATAATTATGTTACTCATGGTTCAAATGTGACTCCATAACAACCATGCCAGGTGGTTCAATCTCCTAATCGAAGTTGTCAGCCTGTAGTGGATGTAAACGTAACTCCAGCATTTCAAATGGCAAGAAATATCGCATCAAAACGAAAGAGAACTCCTAAACGCATACAAGTGGACGAGAGTGAATTGACTTCCATTGAAGATAATGTGGCTAAATGCACTATCCTTCGTCATTGTTCTCAAATAATGAAACATTATTTTGATAACAAATCCAAAGCCGGTAAATGCCAATTGTTTTTAGCTTTGCTTAAATCTAGAAATGTGGCAATTGTTAGAAGAAAGTTAGGCATAAGAACATTGAAGAATATCGAATCATCACATTGTTAAATCTCTTGTTGTTGCATTCACATCGATTGGTAAAAAAACTCGTTCACAGGACTATGATGTGGCTCGCCGCGTATTGGTTGAATCAATTGTATGTATATCCACAAGACAACATCGTTTACTTAAATGCACATCACAAATTGTGCCTTTACATCCAAAGACACTTAAAAAATATTCAGTAAGAAAAGACATCATTGATGTAGAGGGGAAAATGGAAACATTATGGGCATTTAGCGGTAGGTTTCCCCGCAAAGACATGAAGTTAGTCGAAGCAGTGAAGGGACTAGTGCACACGTTTTGGCACAATAACACTAGGTCTTCTTCTAACACAAATGATGTGTTAAAACACTGTAGGGGTTCTATGAACAATAAACCTCATGTTAAACATTATCTTAACATGACACAAACTCAATTGTTCGAGATGTTTAAACTTTTCCCATGTAGAGCTAAGGCTCGGGCAAAGATCTTTTGAAAAATACAAGCCTTGCTATGTTAGAATCAATTCCATCCAAAACATTTGTTGTTGTAGATACCACATAGAGTTTGATCTATATTATCATACATTTTCACATATATGTCATTTTTTGCATCCTAACCATGTTCAAGAATGCTCAAGTATGGTACTACCATTGTCATCCAGAGATTTCATCCATAGCATGATGTATCTGAAGCAAGATGAGTAGACACATTACTTAAAACTATGTGTAGAGGGTTCTTGCAAAAATTGTGGAGGGTTATCATTATGGTATGATTGCATCCATGAGAGTGAATATCAAGCATTCGGGGATGCAATTGTCGAGAAGCAAAACTATCAGTATGAGACATATTAGCTACATGATGGGAAAGAAAGTAGAAAGATTAAATTGGTGACTTCATGTACATATTTTTATGTTGTATTATAACACTGTTTATTTTTTTACACCAGGTGCAAGAATGTGATTTTATTTCAGAGTTTCGTGAAAAGATCCAACAGTACATTCAACATGTCGGTATGGCACGGTGGCAAGATGAGCAATTCAGAATATGTCAGGACACCTTCCCTCTTAGAAAAATAGTATTAGTGGTTGAATTTGCGAAAAATTACACCCTACAACCACAAAATGAAATACAAAGTCAATACTATCACTTAGAGCAGGTGAGCATAATGGTCCATATCACATATTGACATGGACCAGATAGCAATGAAGAGAAATGTGTGATATTGAAAGAAAGTCACTTCTACATAAGTGACGACCGAACCCATGACATCCATTACGTGTAGCATTGCTTTAAATTATTCTATGATCATGTGATAGCTATGGATATACCATTTTATCGTCATTTGATTTGGTCATATGGTCATGCTAAACAGTTCAAGAATGCACGTGTATTTCAATAGTTGTGTTTGTTGCACATAAAATACAAGGTGCCACATATATGGAACTACTTTGAATCTAGTCATGGAAAATGAGAGCACGATGGTGCTGATGCATGCATAAAAAATTCCCTTCGAAGGGAAGAGATGAATTTTATAGGTGCTCGCCTTGAGATGTTGCATCTATAATGAAATGGTGTGCATCTGTCATGGGAGAAAAAGCAACAAGGAAACACCTAGTGTGGAGAATATTCTGGGAGGTGACAAATATGGACCGATCCCAAACACAACAGGTGAACACAGTGCATGGAAGTCGATAGTTTCATTCAATTAGAAGCTCAGACAACTCATCCCTACGAATTTGGACAAGATTGAAGCCTTTCTTTTGCAATTCCTATAGCATCGATGAATGGGATGATTGTGAGTATACAAATATAGTTGATACATGGGATCGAGTGACACTTGGCATCGATTTCAAGGGGGTTAATGAAATATACCATTTGGAAGATGATCAGGTGCATATTTCTACATACTATGATCACATATCGGATCTCATACAAGCAGGTACAAAAAAGTAAATTAGTAGTACCTAAATTAGAAATTTAATTTATGTATTGTTAACTCGACCTAAGTAGAATTTAATTTATGTAGAAATTATAAGTGCAAAAGCTTATTTAAAAAATGTATTGTTAACTCGACCTATTTCCTTTCACGGGTTAGATATATGCAGTGGTTGCCCCAAAAAATAATGAATGGGGTTCTGACTTTTGGTTGGCACGTTTCTTAGAGGGGAAACAAACCATTCTCGAACCTGTTACAGATGATGAAAATATTAAATTCCCAATTGGATCGATGGTTATAAAATTGGAGTACTTGACACTAGTAGCACAACAGAAAAGGAAGGGTGGGTATGTATATCAGGCTTATAGACTAGGAGCTATTGTATACCACTTCACCAACCTAGTAGTTGGTATAAATATCAAGCTGCACACACTTTCGATCAAAAATAGGTCACATGTATGATACTTGCTACCTCGTATAGAGAACGAAAGATTGATGGACACCATCGGCAGTAGAGATGATCCAGATGTCCTACTCGACTAAGTGCATTGTCATGTGTTAATAGATTTTCCAGTGTGGCTAGATTGTCAGGTGCGTTATTTAAACTTTGAAGTGCATGTTGAAGCACAATTTCAATTATTTACCCTTAATTTATTCACAATGTAATAAACATGTGACTGGCGGATACCATTCACAGACATAATATTATTTAGAGGATATTGGACACTATAAACACAATCGTACAACCTCGGGTGAGTTATCTATAAATCATGTTTGCACATTTTCATTGGGTTCTCTTTATTTTCTTATGAGAGTACTAATGTTTATCCTTTCATGTGCCTAGGATACAAACACCATCTATGGCACATTGGAGGCACCAAGAACAAATCGGTGTCTTTAGACACCAACAAATAGAAATCAGAAAATAACATTCTCTCGAGTTGTTGCAATTTACTTTTTTTGATGCTTTTTATATTAATGTACATTTAATTACATTGTTGGTTCAACTCTTGCAACTCTTGCATTGGTGGTGCAAATCTGTGCAACCCTTGACTATTCCTGTGTTGGTAGGGTTCCCATATTGATCGTTCCCATACATACTTGCAGGAGCCAACATCATGTAATTTTGCTGCTCCGTTTGGTTTTTCGCTCCTGGACCGAAAGTCACCAAGTGTCCCTAAACGACATTTTCATGCAACTTTCAACTCAACATAACTCAGAAACTGGAGGTCATATCAACGAACCATCGACTGCGTTGGTCTCCTTGCATGCGATTACCTCTAGGTGGTCCTCTCCCTCATGTTTTCAAGGCCTAGTGACTTCATTGTGCATTGATTTCGTATACTAGGGTTTTGCTTAGTTTCCTTCAATGCAGCTCTAACATTGGTGGGTCAACGCATGAAAACCCTCGACCATGCCTATGTTGGTAGGGTTCCCATATCGTACTTTCCCATACATACTTGCAGGAGCCAACGACATGCAATTTTGCTGCTCCATTTGTTTTTTCGCTCCCAGACTGAAAGTCACCAAGTGTCCCTGAACGACATTTTCATGCAACTTTCAACTGGAAATAACTCAGAAACCGAAGGTCGGATTGAATAACCGTAGACTCTGTTGGTCTCCTAGCATGCGATTACCTCTAGGTGTCCCTCTCCCTCGTGTTATCAAGGCCCAATGACTTCATTGTGCTTTCATTTCATAAACTAGGGTTTTGCTCAATTTCCTTCAATGCAACTCTTGCATTGGTGGGTCAACTCTGAAAAACCCTCGACCATGCCTGTGTTGGTAGGCTTTCCATATAGACATTTTCCATATAGACTTGTAGGAGCCAACAACATGCAATTTTGCTGCTCCGTTTGGTTTTTCGCTCTTGGACCGAAAGTCACCAAGTATTTTTTAACGACATTTTCATGCAACTTTCAACTCAACATAGCTCGGAAACTGAAGGTCGAATTGAAGAACTGTCGACTTTGTTGGTCTCCTGGCATGTGATTACCTCTAGGTGTCCCTCTCCCTCACTTTTTCATGGCTCAGTGACTTCATTGTGCATTGATTTCGTAAAGTAGGGTTTTTCATAATTTCCTTCAATGCAACTCTTGCATTGGTGGGTCAACTCTACAAAACCCTCGAATGTGCCTCTATTAGTAGGGTTCCCATATCATCCTAGAGATCATAGGCTATATTATTCTCGTACTAAAGTATAAACCAACAACCCGCATAATAAAACTAGGGTTCACAAATTGAGACATGGAACTACAAACTAGGGTTTTATGACCTCTTTAGGTTTGAAGATCAAATTAGATTGGTTATTAAGTAGAAACCAAAAGGCCATATACCTAGGATATGCACATACATGAAACAAAATTAATAGGGTTGAACATGGATCACAAGTGGAAGTTCACATGCATGCATGACTTAGAAGTAGAAACACATGTACATGAATAACAAGCAAAACCAACTAAGGTTTATATGACCTATTTAGGTTTAAATCATTAGATTGGTTTTATGACCTATTTACAAGTTATGAGTTGGAACTAGGGTTTTATGACCTCTTTACAAGTTATGATATGGAAGTGGAAACACATGTACAGGTACAAATTCAAAACCAAGTAGGGTTTCATGAACTACAAATTGCATGTTATAACTAGGGTTGAGAAGTTATGAGATGGAACTAGGGTTTTATGACCTCTTTACAAGTTATGATATGGAAGTGGAAACACATGTACATGTACAAATTCAAAACCAAGTAGGGTTTCATGAATTGCAAATTGCATGTTATAACTAGGGTTGAGAAGTTGTGAGATGGAACTAGGGTTTTATGACCTCTTTAGGTTTGAAGATCAAATTAGATTGGTTAGTATCATTTAAGTAGAAAGCAAAAGGCCATATACCTAGGCTATGCACATACATGAAACAAAATGAATAGGGTTGAACATGGATCACAAGTGGAAGTTCACATGCATGCATGACTTAGAAGTAAAAACACATGTACATGAATAACAAGAAAAACCAACTAAGGTTTATATGACATATTTAGGTTTATATCATTAGATTGGTTTTATGACCTATTTACAAGTTATGAGATGGAACTAGGGTTTTATGACTTCTTTACAAGTTATGAGATGGAACTAGAAACACATGTACATGTACAAATTGAAAACCAACTAGGGTTTCATGAACTACAAATTGAATGCTATAACTAAGGTTGAGAATTTATGAGATGGAACTAGGGTTTTATGACCATATACCTAGGCTATGCACATACATGAAACAAAATGAATAGGGTAAAATTAGGATACCTGTGTGAACAATTTAATCCCATTGTCAATTGAAATTATCAGTATAGAGTTTAGATTTGTATGTGTTTTGTAGCAAGTTTCAAGCACCAACCTATGATATTCGATGGACTTATGATTTACCCTTTATATCCAATCAATGCACCTTCATAATAAGCAATAAGAATTTTAACTAACTTCAGATTTTGTTTAAAAAGCAACAGCAAATAAATGATTTAAACTAAGAATTTGTAGTTTGAGGTAAAGATGGTAGGGTAAGGTTCTAGGGTAGTCTAAAATGGTGTACATGGTATGGTTATGATGTTATGATGTTAGTGTATGGTATGGTATGGTATGATGTTATGATGTTAGTGGTATGGCTATGATGTTATGATGTTAGTGAATAGAATTTAGGTAGTTTATGGTATGTTATGATATAACTAGGGTACGGTTAGTTTTTAGGTTTAGATCATTAGATAGGTTAGTATTATTTAAATAGAAACCAAGAGGCCATATACCTATGCTATGCACATACATGAAACAAAATGAATAGGGTTGTAGTTCACATGCATGCATGACTTAGAAATAGAAACACATGTACATGAATAACAAGCAAAACCAACTAAGGTTTATATGACCTATTTAGGTTTGTATCATTAGATTGGTTTTATGACCTAATTATAAGTTATGAGATGGAACTAGGGTTTTATGACCTCCTTACAAGTTATGAGATGGAACTAGAAACACATGTACATGTACAAATTGAAAACCAACTAGGGTTTCATGAACTACAAATTGCATGCTATAACTAGGGTTGAGAAGTTATGAGATGGAACTAGGGTTTTATGACCTCCTTACAAGTTATGAGATGGAACTAGAAACACATGTACATGTACAAATTGAAAACCAACTAGGGTTTCATGAACTACAAATTGCATGCTATAACTAGGGTTGAGAAGTTATGAGATGGAACTAGGGTTTTATGACCATATACCTAGGCTGTGCACATACATGAAACAAAATGAATAGGGAAAAATTAAGACACCCGGATGTGAACAATTTAATGCCATTGTCAATTGAAATCAACAGTAAATAAATGATTTAAACTCAGAATTTGTAGTTTGAAATAAAGATGGTAGGGTAAGGTTCTAGGGTACTCTAGGATGGTGTACACGATATGGTTATGATGTTGTGATGTTAGTGTATGGTATGATGTTATGATGTTAGTGGTATGTCTAGGATGTTATGATGTTAGTGTATGGAATTTAGGTAGTTTATGGTATGGTTATGATATAACTAGGGTATGGTTAGTTTTTAGGTTTAGATCATTAGATTGGTTAGTATCATTTAACTAGAAACCAAAAGGCCATACACATAGGCTATGCGCATACATGAAACAAAATGAATAGGGTTGAACATGGATCACAAGTGGAAGTTCACATGCATGCATGACTTGGAAGTAGAAACACGTGTATGATGTTATTATGTTAGTGGTATGGGTATGATGTTATGATATTAGTGTTATGATGTTATGATGTAAGTGTATGGAATTTAGGTAGTGTATGGTATGGTTATGATGTTAAAAAGTTGATGATATACCTACATGGGTTTTTAATTAAACCATGATCTTGGTATTTCATTAAGGATGGATTTCTGAAGTTATATATCTTTCTGATTTTCATAGATACAATTCATTTGTCTTGGTCTTGTATGAATTTTTTATTATCTTTGTAGGATGTCCTGAACAACTTATGATGTGGTGTCTAGTGATTATCCCCCATGGCTTACTTAATGGTTACTTGATCTTAGTTGGATGAGCCATAAATTATTCCTTGAAGTATTGGAAATCTTCAAATAGTTAATAGGATGTGTCATGATAAGGTCTATAATATCAAAATATCACATAGGTGAACCACACATTATCATTTTAATTAAACACATACTTAATGAAAGACATAGGTAAACATATCTGAAAGGCATATAATAAATATTATGTTCCAAAATCAAGTCAACCATATATATAAATTTGAACCTTGCTATATATTATATGCATACAAATAATGTTTTAAAAATTGGCATGCCACATGGCTATAATACAAAATAGTGGATCAAACTGTACATCTGTGTGTATACAAACAAAACGGTACATGTATGTATCCCCCATATACATTAATTCTATCTACCCCCCCTTTCACTTCCATTGTCAATGTCTTGTGATAAGTCTATCTTTCTTTTTTGGCTGCTCAATGGTGATGCCCAACGCTAAACGAGAGGGACAGATCTCATTTGCGGAGACTGCAGACAAACCAAATTTGTAAGTTAGTTTACAAACCTATAAAAATTCTATGTACATTTGTTCAAATTCCAAACCAATATAACATTTTTACTTACTGTACGTGAGTAAGTTATGGTGGGTTGTGGTATAAGTGATGGTGCCTCACTAGCAACGACCCCGATTGGGTGCTCTTCAAGTGCCGCTTGCTCACTATTAAGCTGCACAAAAAATATACATATGTCAATGTCAACAAATCAATGGGTACATGAAAAGCATACTTGCATGTACAAATAAAACTATACTACATGGAGGGACAATGAATTTTTTCAAAGAAAGTGAGACATACATGTACCTAAGGGGGGGGGGGGGGGGGGGGGGGGGGGGAAGAGGTGGGTGAGCAATGACCCCAATTGGGTGCTCTTCAAGCACCACTCGCTCACTATCAAGCTGCATAAAATAATATATATGTCAATGTCAGCATATCAGTGGGGGAAACAAGGAAAAAGATACTTGCATGTACACAAAAAAATATAAGCATGATAAGCTATATATAAATATACGGTCGTGAAGAGGTGTGTAACCAATGGGTGGAACAACTGACAACAGGCTAAAAGGATTTCTTTATGCATTAGCGAAGAAGGCCGCTCGATGGACAACATAATCAAAATGACGTTCCTATATACAAAAGGATAACGATATAATTTGACAATTTCAAATAATTAAAAAAGTACATGTTGAATCATTAAAAGCACAAATAAAAGAGAGCGAGACATAAACATACATGGTGGAGGGATAGAGGTGGGTCACCAACAACAACGATTTGGTGCTCTTCAAGCACCGCTACCTCACTAGAATCCTGCATAAAGTAACATATGTCAATGTCAGATAATAAAAAGAAGACTAGACATATATACTACATGGACGGAGTGCGATGTTTTCAAAGAAAGTGAAACATACATGTACCTTGGGGGCGGAGGGGGGAGGTGGGTCGCCAACAACCTGGATTTGGTGTTCTTCAAGCACCATTCGCTCAATAGATGCCTGCATAAAGTAAGATATGCCAATGTCAGATAATACAAAGAAAACGAGACATATACAATATGAACAAAAAATTATTTTTTCAAAGAAAATGAAACATACATGTACCTTGGGGGGGGGGGAGGTGGGTCATCAATCAAAAAGGTCATTCAGCTAGCATAGATATCAAACATAATGATACAATTAGAAAATTTCTAAAAAGTAAAAGCATACATGTTGAACTAGCATAATTAAAATAATACTTGTGTCTGGGAATCTTCCTCTACATGCGAGGGACTTGGCTGGGATTCCACAAACTCATCATGCCCACCCTGCATAAAACATATTGTATCTAGATTAGGACGTATTGAATGTTGCAATCTATACTATAAATATGTAAATAACGATGACAAAATTAAAAAGTAAAGTTCTTACAGCTAATGGTTAAGCACCAAAACCATATGCAGCATTGATTGTTGCATCAATGTTATCAACATATATTTTCATCGAACTATGTGAATCTGGAGTGTCATGGGACACCAGCTGTATATGTGTTCATGTAACTTGTTAGATAATTAAATAGAAATAAATTACAAAACAATTGAAAATTGTGATATAAAACAAAATATAATATGAAAATAATGAGTTTTACTTACATATCGAAGTAATCCATCATCCCAGAAATCTGAAGCAGGCCCATAGCATATGCCTCCACACGTTGTGCAAGGGTGTGGAATAACACGATGCTCTGAACCCTCTGCGTCTCCAATGCCATCTGTAGCTCTAGTACAGTCTGGAGACCTAGTAAGTGGATCCTAAGTGTGTGATGGGCCAGCCTCAAAAGTGCCAACCACTTGGCCTACATTGCCTTGGACAACAATCCCATGTTGAAGCAATGTATCTGCCAAGTCGAATAAGGACTCATGTGTATCATCAATCACAAGACCTGCAAGAGGATATAATTGAGGGGGTTTTGGTGTGTGTGGAGAGCGTGGAACACGATTAGGATCAGTCCTAGCCCCTTCCCTTTCTTGGGGCATCCCGTGACCCACACCTTGGAACTCTAAAATATCAAAATAGTTCACATGTTTCCCTAAGATAAATTCTATATACAACTTCCTCAGGAAATAGAATGGTATGTCTCTATTCCCATGAGGGTCTTCATTGAAGACCATGTATCAGCGATCCATCCAACTGGATTTCACATTTGGTTCCACGCACCAATCTATGGAAATGTGTGCTCGACTGGTGATTGGAACCAATCTGATGCTATGGTCCCAGAATAATGAAAACAATTGATCTTTGGTTATCTTTAGTTTTTTTACACCTTTGTAAGCTCAAACCATCAGAATAGTATTTCCTCATGGATTCTCTGTACGAGCTAATGTTGTACAGTGCTCCCTGGGCATTAGCAATTGTGTTTGTTATGGTATCCAATGCCTTGGCTAATGATTGTCTCAAATGGTCCATGAGCTAAGGCGCCTCAATGCACCCAAACGAGCCAGAATCTCTGGATTCCGGTCTTGTTCCTCCTCTGTGTTTGGGTTTGGGTTTGTGTTTGGTTATTAGTGGGTTCATTTTGCAAATTATCTTCAACATTTATGTTCTCTGTTAAAATTAAAACAACAAATTCAAAATTGTTTTAATATCTCATTGTTTGATTTAATTAAAAAAAAATTATTAAATTTGTTTTAAAAATAACAAAAACTATAAAATTAACAAACACAAACAAAAATTGAAAGCAATTTTGAAGGAAATGAGTACTTACCTTCCATTGGATCCAAGTTCTGAATTGGCCCTTCCAATTTAACCTCCAAAGGCGCCTCCAAAGTCTCAAACTCAAATCGTTGGTGTGGTTTTTCGC
The DNA here is from genome assembly GCA_001517045.1 of Pseudotsuga menziesii. Classification (NCBI taxonomy): domain Eukaryota; kingdom Viridiplantae; phylum Streptophyta; class Pinopsida; order Pinales; family Pinaceae; genus Pseudotsuga; species Pseudotsuga menziesii. The sequence continues at coordinate 550,971 of LPNX010950537.1, read as the reverse complement.
AGTCCCAATATTGCGGCCTTCACAGTGAAATAAGAAATTGAGGCCACGGGCCTCTATGTTTTTTTTTGGGGGGGGTGGGGGTTTACAAATCGCAAGTGCACTTGCGATTTGTAACTCTTAAAAAACGCAAATGTGATATATCGCACATGCAATATTGGCTAATTAAGCTTAGCCTCCACTTTGGGCTCAAGCTTTCCGAACCTAGCCACAATAACACATATGCATTATAGATTTACATATCAGAAATACGTTTTCGATTTCTAAAGTGGCACTAAAAAGTGGAACTAACTTCCTGCAAACGCCCTATAATTGATTTATAATATATTATTAATTTATCTAAATATTATAATATTTCATATAAAGAAAATTTATAATAGAGAAATAATTAAAGTATTGCTTGAAATAGTAAAATTTAATTTTCTTCTTGTATCATTTCTTACTTCTTACTTTTAAATGGTTGAGAGATAACTATGGAAAAGGTGACAATTTGAAAATGTTTTTTTATTCTTTATATATTTTTAGTTAAATAGGTTCAACTCTAAGTTATCCATGCCTAGCTACATGTTATCACCAACATTCTTCATGTTATCCATTTATAAACCATCAGTTCTTTTTTTATGAACCCTCGGTTGTCCATTCATCGGCTATGAGTTATCCATGCATGGATACCAGTTATCCATTCATCAGCTACCAATTATATTTTATATTCTTTTTTTATATAATTGTTTATTTCAAATTTTGATTCAATGCCATAAAATCAATCTCGGTAGTACACTTATCTTATCATTGTCCATAAATGAAAAAGCATAGACCATAGTCTACCCCAAATCTCAAATAAAAATGTCTATCCAAATAATTAAAAAGTAAATAATAGTAATAATATAACCATTAATATAAAAATAATCAATTAATGAAATACACAAATTAATAAAAATGTTATACAAAAATTGTTTCGTATTTGAAATTAAATACTAAATAATATTCATTAATATAAAAAAATAATTACTAAAACACAAAAATTACTAAAAAGTTTTTTTTCTTAAATTAGTTTTAAGAAAGAAATTCCTCTAAAACGTAATATGCATTCAAGAAAAACACATTATAACAAATAAAGTAGGAATAAAAACATAAAAATTACCATCAAGAATCTATAGAAGGAAAATTAAAAAATTAAAAAATAAAACATTAATTTATAATAATAATAATAATAATAATAATAATCTATTTTTAAGGTCACCGCCAAGCGAGACACCAAATTGGTGTATGAGACCCCCTTGTTTGTGGGACAAGGGACCCCCCTCTGCGCAGAGATTTAACTGCTAAAGTCTACAGAGGTGTACATACATTACCCCCCTCTGGATTTGTACCCGTGACCTCCTAAGAGGAAACACATGCTCTTAACCATTAGGCCCACTCATGCTGTACATTATAATAATAATTCTGAAAAAAATTATACATTCAATATAATTATTATTGAAAAAATCAAACAATAAAAAAAATATGATTAAAAGTAATAATAAAAACAACATCATAAAATAACTCTCTTTATTTCATACCCATCAAATATTAATTAAAGTGTAATATTAATTAATAAAATATTTCAAAAGAATTCTTGAAACAACAGTGAAAGTGAAAGTAGAAGTGAAGGTGGTAAATGAGCTTGGATATATTAATTAGTTGTTAAAGTGAAGGTGGTATCAGATCGGATATATTAATTAGTAAAATATTTTAAGAAAATTCTTCTAACAGCCATGAAAGCGAAGGTAGTTTGAGGTTGGATAGAGACAATCAAACTATTTGAAGATATAAAGGGATTAGTCATAGTATATTTTGGTATGCTATATAGACAAAAGAGTTGTATTCAATGGATTGAGAGTATTTTATTGTTACTTTATGATGTTTTCTTGGAATGGTAGAAGCAATTTATAATGCTTTAGGGTAAGTTTGTCTGCATTTAATATAAAGATCTTTATGTAGGGGTTTTAGAATCAAGTGGGGAATTTTTTTAAGCTTTGTGTGTATAGTATGTTGTTGATTTGTGGGTTATTTTTGTTGTACAAGGTAATAGATTTTGTATAGTTTAGAAATTTGATTTTTTTTTACACGATTTTGGTAAAATTTTATTGGAATTTTTAAAAATCGATGTTAAAGTTGTTAAATTTTAGAATTTTGGGTGCCCCAAAGGTTTTTGAGGGTGTTATATTCCAATTTTGCAAAATAAAAAACGTCAAATTTTATCCGGTCCAAATCCTCGAATTTTTAAACTTCTCCAAATAGATTTAAGTGCGGAAGCTTTAAGACAATTTTAACAATTATATGAAATTGTTCTCTTCTTAAGTTTTTGGATATTGTTTTGTTTTGGTTCAAGGCTATATACGATTGATTATGAAAACAATGTATTTTTTATATTTTAAATAGCATCTAAAAATTGAAATAAAGTTGTGTGTTTTTTTAAAAGAATCATAATAACCTATGTTGCACAAGTTTCTAGAACACGGGAACGTAGGGAATGTGGGTGCGAGTATCGGATAAGTCTAGAAGTTTCCCCCAAATTTGCAAGAAATGACAGGTTGGGAACATCAATAATATATATTAAAAAGATATAAAAAATAAAATAATTAAAAAAACATGAGATGAGAAGAAACATAGATCTAAGAAAAGAAACATTAACACAAATCAAATGACTTAACTTAGCCCATGTATTACAGTGGTAACTAGAACCTCTTAGCAGATGGAATTGGCAATAAAATTAAGATTATCATCCATGTCATTGATTATATAAGGTAGAATCTTTCTAAAGTGGGGACGTTTAGAAGTTATAGCCCCTATATTTGTGGCTATATGCATAGAGTAAGTTTTCAGTTTTGTGTCAATTATGATTAAAATGTATTAAAATATTATATGTTTACAAAACACTATATGCCGAGGTATTTGCAAAGGTATATAACTAGCATTTGCACCGAGAAGTGCAAAGGAACGTCAAGAGAGTAAAACTATTGAAAGTGAAAACATCATTTCCACAACAAAGCTTTACGCATTCAGTTTTTCGAACTAACCTTTCCTCAATTTGTGGGAACTAACTTATTCCGAAATTGCGGGTTACGGATTGTGGATGTGTACTTTGACTTTTCTCGAAAATACCTTATGCAATCATCTTTCCGTAATGACCTTTCCACAATCGGAAACTCCTTCCTTCCGCAATTGCAAATTGCAGGTATGCATTTCAATTTTTCTCAAAACTGCTTCCGCAATTTGTGGATTGCGAATGTGCCATCCAAATTTTACGAAATGTTCTTCCACAATTCTTCTTCCGAAATTCTTATGAATTGTCGATCTCTTGTGGCTTTGATCTCATCCGTTGATCTGTTATTGGTGCGAAACTTTGTGGATATCTTATCTCCTGTTCAGATTTAGTCCATAAGTGTTAGGTTTTTGCAATGTCCCTATTTTCCTTTACAACGACCCTACAACTAAGAATTTTCTAGAAACCCCCAAGGTTGTTCCAAAAATGTTCTTGCAGAATTAAAAAAGGGAAAGAAGAATGAAAACAATAAGAATTATGAGGAGAAATTCTCCTACAAATATCAAATTAATGAGCACAAAAATGGCAGTGTTGAAAAAAATTGCGGCAACTTTTAATTATGTGTATGTTGGTCCTTTGAATGCCATTGAAGGTTAAAAGCAGTGGCGTCTTTATCTTTAGCCTCCTGCAGACAAGTCCATTTCAAAATCACACCAAAAAAAGGG
>LPNX010950537.1:503987-538451 GCA_001517045.1 Pseudotsuga menziesii | reverse complement strand
GCATGGGCAGCCCAGAAATTCGTATGGTGGAGTATGGGCTCTGTTTTCTTGTACCACAAGTCACTCTACCTCTTGGGGGATTGCTTCTTCCTCATCCCCTTTCCATTGTGAAAGGACCCAGCATCATTTTCGATCCAAAAACGAGTTCCCAGCAGGGTGAAAAACCAGAAATCGCAACTGTGCAAAAACCCACGTTTTGAAGAGCCAAAAATGCCCAGATTTGGTATTGGACAGTAAAATCCAATGGGGAATCCATAGGTATGAACCTTAGGGAGAATTTGGGAGCATTAGCTACCCCGAAATCCATGGGAAAACCCAGTTTTTGCAGCCCAGAAAGTCAGTGACGGATTTGAGTTATTCGTTGACAGAATGGTGAGAAATCCAAGTGTGGATGTTGGAACAGAGGTTGGGTTTGCTTGATAAACTGAGTAAAGGCTGAAATCTCAGGAAGCTAGCAGCTGGACCTTTCTATGCCCATCCTAAAGAGAACTGGAGGGAAGAATTTCCTGAGGGACTGTGTAGCAGAGAAGGGGACCTTCCTTGTGCTGGATGTGCATGACCATTTGAGCGAACCCATGGCTGTGAGTGAGCCCATCTAGTTCCTCCTTAGTGGATACACAGCCCAGTTCGGGGGTGATCTCTCAGCTGAAAGAATAGAGGCTGGACAGAGATCTATGGTTGGGTGGAACGTTGCTCTCAAATAGCCAGTTGTTGGACAGCTTCATCTCAAAGATAAGTATTCTTTGTGGTTTGAATGATGTTCATCTGTGGTTTTTCCTGTGCGTTAAATTACTCATGTTACTTGGATGAAATGATTATCTTGAGTTAGTTGGTATGATGCTTGTGCATAGCATGAGAATGGAATTGATTATTATGTGATTGTTTCACTATTCTGCCTGAAGGAAATAGGCTGAAGCATCCCCTTCTACTTGTATGTTAATATGGTTATTCCGTTGTTTTACTAATTGAGTTGTATTAATCCCATGTTCTGCAATGTCTTAATTAATGACTGATGTTTACATGTTGAGTGCATGATGAAACTGTGTGCATACATAGTGTTTAATTCCGCTGTGCTTGTTGAGTATGAATAGGTATGCACAAGTTTTATTTAACCCTGCATTTTCAAAGAAATTGACTGGGTCTAAGTTTTGCCAATAAGCCCGGTAGTTTGGTTAATGTTTCCTTCCTTACATTGGATTGATGGAAGGGGACGTGACAAAAACCCAATAAATAGTTTAAGGAAATTAAATGGACTTTTGAGAAGATAAACTAATTGACACTTTGTATTTTACACTAAGCCCTAAACTTATGTAAAATGAATATGAGAATTAAAAGCTTATTTTCATATATCTTTTACTAAGCTTTAAAATTTATTTTATTATTATATTTTTATTTTATATATTTTTATTTTAATATGATTTAATAAAATTAAAAAATATAATTTGTTTATTGGATGTAGTTTGAATGGTTGAGAAGAATGATTGTTATTTTTTTATCTAGGTTTAATTTTTGAAAGTGACATGATACTTTTGTTAAATTATTTTATAATTTTTTGCAATACCTTAATTCTCTTAAATAAAAAGGATGAGTATTAAAATTTCAAGAAAATTACATCTATTTTAAAAAATTGTAAAAGTTTGAAAATTATGAGACTTATTGAGAAAATGATAATACTAAAATTATGAGAAAATAGCACTATTTTAAAAAATTATGAGATATAAACAGATAAGATCTTGCTAAAAGAAACATGCTGCTTATACATAAGAGGAAAGGTAATCAAAGCATTTGAACATGAAAGAATTTTTGAGGTGTGATGCCAAAGGACCTGAACATCTATGCTACCAAGCAATTTCAAGTGTCCTTTTGGTGGAGAGAGCTCAGATCTGAGTAGAATCGTTCTCATTCATTACAAACAATGTCTCTAGATATCTATCTTGTGCCAATAGCATAACTCCTGTAGCTTATTTTCAAAGTAAAGAACAGAATTCATAAGTCGGATTTTGGGATAGAACCTAGTTTGTTCAAGAACACAAAGAGACCGCCCTTTCAAATTATGGAAATTGGGCTGTAAGTGAGAGGTGGAAATTATCTTCAACCCTGAGTCCTATAAATGGTAGAAGTCATTAATACTTCTTTACCTGGGCATGTTTAATTGAGTACCTAAAGGCTGGAAAGAATACACCAGCATAAAGATCGGCACCTAATTGGAGGAAAAGTTTAGTTGACTGTTCAAATGAACGTATGCCCACAACTGTTGACATCTTCTAGATTTGAAGAAGGATCTATTGATTTCAGGCTGCTATGGATGTCTTGAAATGTCTTTTGGGAAGTTATTTCACTATTATCTTCATTATTTACAGCAGATCCTAGCCTGCACATAAACCTTGCATATAAGTGGCATACAAGCCATCAAGCAAGGTCAAGGACTTATCAAGGAAGGAATGCCCAGGATTTTGAGTTATCTCTAAGGGTTTTCATGGGATGTTCAAGGGGTGTGGACATCAAGAAAGTGCAGTGCTCCACCTGGGAAGGCCCACCATGCTAATGACAACATTGACAAGTTAAAGAGGACTGGTTAAAAGGTCTAATTTGCTTCATTTGAGGGACACCCTAACCCTAAGGAGGACACATCCATTTGAAGGACACCCTAGCCCTAAAGGACACATCCATTAAGGCAAGCATTCAACTATTTGAGGAGTTAAGGAGTTTGTTAGCATTCTTGGAGAATGCCCTAGCCCTAATGAAGACAGTTGGCAGCATTCACCATTCCCAGAAGAGTTTATGCCCCATTGTGACGAGTGACCGGCATTGAAGGAGTCTTCCAGATGGATTATTAAATTAATAGTCCTTGAATCATGGATCTACAACTTCCCAAGTATATTTTATTGTTATCTCTTGGTAATTAGAAGATCTTGAAACCACTGAATTATATTTTAATGCAAGGAGATCGAGCTAGAAATCTGTATAAGGATTAGCTCTCTCCATTATTTTTTCATGGTTGGATTGATAGGTAGATTCCCTCCGAGATTAAAAACTTCTTGCATCTTGAGGAAGCAGATGATGTTCTAATGTTCTAATACTGGACCATGTTAAAAAAGTTACAAAAAGAGAAAAGCTTCGATAATATTATAGATTAAAATCTAAAGAGGAACTATTATGCAGATGAATTTATCTAAAGAAGAACTATTATGCAGACAAAGTTGAGGCAATTTTTTAGGTAGCATTGTTATACTGTGTACACGCAGACCTTGCTAGAAGAAACATCCTGCTGATACAAACAAGGAAAGGGTTGTTTAAGCATGTGAAAGTGAATGAATTTGAGGGGTCGATGCCAAAGGATCTGAACATCTATGCTACCAATCAGTTTAAAGAGTCCTTTTGGTGGAGAGAGCTCATGTCTGAGTAGACTTTCTAATGCATTATGAACAAGTCTCTGGAAATCTAACTTTTTCCAATAACACCTCCTGTAGTTTATTTTCAATGTGAAGAACAAAATTCATGAGCCGGATTTTGGGATAGTACCTGATTTGTTCAAGCACGCAAAGGGACCAAACCTTTCAGCTTATGGAAATTGAGTTGTAAGTCACAGCTGGAATTCTCAACCCTGGGTGCTAGAACTGGTAAAAATCAGCAATACTTCTTTATATGGGCATGGTAAATTGAGTACCCAAAGCCTGGAAACAATACAATAGTACAAAGATTGGCACCAGAATGGAGAAAAAGTTTGGTTGACTGTTCAAATAAACATATGCCCATAACTGTTAAAGTCCATATTTAAAGAATGATCCGTCGATTTCAGGCTGCTATGGCACCTGATTGGAGGAAAAGTTTGGTCGAATGTTCAAATAAACATATGCCCCCAACTATTGACGTCCAGATTTGAAGAAGGATTTGTTGATTTCAGGCTGCCATGGTTGTTCCGAATTGTCTTTTGGGATTTTATTTCACTGTTCTCTTCATTATTTACAACAGATCCTAGCCTGCTCATATAACTCAAGCCATCAAGCAAGGTCAAGGACTTATCAAGGAAGGGGTGCCCTAGATTTTGAGTTATATGTAAGGGTTTTCATGGAATATTCAAAGGGTGTGTACTATGTAGTATGTACATATAGAAAGTGAAATGCTCCACCTAGGAAGGCCCGGATGCTCATAACTAGTTAAAGAGGGTTGGGTAAAAGGTTTAAGTTGCGCTATTTGAGGGACACCCTAGCCCTCCAAGTGGACACATTCATCAACTTTTTTCCACAAAAGAAACTTAGGCTCAACCCAACACAAAAGAAATTTAGGCGCTCAACTCGAGATCGAGGGAACACCTAACAGCTGCCAATAAACGTAAACTTGACCTTGATGAACCAACCTGACCCTGATGAACTCAACCAAAATAGAACCCAAAACCTCATAACAGACTTTTTACAAAAAACTGTTTATGTTATCTTCATCCAATGCATCATACCTCTGTCAAAAAACTGTTTATGTTATCTTCATCCAATGCATCATACCTCTGTTTATCCGGAACTAAATTTATGCTAAATCATACCTATAGCAATGGCCCTCACATCACTACTCTTGGATTACAAAAAGGAGCAGCTACCAGCTACCATGCCTATGTCAACCTTTCCCTACACCGTTTAAATTTTTAATCCTCAACCTTTCCCTACACCATGTTTAAATTCTTAATCCTCAACCTTTCCCTACACCATGTTTAAATTCTTAATCCATGTTTAAATTCTTAATCCATGTTTAAATTCTTAATCCTCAACCTTTCCCTACACCGTTTAAATTTTTAATCCTCAACCTTTCCCTACACCGTTTAAATTTTTAATCCTCAACTAAATGTGTTGTCATACAAGCATTCATCCACCAACTCCAGCGAAAAACAGGAGTGTGTCCAATACCCATGCAAGATAAGAATGCTTCCATGAAAAGCACTCGTAAATGTGTTGTCATAAAAGCATTCATCCACCAACTCCAACGAAAAACAGGAGTGTGTCCAATACCCATGCAAGATAAGAATGCTTCCATGAAAAGCACTTGTAAAAGTCAACAAGGGCCTTCAAGATAGGTTACCCTTCTTTATCATTACAAATATATAAAATATTTTAAAAGAAAACACCTCTTTTTTTTAATTTATTCATATTAGTGAAAACAACACAAAAGTAATACCACTTTAAACCATGCTTCTTATTATGGCATACATTTTTTTCCTTGGCACAAACAGTGGATCATTTTAGACCTCACTTTCATGTATACCAGGCCCCAGAATAGTAATTGAGGGTACCCTATGACTATGTACAGCTCATGGCTGTTGTACCATTAAAAACTCACAGTGATGTTGTCATACACTTGAACTATATCAAAAGAATAGTAAATTTCTCTTCAAAGCAGCAACCTAGAAGGAAATATCCAAACAGCTAATAACACCCTTTTATTAGTTTGACAATCTCTTACATTGAGGAGGATGATGTATTATATGTCAAAGTTTAGGGTTAGTTTAGATTTAACATAAATAGATATACTTCAATGCATAAATAGAATTAGGAATATAACCATGCATAAATAGAATTAGGAATAAGGTTATATTAAGAATAGTATTGTTTTAATAAAAGTTAAAATGTAATAAAATAAACATATTTTTTATATTTTTAATTTTAATTCTACATTAATTACTGTTTTAAAGTTGGTCATTAAGATGATTCATCAAATGCTATGTACAATAACAAAATAATAAAAATAATGTATAGCACTAAATAATAAAAATAATGTATAGCACTAAAGAATAGTACCAATTATTTTGAATCAACATTATACTTGGACACTTTTGGATACTTTTGAGTTTTGATATCAACACAAGTCAACTGGGTAAACAAATAGCTTAAAAGAGTTAAAGCAATAAGGAAACAGACCTCAGATCTTTAATCAGCTTAAGAGAGTTAAAGCAATAAGGAAACAGACCTCAGATCTTTAATCAACAGGATGAGATACTTCAATCAATTTAGCAGCACAGTCCTACCCAGTACAGTCATACTGATGAGAGACACAATCACGCTGATACAGTCATACTGATAAGAGACACACAATCACGTTGACAGAAATACAGTCACACTGGCAGAGATACAGTCACGCAGAGCAATGACATACAGTAACTCGGAGCAAAGGAGCAGTGACACACAGACACGCTGACTGGGAGAGGCAGTCACGCTGGCAGGGATATATTCACGATGTGCAGCAAGATACCATCACGCGGGAGAAGAATGAACAGTCACGCAGGTGTTGAGACATGACCGTGCTAAGACACGGTCATACTAGGAGCAGTGGGCCGAGGATTCGCGCTAAGCTGAAGTCAGTTTGAGCGGAGGGAAGTCACGTGGAGCAGCGCCATGTTAAGACATGGTCATACCGGGAGCAATGGGCTGAGGGTTCACAATAAGCGGAGGTCAGTCGTGTGGAGCAGCAGAAGAATGGTCACACTAGGGCAGAGACACGAGGTCACGCTGATGCAAACAGTCATGCTAAAGGAACTTCACGCGGAGTAGAGAATGGATTCACGCTGAGAGAATGCAGTCACGCTAGGCCAAAGGATACCATGGTTAGTAGCAGTCAAAGTCAAGTAAGTGAAATATGATTTATTGGATAATAAAATTGAAGGATAACCTTTGCTTTTTATAAGGGTTAAGGGTTTTAAACAATAAAGATAGGTATCAAAGGTCCTAAGGAAGTAATAAAATAAAACCAAAAATAAAGTGGTTCAATGGTGTAGTAATAAAAATGGTCTAAAGGTAATGATGCAATGGTTTTAAAATAAAACCATAAAGTAAATGTTACAATGGTTTTATAATAAAACTATAAACAATAAATGGTCCAATAAAAAATAAATGGTCCAATGGTGCAGTAATAAAAATGGTCCAAAAATAAAACAATAAATAGTCCAATGGTTTTATAATAAAACCATAAATGGTCCAATGTTTGTTTTATTAAAACCATAAAGTAAATGAACTTAGGATAGTGTACCAAAAAATAAAACCCATAAGGTAAGAGACATCATAACAAAGGTACACACAATAAGAGTGCTAGGACCAAGTAAGATAAAGGACCATGAATCAACCAAAGGGGGTCACAATAAGACAACCCACAAGATCAAGTTGAACCATAAAGGTGGACAAACAACTCCTTTTACCTATAGGACCAACAAGACCAAGAACATTAATCTTTTCTCTCTCTCAAGGTACATTGTTTCATATATATTTATCATCATTGTATTAGGGGAAGATCCAAACTGGATGGTATGATCCTTTGGTCCTCAATACTGCTCCTAAGGGTTAGGTGCTAGGGACATCATGAAGGGGTGGTCAGTCCCTTGAGAAACAACCTAGTAATAACCGATTAGGAGAGAAGACATCACATCATCATCTTGGTCAACTTGACCAAGATTCACCTGGTTAACTGACTAGGGGTGCTTCTACAAGAACTGCTTGGTCCCAAACAAAGAATCTTCCTGGTCCCAGACCAGGAAGTCCTTGTCTCAACCTGCAGAATCTGCTTGGACCTTGTGTCCAAAAAACTGTCTTGTCCCATATCAAAATACCTTAGAGACATATAGGGGCCCTAACCACATGTCAGGGACTTTTCCATGGCATCAACCTGCTTGGTCCCAGACCAAGAACCCCAGGAGACTACTGGGGGGCCTAGGGTACCTTTTAGGGTCTTACTCTGATCTAGTTAACTAACTACGGTACCATCCTCTCTGAGAATGGGTCTCGCAACTGCACTAACTTCAACATTATATGGAAGTGAGTCTCTTACTTATCGCCTTATGCATTGAATCCCTGGGTTTTGAAGATTTAAAGTCACATAAATGAAGATGAACTTGACCTTCTAACGCCAAATTCTGAAACTTATTCTGAAGTAGCGGCTCTCCTGTACTGATACAATTCATATCTTGATATTCATGCACTCACAAGCACTACCTACTGATACCAATATGCTCAAAGGACTCAACTCAAACTGCTGCCTCATATCCTAAATGGTTCAGATCATCCACCCTCTAAGTAAGATTTATTACCCTTGAATCTTGATTACTTGATCTAAATCTAAAAAACCATGCCACAAAAAGGTTAAACCTGGCCATGCTTGTTCTAATTGTTTTTGCACATGAAACTTAGCTAGACCTTGAGCACTGGAATCAAACAAACACTCATGAAAATGTTGGATTTAACATCCAAATTTGTAGGGGGGAATATGGTGTTAACACGGACCCAATTAAGTGATATTTTGCATTTTGAATGTTATTTTACTGCAAGATTGCACATGAAGGGTACTAGATTTGATGCTAGTGTGTTGCATGACCAAGTGACTTAGTATTTTTGGAAGAAGAAATTCATATCAAAATTTGTGATTGAATGTTTGATTTTAAGGTGGAGTACACAAATGGTAGAGTTTAGCTCGCCCATTGAATAGAATGGAGTTCGTTGTAAGAAATGTGACAGAGTCACCCATATCACCTTCCAATGCCAAAACTTCCTCAACATTAAAAAAATATGATGCTTTATTGATAGTTAAAGAAAAGGAGAACAACGATTCAAGCCAACTTTACATGTTACAAATTTATTTCAATCTCAAAGATGGGTTGGTGAGGTTGGGGTGGGTCTCCCACAACTATGCCAATGAGAATGCTCCTATCCCAATATGACAACCCTTTCATACAACTTAGTGGCCATCTATTTATATAGTTCCAAAACTCATTTCCACTTGTGGATCTCTCATTTTGGGTTGCAATGCCATCATTGCTCCTTTTGGGTCTCTTGCATAGGCGTAGTCCTCCATCACCCCCTACATGGTTCTTATAGTAATACCAAATTCTCTTGTTCTATGTCTGAGGATTAGGGTCCCCTCACCCAACAATTATACTACATCGATCCTATCAATCAACAACCCCTCACTCTCCTCAAGCAGACTTTTAGCCTCACATAGAATACATAGCATAAATTCCACCAATATTTAGATTGGTAAGGGAAATACCTTCAATGGAAATAATGGAAATACCTTCAATGGAAGTTGTGCAATAGATGCACCAAAAACAGCCTATTCACAGAAGTTGTCACTAAATGGCCATATTCAAAGGCTACAACACCTACTCAAAAACAAAATTTTGCTTCGGATTCCAAAGGATCAACTCAGCCATCTAAAAAACTGCAATCACATTCAATTCCTTCATGTCAACCCAAGCCCCATGGAAATGTTCACTCTACAACCCTTAAGCCCAAAGTGTGAGGCCTATAACTAAGGTGTCAAAGCCCCTTGAAAATGTTCACTCTACAACCCTTAAACCCAAAGTGCGATGCCTATGACTAAGGTGCCTATATATTTCAAATTAGATTATTTAGTTTGTTTTTATTCAGTTCGTTTCCCAATTTTAACCTCGATGCAAGGTATGACATTCACTTCTCAATGCAAATTTCTTGGAGTTTGCTTCTTACAAAGTTAATTTTTTTTGCATGATACATTTCGGTGTTCCCTCATAGTTAATATTTTTTTTTAGCAATTCTTAACATAGTCAAAGTTGTATTGGTTAAAGGACATCCTATGATTAATTTTAAAATCAATGGCAATGTGTAGATTACGTAAAATATATCGATATTTTAGATATAGGATATAGAATATAAGTGTAGAGGAATATAGGGATTCATTGAATATGTTTCCCCTTTCATTTTTGTTATCTTAATGCATTTTTTACCAGCAGTTGCAGTGAGTAGATCTGTTTGCATAATGTATTACCAAACTTATCTTGAAACCATTCAGAAGACACAAGAGAATGCCAGAAGCCTGGTTAGAATAGATGCTATAAATGTCACAAGAATATCATACATCACAATAATTATTCATGGTTTTGAAGATAATAATTCATTTTAAATTTACTCATAAATAAGTCACAGTTTTGCCAAATTTTGATACATAACTAACCAGAGTCTTCCCATGAAGAAGGGGAATATAGGAGAGCATCAGTCAGTCCATGCGTTGGGCCACAAAAGTGTGTGTCATTGTTGATCTTCCCACAGATGACAAAGAAACCCCAACAATGGGCAGCGTAGAGTACTGAAAAGCTCTATCTAAAGTGTTTTTAAAATTTAAAAAAAAATAAAACAGTAAAAATTTATTTATAACAATAAAAATAACAACCACCTAAAATATTATTATCTTTATTTTATAAAAAAACAAATAATACATGAAATGAAGATAACTAAAGAGTTTATAAAACTTGATTTTCTCTACATAAAATTAAAATAACTAAAAAAAAACTATCAATTTCCCAATACTATACATGAAATTAAAATAATTAAAAAATCATAAATTAAATTATAAATCTATTTTTTCCTTATATATATTAAAATAATAAAAAAATAACTTAATTATAAATTTATCTTTTACAAAACCCTAAACATGTAATAAAACCCTACACATATAATAAAATGGTTATAAAAATAGAAAAATATTAAATTAAAACTAATAAACCTGGAAATTAACAATACATTATATTAAAGTGATTAAAACACATAAATTAATTATAAATCTATTTTTTTAAACATAGTTTTAAATTTTTTTAAATTAAAACCAATAAATCTAGAAATGAAAGGATTATTGAAGAATATAAATTAATTGTCATTTACCTTTTACTAAACTGTAAACCCTATAACTCAGGTAAAACAACCTCTTCTAACTTATTGGATTGATTTTTATTTATATTCTTATTTTCAAATATTTCATTTAAATTGATTTATTTCATTTAAAGTAAATTTATAAATATTTTTTAATTTATATATTTATTTTTCAATATAATTTATATTTAATGCTGAAAATTTAAACTCCCGAACAAACCTTTCCAGTACGAGAATACCAAAATTATGAGAAAATGAGAGTACGAAAATTTCGAGAAAATAACATCTATTTTAAAAAATTGTGAAGGTAAGAAAAGTTGTGACAGAACCCTGGCTTCGAAGTCAATGGCTTGAAACAGAACGATGTTGTATGAGATGCTTTAACTCAACATTAAAGTTCAAGTAATTGAACTCGCTGAAAATCAAATATCAGAAGTTCAAATTCTGATTGAATCTGCCATCCAGTCGCCTTCTATCTCATTTTATTCCTGAATTAAATGAAAAGAAAGGGAAGATCCGCAATTGTTTAAATCTTAAGGTTTTCCAAATATCAGAAGTTCAAATTCGATCGAATCTGCCGTCCACTCACCTTCTATCTCATTATATTCCCAAATTAAATGAAAAAAAAAAAACGAAGATCCGCAATTGTTTAAATCTTAAGGTTTTCCAAATATCAGAAGTTCAAATTCGATCGAATCTGCCATCCACTCACCTTCTATCTCATTATATTCCCAAATTAAATGAAAAGAAAAACGAAGATCCGCAGTTGTTTAACTCTTAAGGTTTTCCAAAATCAAAATGAAATGTAACTGGAAAGTGCCCTATAAAAATCAAATGCAAGAAAGAAAACCCAGGTTCAGTGCTAAAAATAAAAGAAAAAAGAAAAGAGAACTGTGCGCGACCAAGATAGAGATCTGTTCTACACAATGCTTCCTAAAAAACAGATGATCTCCAAGAAACCAATGATCTTAAAAACAGATGACCTCCAAGAAACCAATGATCTTAAAAACAGATGATCTGGAAATGCATGCAGTTCAAATAACTGTAACTACATGATTTTTGCATCTATTTTCTGCAACAAAAACAAAACACGAGTTGATAATTGGTCGGGCAATGTATTGAGTAACATACCTTTAATGAAGAAAACCCGCCCAATCTTCTCTTCATTCCATTAAAGAACCTCTCGGCGCTGCCCATTAAAACTCGTCCGTGGTCGATCCTCAATGGCTATATGTACATATATAAGCGCGTTTGGCGGTGGACGTGGAACTCGAGTGAAACGGTCACATCCTTTCCTTCTCTCCGGACGATCCATTTCCTTGAAAACTTTACAAGTCACTTTTTATCTTTTTTATTTTGGGTCTTATTAGCCTATTTGGTTTGTCTTTGTTTTTGTTGTTTTTATTAGTTTCCCTATTATTATGTTTAGCTTTTTCTTTTTTATCTACTTTGTCTTAAAGCTTAAAGATTAGATTATATGTTGGTGCAACATTGCATGAACTTAGTGGATAGTAGAGAAGATGACTATAGCAGTCTTTTTTCTTTCACATTGTGTATAGATTTATTTTTATTTGTTTTCAAGAGAAAAAAGTTGATCTTTGATATTTATTGAGAATCAAAGGAAATGGTTACATAGTTGTGATATGAGAATGTTTCATTCTCAGAATTGTACAGATACAAAAACTAATGATATCAAAAAGTAACGGGAAAGCAAGAGCTGGAAAAGCCCACCAACTCTAGAATTTGCCACCATCTCCAGCAAGAGCAAGTGTAAACTATCATCCATTCTCTAGGAGGAGTACCACATCTGTCTAGTGAGAACACAAGAAGAGGCCAACCTGATTATCCAGGGAGGAGGCACTCAGGGGAGTGACTAATCATAATAAGGTGGTCTTCCTCAAATGAGGGTCAAAGTGACATCTGATCATCCAGAAATGTCTAGTATCAATCTCAAAGAGATGAATTCGTACTTCATAAGTGATGCTCTAGAAGAGTTGATGCTCACCTCCCCCAATAATATCATCTTCATAGTATTGTATGCAGGAAAAGAGACCAGAGGTCATAGAGAGTGCCTCCTTGGATAAACAGTATGCCCTCTTGTTGTGCTCCCTGTAAACATGTTGGAAATCCAGCAAGAGAAAAGATGCTTTAAGAGCAGAGATGTTGTCACACTAGTATCCAAGATCAAGAGCTGAGAGGGTGGCCGAGCCCTTTTCCCAGTTGATTACAACAGATGAGTCCCCAAAAACATGGAGTGTGGGAATGCCAATAGCAGCAAAAAAATGCAATAATGTCCAGAGTGCCAGTAATTCAGCTTTGGTATTTGTGTTGTGACCACATCACAATTTGATACTAAAAGTATGGATCAAACTAATCCCAAGATGTATACCAGCTCCACTGATTTCAAGAGTTGTTGCCCCATCGAAGAAACCAAAGGGATACTTAATCATTGGCAGAGGCCCTACCACCCTGGCTTTTATAGTATTCCCAATCACAAGATAGGAATGAATCTGCGCCAAGATCCGATTACAAGTAGAAAAAGTGTCTACTTTCTAGTCTTCAAAAATAGACAGGTTGCGGGAGATCCATATATTCTAGATGAAGAAAAGAGGAAGATGACTACTCTCTTGATCATGCTGAAACCAAGCCTCTAGATTTTCCAATATAGTTGAATTACTCCATGCAAGATGTAGGCCATAACTTTTTTCGAGAGAGTCAATAATGTTCCCAGCAAATGAACATCCCGTCAAAATATGATTAACAGATTCTTCACTTACCCGACATAAACTGCATCTGCTAGGTTCCGACCATCCCTTCTTTTTTAAATTATCTCAGGTATTTATACGATTCCCCAAGATGAGCCACATAAAGCATTGAATCTTGAAGGGGGTCGCGCATTTCCAGATCTGTTTTAAAGTCTTGTTAGTAGTTGGCTAAAAAAAAAGATGAGACAATAAGGTCATATGCAAGTCTGGTTGTAACCTCTCCTGAAACCGAATCGTGCATCCAAAGGAAGGTGTCATTTTGCTCATTTAATCTGATCCCCCTGTGGGAGAGACCATTAATGTATTAGGACCATTTTGTCTTCCATCTACCACCCAAGTCCAGGTTTTCAGCCGTCAACTAATAAGACTACTCACTTGTACCTCCTCCAGTGGTACAGGAATTTTGGAGAGAGTTGATGCCATAGTCCAATAAATAATCTCAGAGAGCTTCAGAGAGAAAGTAGAAAGAGCCCTGACCAGCAATGTCAGTAAAAATATATCACCAATAATAGTTGACATTAAATTGTCAACCCGAGAAGGTAAACTTAGCGGCACCAACACTATATGTGCAGGATTGAAGATTTAAGCCTAATCAACTCTAATTAATTCAATTTGTTTTCATAAACTGTAAACTTGTAATTAATCTCATTCCATCCTAACCAAATCCAAGTGAATATTGAAATATGATTTGGTTGTGTTGAAGCATAAACTTGATTTAACACCAAATGCAAATCCACTCAACAAAATCACAAGTCATAGAAATGAAAATGAATCTTCTTCATACGGTCATATAATTAACAAGATTAAACTCATAACAGAATGCTAACACACCAACTTGATGAATCACCAATTAAAAACTGAACCAAATGAACCATAATCTCAATAACCATAACCATTTAACTACTGGAATCAAAACAAGCTTTAAATACTGAAAATGCAGAGTAAAGAGTACCAAATCAAGGCAGGGGGGCCTTCCAACCTCAAATGGTGATGGCATGAGAAGAATAGATGAGTGATAGAACCAGGAATGATATATACTCTTATTGACTTTGCAAGAAGCAATCCAATACAAACTCCATAATCTCATCCATCTGCATATTAATAGTTTTTTTTTAAATAAATCACAGAGCCACTACTCTATTCCCCATTACCTCTACATCCCTGCACCCTCCTACCATTTATGCAGTTACATCAGGTATGAACAACTGGAAACAAAATTCCCCAATTTCAGAATTCATTCAGTAACAACCAACCCAGAAAACGCATTTTTGTAAAAATTGGAAAAATTCCCCTTAGATATCTATCTGGTGGTTGCGAATTTGGCGAAAATATTTCTGGGTTTTGTAGCTGGATAGTTTGTATTCAAACCCATTATACCATTTGGAAATATATCCTCCCACGTGCACAAAAATTGAGGTGCAATATGACAGTTCAGAAATATTCTCTACTAAAAATCTGAGTGTTGAATTGAGTGTCGGATCAGATACTGGAACAGGTACCGAAAGTGCAGAGTTCTGAATTTGATTTGCATTTTTGGCATAGGTTGGTTCTGAATAACATCTAATTAGAATACAAATATCTCACCAAGGAAAAATTAGTTCAAAGCTTAATTAATTAACAAAATACTTTAGAAATGATCCACAATAACATGAATTATCTTATTAACTCCACAAAGAAACAACCAGAATAATATATGAGGAAAAGACTTGAAGAGATTATGAAATAACAAGGTTATGCATAAAATGGAACCAATAATGGTTATGAAAATGGATTTATGAATGGAAAATTAAGCAAAAAATGAGGACCATAAGCTCCCCCAAACCGAAGATTTTGCATGTCCTCATGCAAAGGATAGATCTCAGGCTGGAGCACAAGACTGAAGCTTTAGGTTTATAGAGGAAGGTCTCGGTCTTCACACCATCTGCAGAGGTCTAAGTAACAAATTTATTTAAATGATATTCCTCACGAATTCTTCATTTTTATCTTGTTGAAACTATGCAAAGAATACATTTCAACCTGCAACTTGAAAGTGCAATGATGGCATGGAAAAATAACATATGGCTTGCATGACTTCAGAAATATCAGATTTCAACATTGAATAACTAGTCAAATTCACGAGATAGTCATATGGGTGATAATAATGAGTGAATTAGGATGGGTAATGGAGCATATAATATTATTCATGCATCGTAGACTTCTTCCTTATGCATTAAATCAATTGAAGAAGCATTAAAACTAATCTCACCTGATATTAGTACTTACCAACAAGGTTATGCTTTGCAGACTAAAAGAGGACTGAGTGGACCAATGGATGTTGAAACTAAAGCTGAAACTCCGGATGTGCCAGTACTTGATCTTAGGGACTTTCAATCATCACCTTGAAAATGTTGCCAACCATTGCATCATGATGACAAATTCCTGTAGTTTCTAGGAGTTGATGGCAAGAATAGGCTACTGGAAATGAGAATGTTGCAAATCATCTCCTTGTAATATGCTTTGTAAGGAGAATAAACAAGAAGGAACCAACGCACCATATGACTCTAAACATGAAAATAAAAAGGGTCTTCTACTGCAATGTTCCAAACAATGGTGCATCTTCAAAAAGGCATACTTCTTTGGCCCATGCTAAAGAGTTGCCTTACTTTTAGCAAACATTAATTTCATGGAGCTAATATTTTGCATATATGAACTGAAATTGAAGAAGACATCTAGGCTACTATAGACCTTACTAATTGATGAAAGATACAAAATACATTATGCTAATTTCTAGCATCCACTATGCAATTCCAGTACTAGAGGAGAAGAGCATTGTTGTTGGTGAGAACTGGAGTTTCCTTTTTAGAAGAAGTTTGTCCACCCATTCCACGAACCTGTCTATCCATACATCGTGAATAAAGTTATGCTTGAAGGTATTAGACCAGACATATGAGCTTGCTCTATGTAGAAAGTGTTTGTATGCAGGATTTTGAAATAAAATTTGTTGATGAAGTTTAAGCTCCCAATCTGGAACATGATCATTGGTACATGAATAATAGTGCAGAAAACATAAGTGGAAAATTATGAACATTTCCTCCTCTGTGAATGCTTGATCTAAACCCATTGGATTAAATGACAAAATAACAGAGACCTCCCACTGGCTGACTTATTAATTGCTGACAGTCTTATCTTATTTAAAGCAAACATTGCTGCATTATTTTTAGACTAACTACCTGCAGCATTTTATTCCTACCTACTAGAAGAAATGATCCGGATTTATGCATGAACGAAATGAAAGAACATATAGAAAATCGTAATCATAGACATTTTGAAAAGATAACAGAGATATAGTAAACACATATTCTATTAAATGGCAGAAATAGAACAAACTGTAATACAATTGCTAGAATGGTGGTAGCTATCTCTGAGAAGAGATGTGGCTGCTACGCTCATTCGTGCAAAGCTGAATACAAAATGAGACCAAAGGGGCCTATTTATAATAAGAATGAGGTGAGAACCCCAAAATTCCAAAACGTAACCCTAGAAGATGAACCGTCATAAAGTTTGCGGCCCCACGGTGGTAAGTTGAACAATCAACTTCCCGGGGTCATAACTTTTGCATACGATCTCCGATTTGGGCATTCGATAGCTCGTTGGAAAGGTCTATCTAAGATTTACAACTTTTGGTCAACCAAATGCATGTCAATGGCAACCATTTGGCCCTAAATCTCCAAAAAATGTCGTTTAGGGCCTCAAAATGGCCCCGGAAGTTTAGGACTCGAAAAATTGCAGAAAAATAACTAGGAAACTGCCATAATGGACAATTGTTTTGAGCCAGTGGAATAGGTGGGTGGCCATCAATCTCCATCTGGGTCAATACTCCCTCCTTAGGAATCAATGGTCTCCATTGTGTCGAATCCCGTATCATATCTCGAACTGTGTGTTGAGTTGATCTCCTGGTGCGACATTTGCTTAAGTGAAGAGGCTTCCTTTCTTTGACATCCTGAGAAGGCTGTAATTGTTGTATGGATGATTTGTTTCTGGATGAGCACCTTGAATGCGTGGCCTTGCATCATAGAGGTACTCGGATAGATGAGGAAACAATGGCTCCGTCTTCTTCTTGTGTCTGATGAGCAGAGACATCCTGTGCAGAGGGTGTGGAGGTCTCTGTGATCTTATGTTCTCCTTCAGACGCAATTGTGAAGAGGAATAATTTTCTAATGTGGGAGCTTATCTTCCTACCTTGCAAGACTTTGTTAGGTGCAACGGTCTCTGGTATTCGATAGATTTTTCCTCCCAAAGTAATAATGACACTGCGAGGTCGTGACTCATATACAGCATGACGCTTCCACATATATGGTTGTCCTAAAAGAACATCACAAACTTCAAGTGGGGCCACATGACATAGTACCTCGTCTTGGAAAGGCTTGATTCCATATGGCAGGAGGCATTGTTGAGTAATGCGGATACCTCGTCCTTGGCTTAGCCAACCGATGCTGTAAGGTTGCGGGTGTGGTGTTGTTGGAAGCTCCAATCTCTTGACGACTTCTGCTGAGATCAAGTTCTTTTGGCTACCATTGTCAACAAAAAAATGTAGAGGCATTCCCTTCACCCACATCTGTGAGTGGAATAGGCACTCCTCTGCCTCTGACTCTTCAGGATCCTCTAGTTGAATCTGTGCGGTAGCAACAGTGGTAGTGGGGTCTGCATCAATGATCTGCCTCCCATTGTCTGCGGCTGTGGCATTGGGCTCGGACTCAGAATCAGGATTTGATTCTGAATATTTGATCTCGGCCACTAATGACTACTTTGAGCAACATTCATCAGTGTTGTGCCAAGGGATTTTATGAAATTCACACCACTTACCAGTGTCCTTCTTTGTCTTTCCATCCCTCTTCTTTGCTTGTGACGAGGATTGGTTGTCCTTTCCTTGTCCTATGTTTTGCGGGCCAGGGTTTCCCTTTCCTTGCTTCTGCGGTGGGTGCGCAGGTCCAAAGTCTCGCTTGTTCTTTTGTCAAAATTTCTCCTCGATTTTGACAGCATATCGATAGGCGGATCCAAGTGAAGAAATGTCGAGGAAGTCCATCTCAGTTCGGATGTACCGATGTAGACCACTGCTATATTTCAGAATCAGGTGTCGCTCGGAGTCCTTGATACTCAGCTTTGTACGCAAGGTATGAAATTTGCTGGTGTACTCCGACACCGTCTGGTCCCTTTCTTGACGCAGAATGGTCCATTTTGTGTACTGGTCATCATAGTTTCCCACAGGGTAATACTATTTTCTGACAGCATCTATGAAAGAGGCCCAAGTGGGATTTGTTTCAAACATTCCAAACTCGTCTGATGAGTTTTGCTCACAATAAGTACCCCACCAATTTTGGGCATGGGGGACTGCCTTAAGGAGCACAAAGGTGATCTTTTCTCTGTCGAAAAAATTGTGGATAGAGAAATACCCTTCTAGAACATTCAACCAATTATCCAAGGCATCTGCATCAATATTGCCTTCAAATAAAGGAATATCAAAGTTAACTTGTACCTTAAAGGGAGTTGCATCCCCGAACCGACTGCTCATTGAAGATGCACTTGCCATTGCCGGCATTCGCTGAAGGATTTGGGAGAAACTATCCATCATCTCGTTCCTCTATCGCTCGAGGGCTTCCTCGAGCAGCGACTTGATAGGATCTCCTGCTCTGTCGTCTCTCTTTTCTTCCGCCATGGGAGGTCATTTGGGACGGCGAGAATGATCAAGTGAAACTAGTTCAAGACCAAACTCTCTATACTCGGACCTCGTTGGGGACATGCACCGAGAACACCGAGAAACAATCAAAGAGCAGATTGCTCTGATACCACTGATCCAGATTTATGCATGAACGAAATGAAAGAACATATACAGAATCGTAATCACAGACATTTTGCAAAGATAACAGAGATACAATAAACACATATTCTATTTAATGGCGAAAATAGAACAAACTGTAATACAATTGCTAGAATGGTGGTAGCTATCTCTGAGAAGAGATGTGGCTGTTACGCTCATTCATGCCAAGCTAAATACAAAATGAGGCCAAAGGGGCCTATTTATAATAAGAATGAGGTGAGAACTCCAAAAGTCCAAAATGTAACCCTAGAAGATGAACCGTCATAAAGTTTGTGGCCCCACGGTGGTAAGTTGAACAGTCAACTTCCTGGGGTCATAACTTTTGCATACGATCTCTGATTTGGGCGTTCAATAGCTCGTTGGAAAGTTCTATCTAAGATTTACAACTTTTGGTCGGCCAAATGCATGCTAATAGCAACCATTTGGCCCCGAATCTTCAAAAAACGTCGTTTAGGGCCTCAAAATGGCCCCGAAAGTTTAGGACTCGAAAAATTGCAGAAAAATAACTAGGAAATTGCCACAATGGACAATTGTTTTGAGCCAGTGGAATAGGTGGGTGGCCATCGATCTCCATCTGGATCAAGAAAGCAATTTCCTTCAAGTATAGACTGATTTCCATAGCAGCCATTCACACAGCAGAATAAAAGGTAAACTCGTATCCAAATAGAAAAATTGTACCTGAATCACTTAATGGATATGAGGAACCAACAAAGTGCTTGTATCCAACACCAAGAAGAGTTGAAGGAGGAAAATTTCTCGTGGTCTGACAATAGATTGGAACCATTCCTTGATGTAGTTTGTCATTCCTTGTTCCTTTTGTCCATTAATACTGTCATCTTGTATATCTTCATAAATATGACCTTTACATTCTTGACTACACATAGGAGCTAAACATGCAAGGAAGTCTTCAATCTCAGGCTCAAATGCATGTTCTTGATCTGATGGAGTTTCTATTTGGCATGGATACTCTAGGGAGGTTGCGAAATTGGATGATTTTTCTTCCATTTCCAGAGTTGTAGGTATCTCTTCAAGTTCCACCAAAATGTGAGAAAGCTCCCAGAGTAATATCTTCCTTCTTTCAACCATTCTTGAATTCATTCGAGTGCTTCTTGCTAGATTTTTATGAATCTAGTGTAGGGGAGGGGTTGTACTATATTTAAAACTTTGCAAATCACACCAATTGAAATCCTTGTACTAAATATGCAAACTTCACACCTTGTTGAACTGAAAACACCTACTGATAATAAAAAGGCATACGGTCATAAAAGAAATATTCGTCTATTGAAAGTGAAGACACATTTGCTCTGTACAAACTTACTTTTTCATAAAGAGAATATCACTTGCTGAAAGAGAATATCACTTGCTGATGAAAATCACTCCTATTGAATCAAAGGCACACCCTTATAGGAAAGAAACCTCATACTGCTATTAATAAAGGCACACTCGCACACTACTGAAATGAAAGCACTCCTTACTTCAAAAGTGACTACTGAAATCTCAAATCTAAATACCTGGAAAAGATTTGGAGAAACCCACTATAGTATATGTGTAGGTTCTTAGCTTCTGTCTTATCATTCCTCCTCCCCCCAGCCTCCGACAAAAACCACACAAGATTTGTCATTCAATCATTTTTAGCACCTCCCCGACAACAACGCCAAAAATGTCAGTAAAAATATATCACCAATATTAGCTAACATTAAATTGCCAATCCGAGAAGGTAAACTTAGAGGCACCAACACTATCTATGCAGGATTGAATATTTAAGCCTAATCAACTCTAATTAATTCAATTTGTTGTCATGAACTGTAAACTTGTAATTAGTCTCATTCCATCCTAAGCAAATCCAAGTGAGTAGTGAAATCTGATTTAGTTGTGCTAAAGCATTGACTTGATTTAACACCAAATGCAAATCCACTCAACAAAATCACAAGTCCTGGAAATGAAAATGAATCTTCTTCATATGTCAACTAATTAACAAGATGAAACTCATAACAGAATGCTAACACACCAACTTGATGACTCTCCAATTAAAAATTGAACCCAATGAGCCATAATCTCAATAACCATAATCGTTTAACTACTCGAATCAAAACAAGCTTAAAATACTGAAAATGCAAAGTAAAGAGTACCAAATCGAGGCAGGGGGGCCTTCTAGCCTCAAATGGTCATGGCATGAGAAGAACAGATGAGTGATAGAACCAGGAATGATATATATTCTTATTGACTTTGCAAGCAGTTATCTGATATAGACTCCATAATCTCATCCATCTGCATATCAATAATTTTTTTTTAATAAATCACACAGCCACTACTCTATTCCCCATTACCTCTACATCCTTGCACCATCCTACCATTTATACAGTTATATCAGGTATGAACAAACTGAAACAAACTTCCTCAATTTCAGAATTCGTTCAGAAACATCCAACCCAGAAAACACAATTTTGCAAAAACTGGAAAATTGCCCCTTTGATATCTCTCTGGTGGCTGCGAATTTGGCGAAAATATTTCTGGGTTTTTTAGTTGGATATTTTGTATTCAAACAAATTAGACCGTTTGGGTAGATATGCTCCCATGTGCACACAAATCGAGGCACAATATGGCAGTTCAGAAATATTCTCTACTAAAAATCTAAGTGTCGAATTGAGTGTCAAATCAAGTATTGGACAGGTACCGAAAGTGCAGAGTTCTAAATTTGATTTGCATTGTTGGCATAGGTTGGTGTTGAATAACATCTAATTAGAATACAAATACCTCACCAAGGCAAAATTAGTTCAAAGCTTAATTAATTAACAAAATACATTAGAAATGATCCACAATAACATGAATTATCTTATTAACTCCACAAAGAAACAACTGGAACAATATATGAGGAAAAGACTTGAAAAGCTTATGAAATAACAAGGTTATGTGTAAAATGGAAGCAATAATGGTTATGAAAATGGATTTATGAATGTAAAATTAAGCCAAAAATGAGGACCATCAAGCAATCGGGCCAATACCCAGCCTGATGCTACTTCCATTACCGACTTTCCATCCCATATTCCTGCTAATCCAAGAGAGGGATCTGATAAAACCGTTCCAAAAATAGGAGGCACCTCTAACCAAGAAACTCTGCTTACGCAACTATTCTTCCAATGATAAGTCTTTGAGGTATTTTTTACAAATAATCTTATTGCAGATGCATGTACCTTTCAGTGCCATCCATATACTCTTCAATCTAAGTGACATGCAAAACCAGTCTAAATTCTTATATTCCAACCCCCATACTCCAGAGGCCTAGAGAGAGTGTGCCACTCAGCCAAATACATCCTGTGATGATCAGTAGTACTTCCCTAGAGGAAAGCAAACATACATTGACAAAGACGGTTCAGAATGGTCTTAGGAACTCGTGCCAATGCAAACCAATACACCAGTATACCAGTCAGTATGACTCTAATAAGTATTAATATGCCACCCAAGGAAAGGAGCCTGTAGGACCAAAGGCTGATTTAGAATCCCCTAGTTCAATTCAGTTTATTCTACTTTTTAGCTTCTAGGTCAATATTTAATGGGACAAAAGCTTCTCCTTTCGTCCTTTTAGGGATGATAAGAGGGCAATTTCATCCTCAGAGATAATAACAGAGGGGCAAGAGGTGAGGAGGGAGTGGTTTTCCATATCTATAGCTGACAGTTCATTATCCTTTAAAAGTTTTTTCTTCTTAACCCATTCCTTAACCATAACTTTGAGTTTTTTTAGATTGAATACAAGTCGAGACATATAATCAGTGTCAAGATGGGAAGACTCGTCAATACATATAGCTTCAACAATCTGTTTGAACTCATCCTCCAAGAGCCATGCCCGATTGAATTTAAAGGGATACATGTGCGAGAAGGAGATCGTATCCCATTCCATACATACAAGAAAGTGATCAGAGATCACTAAGGGGTGGGCCCATGTCCTATACCTCCTAAGGTGAGGCAAGAGGGAGTCTGAGGCTAAAATTATGTCGAGCCTTTTGTTGATACCCTCGACACCCACACGACCATTCCTCCAGGTAGGGCCAGAGCACAAAGGGGCCACATCTACCATATTTGTATCTTTTAACAGTTAAGAGAAGAGGGGTGCCAATGGATCCAAACGAGCTTTTTCACCCCAAATCTCTGCATCAGAGAGAGTAAAATTTAAGTCTCTGGCTAAAATCAAATTAGGAAGGTAAAAAATAACCCCATCCAATGCATTGTTCCAGAAAGTTTCCTTGTTCAAATATGGGCCATATCAGTTAAGAATAGAGTAATCCAAAGTAGAGCCTTGAAATTTGGCTTTAACCAAGATACTCGCATAGGTAACAAAGGATTTGCAACGAGCAGATAGAGGGTTCCACCCAGTAAAGAAGCCTCTTGAGAGGCCAACTGAGTCAGTGGCACAGAATTCCCACCCAGTCATGAGCTTAGAAAATGAGAGGAGAGCATGAAAATTTTCACACATAGTTTCTCGTATGAGAATCATGTCCAGAGAAATATCACAAAATAAGGACCAAAGGGTTTTTTTGTTTGGTAAGCCCTCCAAAACCACGCAAGTTCAGATGGAGAATTTTCATAGGGAACCACTGCTAGAGGGTGACATTGCTCTAAGCACCCGAGGGGAAGACAGACAAGGGGAGGGGAATGGTAAGGCCCTAGCTACGTTTTTATTCACACTGATAGGGGGGTAAAAGGCACAAATGATTCCTTATCCTTCAAAATATTTGAGGGTGTCCTCCTCCTAGACTTTCGAATAGTCACATTTTCAAATCTGATCGATTCCAAGGGAAGGGTAGAAGGCGAGAGAGGAGATTTTTTCATGAAGATAGAGAGGGATTTCATAAGAGAAGGATCAGAGAAGGAAAGAGAATTCCTCAAGCTTTCTGGAATCAAGCCAATAGGGGAAAGTTGAGCAAGTGTTCTTGTAACAGGAGGGAAGTCCTCTAAGAAGAAGAGGGGACCCTCTTCCCCGGGTAATGAAGGAGAGGTAGACAAGTGATCATCGAAGGGGAGGAAAGCATCAGGATCCACAATAGAAGCAGGGGTGAAGGAGTTTTCTAATAGGCTAAGTGAATCTGCCATAATGGGGAAGACCATACTCAGACCTTCTGAAGAAACATAGTTCGACAGTTTTGCAACATAATTACAGTTCTCTACATCTTGAATATAAAAGAATTTATCCTTTTGTTAAGTCTTCATAGGTTGTGGGAGAAAAAGACTTGTACATACCTTCAGGAGACAGAGAAGCACACAACTCCTCTGAGGGAGGTGCAGTCACCGGAGAGCCAAGGGGTGAGGATAAACTTTCTTTTAATACAGACCGCGACGAGCCCTGAAGCAGGGATGGACATGATTGACGAAGGTGCCTAATTTCATGGCAGAACTTGCAACGAAATGGAATATTTAGAGAGTCCAATATCTGACAGATAATCGACTCATTGCATAAGATATCAATGTCCATAGGTAGTCCATGTGTAATATCCATCTTGACTAGGACCTTGGCCATCCACTTGTCAAAGATAAGCTGAAATTCGTCCTCCATGACAACGAAGTGTCCCAATGAATTTGCAATCCCAACAAGGAAATCTCTACTCCAGAGAGGGAATGACAGAGAAGGGAGAAGCTCCCAGAGGTGTCATTTTACCACCCATTCCCGGATAGGATCGAAACTGGTGTGCCACCTTCTAAGAACCAGGGATCCTTTTTGGATGGTCCAAAGAATGTTGAGGATTAAAGTCACGTCTTTGTCCTAAAAAAAACAAATACAAGCCATCTGTTTTCCAAAAGACTAATGGTCGACACATAATATAGGAGAGAATTCCAGTGTAAAGTGGCCCAATCTACCCACTCCTTATTCATATTACAATATTCCAATCGACCTACAAGATCCCTGCAGCAGAGAGAGCCTCCACTCTATCCATATACACATCTCTCCCCAAAATGTAATTGTGTTTTGCCTCAAGAGCCTTGATAACTTTGGTAAGCCCTCTTCCATGTATGAGGTCCAAGACACTTGGGAAATCAATCCCTCTTCCATGTCATGGTGGCTTGCTGCAGTAGGGTTTCTCTCAGCGTTCAGGTGTGGGTCTTTGTGGCTATATTGTCCATCCACCTTTGGAATTTATGACCTGGTATGGTAGTCTCCTCTCCCTGTTTTTCCTCGAGCCTTCTTCTTTTTATGTTTCATGCAGAATCACTCTCCTTCATGTGGGTTTGCTCCTTGTTTTATTTATTCTTTTTAAACACAAATTTCGCCCCCCTATCAGGGGGCATAGTACCAACCATGTTTGTTTTTTAATTGGGAATATCTTTGTTTACTTCTCTTTTGAGTTGTTCCTGTTCTTTTGTCAGTTTTATCTCTGTTTACTGTTCTTGGGAAGAGAGCTCCATATTTTTTGGCTCTGTTCCTTTCACCTTTATTGTCGATCGAGCTGATTTTTGTTTGCTCTAGGTCTTGCTCATCCTCTTTACCTCTGGTCACATCCTGAGTGTCAATGACCTTGATCCTTTCGAGGTGCGCTTCTACCTTTTCTCTTCGACGTCTTTTCTCTTCTCAGGCGACTGATATAGTTTGACATTTGAGCGGTTTTCCAATGGTTTTATGCTTGGTTTGACTTCAACCTTTGGTAGGGTTCTAACCTAATAACAACGGTTTTCTCAGGTTTCACCCTTAGTAGATTTTTTTTCACTATTTTTACTTGTTATTGGACTCTACCACCTGTTGGGTCCTGGCCCCTAACACTTTTCTATCACTGCTTACTGCAGTTTACACCTTTATGTATGTCATTTCTTTGTCTCTCTAAACCCTCGGTTGGGTTTACTGGTGGTCGTCCATATTTCTTACCCTAGGTAGGGTTTTTCTCTGGTCTTTTAGGTTTACATGTTGGTTTTTTGTTTTTATCTAGCTTAAGCTCCATATTAACTTCCCTAACCCTCTAAGGGGTTATTGGGTACTGGTTACTCTTGGTGGGGTTTTGTTCAAGACTTTCTTTTCGGTCTCTGTTTTTCGTTTAGATTTTCCTAACCCTTCATTGGTTTCTCTGGTGACAGTTTTTTTTCACGGCTTCCTTCATAAGGGGTTTTGGTTTGGTTCTTTGCGTCTTGCTGACTGTTTGTCTTGATCTGTTGATTTTTTTCCTATTAGGAACCCTAGACTATGGAATCCCTTGTACCCTCTACCTCGGATGACACTCCACATGCACTGTCTCTTGGTGCTCCACGTGCACCATCTCATGTTGGCACCTCTGTCTTCCACTTGTGCATAGATACTTTTTGTGTCTTCACTGGATACAATTTCATGGATTTCTAAAATCCTATATGTTTAGTCTTAGGTCAGTCTTGTATGAATCCCACTTGTAATAGCTTTAAATTTATATCAAATAATTCAGCATTGTCAAAAGTGTTTATATATAGCTAGTAAAGTGGTGTACATACCCAAATATGACCCTTTAGTACTTTTGTATATTGGTCTGATTGTCATCAACATAAAGTCAAAACAAGAACCATTTAATAATGACTTCTCTGTCACCCTTCATTCTTAAAAGGGCATAGGACCGGGATCGAGTTCCTGAATGTTATCACCAATATGCTACCATTGTTTCCAAGTACCCTCAGACATTTGAAGACCCTGCTTTGAGAGAGAATCGGCCTATGTGTTCCTCTAGCAGAAGATATATTGGAAACCAATAGATCGAAGAAGACCTTTAAGTTGAATTAGTTCTTCATATATTACCACTACGAAGATATTCTTTGGATCCCTTTTGAATCCCATCCAATCCACCACCAATTTGGAATCTTAAAAGACTTGGAGCCTATTGATGCCTTTAAATAGAGCCATTGGCATAACCATCTTGAGGGCCAAAAGTTTTACCTTGTTGTTGGTGTTCAACCCCAACGCTATTGAGTAAGTGTACCAATGCTAATTAGATATAAAAAGTATCTCTCTTTCCCCACCAATAGTTGGGTCACCTTGTGAGGCTCCATCAAAGTAAGCCCTATAGGCAGATATGTCAAACTCTTCAAGATCCACCCTTTTGACCTTAGGAACAATATGTGCATGTGAAAATAGCCTGAGAATAGCTAAGATTTTATATACATATTGTATAGGAGCCAATAATTTATCTTCAAAGATTACCTGATTTATGTCTAACTAAACTCCCCATAAATAAAATTAATGACAAAATTTTGCTTTTTGTTATATATATATATATATATATGCTCTCAAGGGACACTTCAAGCCATTGATCTCTAAACAATGTCGGCAGCCTCAAAGCCAATTTTGTCACCTTTTCTACCTCCATTTCCTGGTTTTCTATAAATAATATATGTTAACATACATATTCTAATTTCTCCTCTCAAATTTTTTACATTACTTTTTCTTATTATGTTTGTATATATTTTTATCATACCAATGCACTCTAAATCAATTTTGTCACCTTTTTTATTATCCATGATTATAGCGATTCATTTCCCTTTATTAATTAAAACAAATAAAATAATTTAAAATTGTGGCCCCCCAAAATAATAATTAAGAACTACCACCTCCCACTTAGCGCACATTGTTGGTTCTCCATAACTCCGCAGTGAAAGTTTCTCAGGGTCTTCCCAGTGAAGCCCGCCCATGTGCACCCTGTAGAGTGCAAGGACGGCGGCAACAAGTCCCACTCCTCCTTTTCCGGGCTAGTTATAAAATATTATCTTTATAATGATTAAAGGTTCCTAGACTATGTGAAATGTATGTCATATATATATATATATATATATATATATAATTGAGTTAGCCATGAGGTGTAGCTCATTTGGTCTGTGTGGGGTTTAGTCCTCATGAGGTCTCATGTTCAAACCTCATGGTTAGAGGTAGCAATGGCTGGGTAGCGTGGAGGTTTAATGGTCGACCCTGATAGAAGTTCGGTTTTGATTCCTGTGGGGGAGGTGCGGGAAAGCATACTGCACCCCAGAAAATTCCTGTACGACTACGGTGGCTGGCCGTACTCCTCTTGTTACCACCGGGTCTGAGGACTGGCCTTGGTTCATGAGTTTAGGTATCCACGTGGTGCAGTTCGTTGGGCAGCATGGAGAGGTTCTCATGGTTGGAAAATATATATATAATTGAGTTAAGATTGGAAATTTCTAATATATGAATCCCAAAAGTGCATCTTACTAATATTAATAATCAATGACACTGCGGGTTAAAGGAATGTACTCGCCTAAAGATATCATGCATTGCTCCAAGAATTGAAAATCATGCTACTTCCATGGAAAGAGCTGGCAAGGATTGTTCGTCATTGTAACATCCCCTCTTCTACTCCAACTTTTCAATAACGAAAAAAGTCAAGCTAAATGTAAGTGTGCAATTTTTTGGCGTGAAGCTCAAGGTTGGTAAAGTACCGTAAGTAAAAGCATTGTAACTATACTATGTGAATTTCTTAAGTTGTGATTTCATTTGGTAGACTTAGGAGACTGAAAGGTTTGACTTAACTAAACAATTAGTTTAAAATTGGATTGACCTCAAATCCTAAAAGTATTTTCACCATGGCCCCGAATTCCAACAAGTTATATCTAAAGTTTTAAATATATAATCTAAGGATTTTCTTTTAAAGGGACCTTTTTATAACCATCGTAAGTACAAGGTAAGAGATCATTTTTATTTAATGTTATTCTTCAAAATTTCTGCCTAATTTCAGAAGCATTGATCAATAATAATAAAAAAGTGTTGTTTGTGGTTGGAATGTAGATCATGCGGCAATTCTTTGAATATCAAATTCCTTGGGATTCCCTGGGTTTGATAAGTGGGAGAAGATAAAATATTTGGGGCTGCCATTAACACTTGGTTCAAGCCCGCCCTCTCTTTGGCTCGAAGTAATTGCTAAGATAAAATCCAAAATTGCTTCTTGGGGTGGTCAGTGGTTAACCAAGGATGGAAAATTGATTTTGATAAAGTCAGTTCTTTCAACCCTTCCCATTTTTCAATCCTCTTTGATGCTTGCCCCTAAGTCTATTTTGTCTCAGATTTCCAAAATTTTGTGAGACTTTCTATGGAATGGCGGTAAACACAATCATAATAAGATGCATCTGGTAAGTTGGGATATTATTAAAAGACCTATTTCAGAGGGTGGATTACAAATCCATGACCCTGGATTGGCTAATCTAGCGTTGGGAGGAAAACTCCTTTGGCAGCTATATGCAGATAAAAACCACTCGGTCAATAAGATTTTTAGGATGAAATATCTAAAGGGCAGCTCCTTGAGAAATTTAACAACTTCTAATACCCCCACAGGCACAACTATCTAGAATCTATGCAGAAGAGGAATCAATAAGTTCAATCAACATCTCTATAGAATTCCTAGTAATGGGAAGAGGATCCTTCTGTGGGAGGATAAAATTTAAGGAAATTTAAGGAAATTCTTTAGTTAACAAACAAAGGCCTGCTCTGGTTGGCTGATGTTTGTTCTTGGAATAGCGCTGGAAATTGGGTAGATTGGTCTTTTCTTGAGCTTCCAAATCACCTCAGCTCCCAAAAATATTTGTTGCTCTCCTCACTCTCGGGTCTAGCTCCAATTCATTGCTCTTATAAAGACAAATGTGATTGGGGCAATTCTGGAACATATTCAACTGCTAAAGGTTTCTTGGAATTATAAAAGACTCCTTAAGACTCTAGTCTTTCCCCTACTATTTGGAAATCGGTATGGTCTTCTTTCTATCTCCCCAAGGTGAATTTCTTCTCTTGGCTGCTCATGCATAATAAGGTGCTGACTAGCAAAAATATGTTAAAATGTGGCTTCCATGGTCCCTTTAGGTGCTTTTTTTGCACCTCAGCCTTCGAAACAGCAGATCATATCTTCATCGAATGTGAATTCTATAAAATGGTGTAGGAACTTGTCCTTTACAATTTAAATATCTTTGCCCCAATCCAATCAACAGTCGTCTCTCTCTACCTTTCCTGGAATGAATGGAGCCCTGCAACGCATGGCAAATCTACAGATTGGTCTAAACTCTGGAAGTTAATCCCGAAATTCATATGGTGGAAATTATGGATTTCTAGAAATAATTGGATTTTTAATAATCAACCATCGAATCCATAAATCGTGGCTCATAAAATCAAGTAGCTGATTTTGGAATCTGCAGGAAAAATGATGTCCCCTTCAACCCTGTCCTTTGTGACTTCAGTGTGGCTTGGCTCTTTTCCATTGAGACTGATAAAGAAGGTCTGCATCAAACCAACTAGCTCCCCCTCCTGTTGTGTTCATGACAAAGGTGTTGCTTTTAATTCATGGTGGATTAGATCCACTTCAGCAACAATTTTCTTCAATGGTGCTTCCAAGGGGAACCTTGGGATCTCAGGAGCTGGGGGTCTGGTGTTCTCTTCAGATAGGTTGATCAAAACCAGTTTCAGTTTGGGACTTGGATTCATGTCGAATAACCAGGCTGAAAGTTATAGCCTCCTCAAGGCGTTCCAGTTCGCAAAGGAGTATGCCTATAAGTCAAATCAAATCTTTGACGATTCAGAGTTTTTGATCAAAGTATTAAATTTAGCAGATCATTTTTATAATTTTGAGTTAAATAATACTTTGCAGAGAATTCAGAATCTCTTGAAATATTTTGAAAGGGTTGCATCTTTCCACATCCTCCGAGAGTTAAATAAATCGGTAGATGCTTTGGCAAATAAAGCTTGCGTAATGTCTCAAGGCAATCTTAGCATCAACGGAAAACCCAGTTGTTTTCATCCAATTCCTTAAATTGTAATTCAATAAGTTGTAATAAGTATATCTTGGAGATATACTCTCAATCTGTAAGAGTTTTTGAAAACTTTGATCTCTTCGAAGTATTTTGTTTGATCACCGTGTAATTGGTTGATTGGTAATTGCCAAATTAGACCTGTAATCCTTCATAAAAAAATTTAAAAAAAATTATCCGTTTGAGTTAAAAAAAAAAAATTTATAATATTTGTCATAACAACTATATGTTTCTCTCGTGATTTAGATAATTGTATGATTTACACATCTTAATGTATCCAAATGAGTAAACAAGATACTATTATTAACAATCCACCAAGTAAATTACTTGGTTAAAAAGATTCTTAGTGGAACTTTTGTGAAAAGGTAGTTAGGGTTTCTCCCTTAGTAGGAGAATTTGACCGTGTTTTGAGAATGGAGAGATATCTCTCCTAGAGGGAGGCACGCAACGATTGAGGATTTTTATGGAAAAATGAAGGATCGTAAGAGCCAAGGATGGTAGATAATTTCTTGGGAGTAAGTGTGTTGAGAGGAATAGAGGAGGGATCTTTGGGAATGTAATGGGGTACAAAAAACAGACCTTTGTGGAGCCGTCATGGAGATAAATCCTTGGAGGTAACTCTCGGAACAAACAATGTTTATCTGATGTTTATTCTTAATTATGTGGACTCTTTGTTAGCAATTGAAAAGAAAACTCTTTTTATTCTATTGCCAGATAGCCTCTGTAAGAGCCAATTCATAGATTTCATATTTGTTACACTTGAAGGAAGAACATTTTCTATAAAAATCAACTCCAATTATGAGAATTATGTTATTTCTTGTTGCTCGAAAGTATGAATGAAGACCGTGCTATATAATTTATGAGAATGGGCGGAGTATGATTCTTCTTTACCATAGGATTGTTCTTATATTGTATTAATAATTCAGTTGTTTGGAGAAGGACCCGAGAAGGACGAGCTCCTTCTACAATACCTTGTGTTCCATTCAAACTTATTTATTCTTCTTCTATGATATGACCTCCTTCTCTTAGAAGTCATATTCCCTTTAAGGGTAGTTAGCATTTATTGTTAATAACCATGTGAAGAGTTATGGATTCCTTTACAAGAAGCCAAAANGGGGGGAGGTGTGCTCTGTTGCCAAGCATTAGCTTTTGTTTACCAATTCCTTGTAAGAGGAGCAACCTCTTCTTTCATAGAGAGTTGACGTTGATAGAAATTGATATTTTACCTCTAATCAGTGGTAAGATTGACCTCGCGATTGTGAGATCCAATGCCAATAATATTTAAATCTTTAAGTCTTAGATGTTGTCTTCTTGTTGACCATTAAACCAGGAGAGAAAGGGATTCTCTTGGTTGATCTTGTTTGCTTTCATGAAGTGTTAGTCGTGTGGAGACAAGTAACCCCGGGTTATTTTATTTTGATACTTATTTATATTTATCTAATTGTTCATAGAATGCTATGTGTAATATAGTTTGTGCATTAAAACTTTGGAGACCTTGAAACTAGTTAAGGACTCTTTTCTTGGTATCTAGAGTTGATATTAATAATTGTTGGTAATATTCCAAAAGGTTTCAAGGTCAAGGTTTAAAACCCATTATTCCGGTTGCAATGCCAAATGCTACCTCACATAGATCATGAATTGTTATGTCTCTTTGAAGAATTGAAGGGTCAGAGTTTGATGGAAACCTTGTAAGTTTTATGTTTGTAATATTATATAATCTTCACTGAGATAGTTAAAGTGGAAAAATATTACGAATTATTTAGATGGTACAACCTATGCTTAAAATGAAGGCTTCGTGTTAAAGCTTTAAAAAAAATGAAAGTAGTCTTGTAAAAGAGACCATGTGGAAAAAGAAAAATAATTAGCAACAGATGCGATGCGGAATTGTAACCCTTTATGTTGGATAAGTTAATAAAAATACTAATAATTTTGGTGGGTGTATCCCCATGGATGGGGTGAACCACATACTTTGGCGTCTCTCTATTACTTTTGTATTTAATGTTTTCTTTATATTTTCATAAATTAGCCATGGTTAATGCTTTGCAATTTTGTGGCTAGAAGAATATCCATTCTCTTTATTTGCATATAATGAATGGATTATGAATTATGCTACGTAAATATAGATGTTAAGACCTTGCATAAAGAATCTTTTGGTTGCTTAAGATATAAGAGAAAACAAAGAAAAACATAGCATTAGTGTTGTGTTATCCTCAATGAATGAATGACAACATTGATATATTTCATATACTGGTGAATTTAAATCCATGAAATTCCTCTCTCTCTCTCTACAATTATACATTTATGTTACTATGTTATTATGTGGAGTACTTTACATAGGAGGTTTAAATAGTCTTACACCCATTTGATTTAATACTTTGTTTTTAAAGGAAATTTTTACTACCCCGCAAAGAGAGTACTAACATGATGATTGAATTAAGATAGAGTATTATTATGGTTTCTAATGTTTTGATGAGGAAATAAGGACAAAGGCTTCGAGATATTATTAATATTAGAAATTTATTATTGAACAGATGAACATGAGTATGTGTATTGAAACTATTAGATAATTGTTCCTATTTAGTTGTGTGTGAATTGGAAGCTATATATATAGCAAAAATGGTTTTTATAAAGTAAATAATTTGATGAAGATTATGTATATGATTATACATATGATTCTTTTTAATATGACAAGTAATTAATGGCACTAACACTCTTGGTAATTCAAAAATGTTTAGGGAAAGTTTTCCCTGCCATTTNGATGAAGATTATGTATATGATTATACATATGATTCTTTTTAATATGACAAGTAATTAATGGCACTAACACTCTTGGTAATTCAAAAATGTTTAGGGAAAGTTTTACCTGCCATTTTCATGTAAATGGCAGTTTGGAAGTAGGGTTTGTTACAACTGCCTACACCTGATGAAGAAACATTTAGATATTTAATTAAGACCTTGAAGAGGCTGAGTTCCAAATCTGAGGCTTCACGCTTTGTTAAAAAAATAAACATTCATGAAGTGATGATTTTAGCTTCTGTAGCAAGACAGAAATCCCTGGTCATGACCGAGAGGGGTTTAATTGGTCAATTCATGAGAATATATCCCTCCCTAAGATCTATGGAGATATGGAGTCAAACAAATTGGATGACCTTAATCAATGGAAGAATGACCCATTATTTATGTGGTAGAGGATTCTATGCAATTTTGTTTGAGCTAAAAGAAGAGAGAGAGTTAATATTTAGAAGTGACCCTTATTTCTTTAATAACGAGGGCATGTACTTAAAAAATGGACTCATGATTTTGATCCAAAGTCTGATATTCCATCATCAGTTCCAGTTTCGATAAGAATGCCCCATTTACCTCTTCACTGTTGAGGAGATGACACTTTGAAAGCCATTGGAAATATGCTAGGAAAGTATATAGACAAGGGAGAACCAAAGCAAGGCATGTTTAGTGCGCA